>OX451739.1:385806972-386229472 GCA_948472305.1 Vicia faba | reverse complement strand
TGTTGTTTATTTGACGTTGTTGTTGTTGTTGTTGTTGTTGTTTATTTGACATTGTTGTTGTTGACAGTGTTGTTGTTGTTTATTTGACGTTGTGGTTGTTGTTGTTTATTTGACGTTGTTGTTGTTGACGTTGTTTTTGTTGTTGTTTATTTGACGTTGTTGTTGTTGTTGACATAGTTTTTGTTGTTGTTGTTGTTTATTTGACGTTGTTGTTGTTGTTGACGTTGTTGTTGTTGTTGTTTATTTGTCGTTGTTGTTGTTGACATAGTTGTTGTTGTTGTTGTTTATTTGACGTTGTTGTTGTTGACGTTGTTGTTGTTGTTTATTTGACGTTGCTGTTGTTGTTGTTTATTTGACATTGTTGTTGTTATTGACGTTGTTGTTGTTGTTTATTTGACATTGTTGTTGTTGTTGTTGTTTATTTGACTTTGTTGTTGTTGTTGTTGTTGTTTATTTGACGTTTTGGTTGTTGTTGTTGACTTAGTTTTTGTTGTTGTTTATTTGACGTTATTGTTGTTGTTGACGTTGTTGTTTATTTGACATTGTTGTTGTTGTTTATTTGACGTTGTTGTTGTTGTTGACGTTGTTATTGTTGTTTATTTGACGTTGTTGTTGTTGACGTTGTTGTTGTTATTGTTTATTTGACATAGTTGTTGTTGTTGACGTTGTTGTTGTTGTTGTTTATTTGACATTTTTGTTGTTGTTGATGTTGTTGTTGTTGTTGTATATTTGACGGTGTTGTAGTTGTTATTGTTGTTGTTGTTGTTGTTGTTGTTTATTTGACATTGTTGCTGTTGTTGTTTATTTGACGTTGTTGTTGTTGTTTATTTGACGTTGTTATTTATTTGACGTTGTTGTTGTTGACGGTGTTGTTGTTGTTGTTGTCTGTTTGACATTGTTGTCGTTGTTGTTGTTGTTGACGTTGTTGTTGTTTATTTGACGTTGTTGTTTTTGTTGTTGTTCTTTATTTAACGTTATTATTGTTTATTTGACGTTGTTGTTGTTGTTTATTTAACGTTGGTGTTGTTGACGTTGTTGTTGTTATTATTGTTTATTTGACGTTGTTGTTGTTGTTGTTTATTTGACGTAGTTGTTGTTGTTGACGTTGTTGTTATTGTTGTTGTTTATTTGACGTTTATGTTGTTGTTGATGTTGTTGTTGTTGTTGTTGTTGTTTATTTGACGTTGTTGTTGTTGTTGTTTATTTGACGTTGTTGTTGTTGACGGTGTTGTTGTTGTTGTTGTTTATTTGACGTTGTTGTTGTTGTTGTTTATTTGACGTAGTTGTTGTTGACGTTGTTGTTGTTGTTTATTTGACGTTGTTGTTGTTGTTGACATAGTTGTTGTTGTTGTTGTTTATTTGACGTTGTTGTTGTTGTTGACGTTGTTGTTGTTGTTGTTGTTTATTTGACGTTGTTGTTGTTGTTTATTTTACATTGTTGTTGTTGTTGATGTTGTTGTTGTTGTTTATTTGACATTGTCGTTGTTGTTGTTGTTGTTGACGTTGTTGTTGTTGTTGTTTATTTGACTTTGTTGTTGTTGTTGTTGTTATTTATTTGACGTTGTTGTTGTTGTTGTTGTTGACTTAATTGTTGTTGTTGTTTATTTGACGTTGTTGTTGTTGTTGACGTTGTTGTTTATTTGACGTTGTTGTTGTTGTTTATTTGACGTTGTTGTTGTTGTTGACGTTGTTGTTGTTGTTGACGTTGTTGTTGTTGTTTATTTGACGTTGTTGTTGTTATTTATTTGACATTGTTGTTGTTGTTGACGTTGTTGTTGTTGTTGTTTATTTGACATTGTTGTTGTTGTTGTTGTTGTTGATGTTGTTGTTGTTGTTGTTGTTTATTTGACGTTGTTTTAGTATTGTTGTTTATTTGACATTGTTGTTGTTATTTATTTGACGTTGTTGTGGGTGACATTGTTGTTGTTGTTTATTTGACGTTGTTGTTGTTTATTTGACGTAGTTGTTGTTGTTGACGTTATTGTTGTTGTTGACGTTATTGTTGTTGTTGTTGTTTATTTGACGTTTTTGTTGTTGTTGATGTTGTTGTTGTTGTTGTTGTATATTTGACGTTGTTGTTGTTGTTATTGTTGTTGTTGTTGTTGTTGTTGTTGTTGTTTATTTGACATTGTTGTTGTTGTTGTTATTTTGACGTTGTTGTTGTTGTTTATTTGACATTGTTGTTGTTGACGATGTTGTTGTTGTTGTTTATTTGACATTGTTGTTGTTGTCGTTGTTGTTGTTGATGTTGTTGTTGTTTATTTGACGTTGTTGTTGTTGTTCTTTATTTGACGTTGTTATTGTTTATTTGACGTTGTTGTTGTTGTTTATTTGACGTTGTTGTTGTTGACGGTGTTGTTGTTGTTGTTTATTTGACGTTGTTGTTGTTTATTTGACGTTGTTGTTGTTGACGTTTTTGGTATTGTTTATTTGACGTTGTTGTTGTTGTTGTTTATTTGACGTTGTTGTTGTTGTTGTTTATTTGACGTTGTTGTTGTTGTTGTTGACATAGTTGTTGTTGTTGTTTATTTGACGTTTTTGTTGTTGTTGTTGTTTATTTGACGTTGTTGTTGTTGTTGTTATTGTGGTTGTTGTTGTTTATTTGACGTTATTGTTGTTGTTGTTTATTTGACGCTATTGTGGTTGTTATTGTTTATTTGACGTTGTTGTTATTGACGTTGTTGTTGTTGTTTATTTGACGTTGTTGTTGTTGTTTATTTGACATTGTTGTTGTTGTTGTTATTGTTTATTTGACATTGTTGTTGTTGTTTATTTGGCGTTGTTGTTGTTGTTGTTGACGTTGTTGTTGTTGTTGTTTATTTGACGTTGTTGTTGTTGTTGACGTTGTGTTTGTTGTTGTTTACTTGATGTTGTTGTTGTTGTATTTTATTTGACGTTGTTGTTGTTGTTTATTTGATGTTGTTGTTGTTGTTTGTTTGACGTTGTTGTTGTTGTTGTTGTTGTTGTTTATTTGACATTGTTGTTGCTGACGGTGTTGTTGTTGTTGTTGTTTATTTGACGTTGTTGTTGTTGTTGTTTATTTGACGTTGTTGTTGTGGACGTTGTTGTTGTTGTTGTTTATTTGACGTTGTTGTTGTTGTTGACATGGTTGTTGTTGTTGTTTATTTGACGTTGTTGTTGTTGTTTATTTGGCGTTGTTGTTGTTGTTGACGTTGTTGTTGTTGTTGTTTATTTGACGTTGTTGTTGTTGTTGACGTTGTTTTTGTTGTTGTTGTTTATTTGACGTTGTTGTTGTTGTTGTTTATTTGACGTGGTTGTTGTTGTTGTTGTTGTTTATTTGACGTTGTTGTTGTTGTTGTTTATTTGACATTGTTGTTGTTGGCGGTGTTGTTGTTGTTAATATGACGTTGTTGTTGTTGTTTATTTGACGTTGTTATTGTTGTTGTTGTTTATTTGACGTTGTTGTTGTTGACATAGTTGTTGTTGTTGTATATTTGACGTTGTTGTTGTTGTTGTTGTTTATTTGACGTTGTTGTTGACATAGTTGTTGTTGTTGTTGTTTATTTGAGGTTGTTGTTGTTGTTGACGTTGTTGTTGTTGTTGTTTATTTGACGTTGTTGTTATTGTTGTTTATTTGACATTGTTGTTGTTGACGTTGTTGTTGTTGTTGTTGTTGTTTATTTGACATTGTTGTTGTTGTTGACGTTTTTGTTGTTTATTTGACTTTGTTGTTGTTGTTGTTGTTTATTTGACGTTGTTGTTGTTGTTGTTGTTTATTTGGCGTTGTTGTTGTTGACGTTGTTGTTATTGTTTATTTGACGTTGCTGTTGTTGTTGTTTATTTGACATTGTTGTTGTTGTTGACGTTGTTGTTGTTGTTTATTTGACATTGTTGTTGTTGTTGTTGTTTATTTGACTTTGTTGTTGTTGTTGTTGTTGTTGTTTATTTGACGTTTTTGTTGTTGTTGTTGACTTAGTTGTTGTTGTTGTTTATTTGACGTTATTGTTGTTGTTGACGTTGTTGTTTCTTTGACATTGTTGTTGTTGTTTATTTGACGTTGTTGTTGTTGTTGACGTTGTTGTTGTTGTTTATTTGACGTTGTTGTTGTTGACGTTGTTGTTGTTGTTGTTATTGTTTATTTGACGTAGTTGTTGTTGTTGACGTTGTTGTTGTTGTTTATTTGACATTTTTGTTGTTGTTGATGTTGTTGTTGTTGTTGTATATTTGACGTTGTTGTTGTTGTTATTGTTGTTGTTGTTGTTGTTGTTTATTTGACATTGTTGCTGTTGTTGTTTATTTGACGTTGTTGTTGTTGTTTATTTGACGTTGTTGTTTATTTGATGTTGTTGTTGTTGACGGTGTTGTTGTTGTTGTTGTTGTCTGTTTGACATTGTTGTCGTTGTTGTTGTTGTTGACGTTGTTGTTGTTTATTTGACGTTGTTGTTTTTGTTGTTGTTCTTTATTTAACGTTATTATTGTTTATTTGACGTTGTTGTTGTTGTTTATTTAACGTTGGTGTTGTTGACGTTGTTGTTGTTGATATTGTTTATTTGACGTTGTTGTTGTTGTTGTTTTTTATTTGAGGTAGTTGTTGTTGTTGACGTTGTTGTTATTGTTGTTGTTTATTTGACGTTTATGTTGTTGTTGATGTTGTTGTTGTTGTTGTTGTTTATTTGACGTTGTTGTTGTTGTTGTTGTTGTTTATTTGACGTTGTTGTTGTTGTTGTTGTTTATTTGACGTTGTTGTTGTTGTTGTTTATTTGACGTAGTTGTTGTTGACGTTGTTGTTGTTGTTGTTTATTTGACGTTGTTGTTGTTGTTGACATAGTTGTTGTTGTTGTTGTTGTTTATTTGACATTGTTGTTGTTGTTGACGTTGTTGTTGTTGTTTATTTGACGTTGTTGTTGTTGTTTATTTTACATTGTTGTTGTTGTTGATGTTGTTGTTGTTGTTTATTTGACATTGTCGTTGTTGTTGTTGTTGTTGTTGACGTTGTTGTTTATTTGACTTTGTTGTTGTTGTTGTTGTTGTTTATTTGACGTTGTTGTTGTTGTTGTTGACTTAATTGTTGTTGTTGTTTATTTGACGTTGTTGTTGTTATTGACGTTGTTGTTTATTTGACGTTGTTGTTGTTGTTTATTTGACGTTGTTGTTGTTGTTGACGTTGTTGTTGTTGTTGACGTTGTTGTTGTTGTTTATTTGACGTTGTGGTTGTTGTTGTTTATTTGACGTTGTTGTTGTTGACGTTGTTTTTGTTGTTGTTTATTTGACGTTGTTGTTGTTGTTGACATAGTTTTTGTTGTTGTTGTTGTTTATTTGACGTTGTTGTTGTTGTTGACGTTGTTGTTGTTGTTGTTTATTTGTCGTTGTTGTTGTTGACATAGTTGTTGTTGTTGTTGTTTATTTGACGTTGTTGTTGTTGACGTTGTTGTTGTTGTTTATTTGACGTTGCTGTTGTTGTTGTTTATTTGACATTGTTGTTGTTATTGACGTTGTTGTTGTTGTTTATTTGACATTGTTGTTGTTGTTGTTGTTTATTTGACTTTGTTGTTGTTGTTGTTGTTGTTTATTTGACGTTTTGGTTGTTGTTGTTGACTTAGTTTTTGTTGTTGTTTATTTGACGTTATTGTTGTTGTTGACGTTGTTGTTTATTTGACATTGTTGTTGTTGTTTATTTGACGTTGTTGTTGTTGTTGACGTTGTTATTGTTGTTTATTTGACGTTGTTGTTGTTGACGTTGTTGTTGTTATTGTTTATTTGACATAGTTGTTGTTGTTGACGTTGTTGTTGTTGTTGTTTATTTGACATTTTTGTTGTTGTTGATGTTGTTGTTGTTGTTGTATATTTGACGGTGTTGTAGTTGTTATTGTTGTTGTTGTTGTTGTTGTTGTTTATTTGACATTGTTGCTGTTGTTGTTTATTTGACGTTGTTGTTGTTGTTTATTTGACGTTGTTATTTATTTGACGTTGTTGTTGTTGACGGTGTTGTTGTTGTTGTTGTCTGTTTGACATTGTTGTCGTTGTTGTTGTTGTTGACGTTGTTGTTGTTTATTTGACGTTGTTGTTTTTGTTGTTGTTCTTTATTTAACGTTATTATTGTTTATTTGACGTTGTTGTTGTTGTTTATTTAACGTTGGTGTTGTTGACGTTGTTGTTGTTATTATTGTTTATTTGACGTTGTTGTTGTTGTTGTTTATTTGACGTAGTTGTTGTTGTTGACGTTGTTGTTATTGTTGTTGTTTATTTGACGTTTATGTTGTTGTTGATGTTGTTGTTGTTGTTGTTGTTGTTTATTTGACGTTGTTGTTGTTGTTGTTTATTTGACGTTGTTGTTGTTGACGGTGTTGTTGTTGTTGTTGTTTATTTGACGTTGTTGTTGTTGTTGTTTATTTGACGTAGTTGTTGTTGACGTTGTTGTTGTTGTTTATTTGACGTTGTTGTTGTTGTTGACATAGTTGTTGTTGTTGTTGTTTATTTGACGTTGTTGTTGTTGTTGACGTTGTTGTTGTTGTTGTTGTTTATTTGACGTTGTTGTTGTTGTTTATTTTACATTGTTGTTGTTGTTGATGTTGTTGTTGTTGTTTATTTGACATTGTCGTTGTTGTTGTTGTTGTTGACGTTGTTGTTGTTGTTGTTTATTTGACTTTGTTGTTGTTGTTGTTGTTATTTATTTGACGTTGTTGTTGTTGTTGTTGTTGACTTAATTGTTGTTGTTGTTTATTTGACGTTGTTGTTGTTGTTGACGTTGTTGTTTATTTGACGTTGTTGTTGTTGTTTATTTGACGTTGTTGTTGTTGTTGACGTTGTTGTTGTTGTTGACGTTGTTGTTGTTGTTTATTTGACGTTGTTGTTGTTATTTATTTGACATTGTTGTTGTTGTTGACGTTGTTGTTGTTGTTGTTTATTTGACATTGTTGTTGTTGTTGTTGTTGTTGATGTTGTTGTTGTTGTTGTTGTTTATTTGACGTTGTTTTAGTATTGTTGTTTATTTGACATTGTTGTTGTTATTTATTTGACGTTGTTGTGGGTGACATTGTTGTTGTTGTTTATTTGACGTTGTTGTTGTTTATTTGACGTAGTTGTTGTTGTTGACGTTATTGTTGTTGTTGACGTTATTGTTGTTGTTGTTGTTTATTTGACGTTTTTGTTGTTGTTGATGTTGTTGTTGTTGTTGTTGTATATTTGACGTTGTTGTTGTTGTTATTGTTGTTGTTGTTGTTGTTGTTGTTGTTGTTTATTTGACATTGTTGTTGTTGTTGTTATTTTGACGTTGTTGTTGTTGTTTATTTGACATTGTTGTTGTTGACGATGTTGTTGTTGTTGTTTATTTGACATTGTTGTTGTTGTCGTTGTTGTTGTTGATGTTGTTGTTGTTTATTTGACGTTGTTGTTGTTGTTCTTTATTTGACGTTGTTATTGTTTATTTGACGTTGTTGTTGTTGTTTATTTGACGTTGTTGTTGTTGACGGTGTTGTTGTTGTTGTTTATTTGACGTTGTTGTTGTTTATTTGACGTTGTTGTTGTTGACGTTTTTGGTATTGTTTATTTGACGTTGTTGTTGTTGTTGTTTATTTGACGTTGTTGTTGTTGTTGTTTATTTGACGTTGTTGTTGTTGTTGTTGACATAGTTGTTGTTGTTGTTTATTTGACGTTTTTGTTGTTGTTGTTGTTTATTTGACGTTGTTGTTGTTGTTGTTATTGTGGTTGTTGTTGTTTATTTGACGTTATTGTTGTTGTTGTTTATTTGACGCTATTGTGGTTGTTATTGTTTATTTGACGTTGTTGTTATTGACGTTGTTGTTGTTGTTTATTTGACGTTGTTGTTGTTGTTTATTTGACATTGTTGTTGTTGTTGTTATTGTTTATTTGACATTGTTGTTGTTGTTTATTTGGCGTTGTTGTTGTTGTTGTTGACGTTGTTGTTGTTGTTGTTTATTTGACGTTGTTGTTGTTGTTGACGTTGTGTTTGTTGTTGTTTACTTGATGTTGTTGTTGTTGTATTTTATTTGACGTTGTTGTTGTTGTTTATTTGATGTTGTTGTTGTTGTTTGTTTGACGTTGTTGTTGTTGTTGTTGTTGTTGTTTATTTGACATTGTTGTTGCTGACGGTGTTGTTGTTGTTGTTGTTTATTTGACGTTGTTGTTGTTGTTGTTTATTTGACGTTGTTGTTGTGGACGTTGTTGTTGTTGTTGTTTATTTGACGTTGTTGTTGTTGTTGACATGGTTGTTGTTGTTGTTTATTTGACGTTGTTGTTGTTGTTTATTTGGCGTTGTTGTTGTTGTTGACGTTGTTGTTGTTGTTGTTTATTTGACGTTGTTGTTGTTGTTGACGTTGTTTTTGTTGTTGTTGTTTATTTGACGTTGTTGTTGTTGTTGTTTATTTGACGTGGTTGTTGTTGTTGTTGTTGTTTATTTGACGTTGTTGTTGTTGTTGTTTATTTGACATTGTTGTTGTTGGCGGTGTTGTTGTTGTTAATATGACGTTGTTGTTGTTGTTTATTTGACGTTGTTATTGTTGTTGTTGTTTATTTGACGTTGTTGTTGTTGACATAGTTGTTGTTGTTGTATATTTGACGTTGTTGTTGTTGTTGTTGTTTATTTGACGTTGTTGTTGACATAGTTGTTGTTGTTGTTGTTTATTTGAGGTTGTTGTTGTTGTTGACGTTGTTGTTGTTGTTGTTTATTTGACGTTGTTGTTATTGTTGTTTATTTGACATTGTTGTTGTTGACGTTGTTGTTGTTGTTGTTGTTGTTTATTTGACATTGTTGTTGTTGTTGACGTTTTTGTTGTTTATTTGACTTTGTTGTTGTTGTTGTTGTTTATTTGACGTTGTTGTTGTTGTTGTTGTTTATTTGGCGTTGTTGTTGTTGACGTTGTTGTTATTGTTTATTTGACGTTGCTGTTGTTGTTGTTTATTTGACATTGTTGTTGTTGTTGACGTTGTTGTTGTTGTTTATTTGACATTGTTGTTGTTGTTGTTGTTTATTTGACTTTGTTGTTGTTGTTGTTGTTGTTGTTTATTTGACGTTTTTGTTGTTGTTGTTGACTTAGTTGTTGTTGTTGTTTATTTGACGTTATTGTTGTTGTTGACGTTGTTGTTTCTTTGACATTGTTGTTGTTGTTTATTTGACGTTGTTGTTGTTGTTGACGTTGTTGTTGTTGTTTATTTGACGTTGTTGTTGTTGACGTTGTTGTTGTTGTTGTTATTGTTTATTTGACGTAGTTGTTGTTGTTGACGTTGTTGTTGTTGTTTATTTGACATTTTTGTTGTTGTTGATGTTGTTGTTGTTGTTGTATATTTGACGTTGTTGTTGTTGTTATTGTTGTTGTTGTTGTTGTTGTTTATTTGACATTGTTGCTGTTGTTGTTTATTTGACGTTGTTGTTGTTGTTTATTTGACGTTGTTGTTTATTTGATGTTGTTGTTGTTGACGGTGTTGTTGTTGTTGTTGTTGTCTGTTTGACATTGTTGTCGTTGTTGTTGTTGTTGACGTTGTTGTTGTTTATTTGACGTTGTTGTTTTTGTTGTTGTTCTTTATTTAACGTTATTATTGTTTATTTGACGTTGTTGTTGTTGTTTATTTAACGTTGGTGTTGTTGACGTTGTTGTTGTTGATATTGTTTATTTGACGTTGTTGTTGTTGTTGTTTTTTATTTGAGGTAGTTGTTGTTGTTGACGTTGTTGTTATTGTTGTTGTTTATTTGACGTTTATGTTGTTGTTGATGTTGTTGTTGTTGTTGTTGTTTATTTGACGTTGTTGTTGTTGTTGTTGTTGTTGTTTATTTGACGTTGTTGTTGTTGTTGTTGTTTATTTGACGTTGTTGTTGTTGTTGTTTATTTGACGTAGTTGTTGTTGACGTTGTTGTTGTTGTTGTTTATTTGACGTTGTTGTTGTTGTTGACATAGTTGTTGTTGTTGTTGTTGTTTATTTGACATTGTTGTTGTTGTTGACGTTGTTGTTGTTGTTTATTTGACGTTGTTGTTGTTGTTTATTTTACATTGTTGTTGTTGTTGATGTTGTTGTTGTTGTTTATTTGACATTGTCGTTGTTGTTGTTGTTGTTGTTGACGTTGTTGTTTATTTGACTTTGTTGTTGTTGTTGTTGTTGTTTATTTGACGTTGTTGTTGTTGTTGTTGACTTAATTGTTGTTGTTGTTTATTTGACGTTGTTGTTGTTATTGACGTTGTTGTTTATTTGACGTTGTTGTTGTTGTTTATTTGACGTTGTTGTTGTTGTTGACGTTGTTGTTGTTGTTGACGTTGTTGTTGTTGTTTATTTGACGTTGTTGTTGTTATTTATTTGACATTGTTGTTGTTGTTGACGTTGTTGTTGTTGTTGTTGTTTATTTGACATTGTTGTTGTTGTTGTTGTTGTTGACGTTGTTGTTGTTGTTGTTGTTTATTTGACGTTGTTTTAGTATTGTTGTTTATTTGACATTGTTGTTGTGATTTATTTGACGTTGTTGTGGGTGACATTGTTGTTGTTTATTTGACGTTGTTGTTGTTTATTTGACGTAGTTGTTGTTGTTGACGTTATTGTTGTTGTTGACGTTATTGTTGTTGTTGTTGTTTATTTGACGTTTTTGTTGTTGTTGATGTTGTTGTTGTTATATATTTGACGTTGTTGTTGTTGTTATTGTTGTTGTTGTTGTTGTTGTTTATTTGACATTGTTGTTGTTGTTGTTGTTATTTTGACGTTGTTGTTGTTGTTTATTTGACATTGTTGTTGTTGACGATGTTGTTGTTGTTGTTGTTGTTTATTTGACATTGTTGTTGCTGTTGTTGTTGATGTTGTTGTTATTTATTTGACGTTGTTGTTGTTGTTCTTTATTTGACGTTGTTATTGTTTATTTGACGTTGTTGTTGTTGTTGTTGTTTATTTGACGTTGTTGTTGTTGTTGTTTATTTGACGTTGTTGTTGTTGACGGTGTTGTTGTTGTTGTTTATTTGACGTTGTTGTTGTTGTTGTTGTTTATTTGACGTTGTTGTTGTTGACGTTGTTGGTATTGTTTACTTGACGTTGTTGTTGTTGTTGTTTATTTGACGTTGTTGTTGTTGTTGACATAGTTGTTGTTGTTGTTTATTTGACGTTTTTGTTGTTGTTGATGTTGTCGTTGTTTTCATTGTTTTTTATTTGACGTTGTTGTAGTTGTTTAATTGAAGTTGTTGTTGTTGTTATTTATTTGACGTTGTTGTTGTTGTTGTTATTGTGGTTGTTGTTGTTTATTTGACGTTATTGTTGTTGTTGTTTATTTGACGCTATTGTGGTTGTTATTGTTTATTTGACGTTGTTGTTGTTGTTGACGTTGTTGTTGTTGTTGTTGTTGTTTATTTGACGTTGTTGTTGTTGTTTATTTGACATTGTTGTTGTTGTTTATTTGGCGTTGTTGTTGTTGACGTTGTTGTTGTTGTTGTTTATTTGACGTTGTTGTTGTTGTTGACGTTGTTTTTGTTGTTGTTTACTTGATGTTGTTGTTGTTGCATTTTATTTGACATTGTTGTTGTTGTTTATTTGACGTTGTTGTTGTTGTTTGTTTGACGTTGTTGTTGTTGTTGTTTATTTGAAAATGTTGTTGCTGACGGTGTTGTTGTTGTTGTTTATTTGACGTTGTTGTTGTTGTTGTTGTTTATTTGACGTTGTTGTTGTGGACGTTGTTGTTGTTGTTGTTGTTTATTTGACGTTGTTGTTGTTGTTGACATGGTTGTTGTTGTTGTTTATTTGACGTTGTTGTTGTTGTTTATTTGGCGTTGTTGTTGTTGTTGTTGACGTTGTTGTTGTTGTTGTTTATTTGACGTTGTTGTTGTTGTTGACGTTGTTTTTGTTGTTGTTTATTTGACGTTGTTGTTGTTGTTGTTTATTTGACGTTGTTGTTGTTGTTGTTTATTTGACGTTGTTGTTGTTGTTTATTTGACGTTGTTGTTGTTGTTGTTGTTTATTTGACATTGTTGTTGTTGGCGGTGTTGTTGTTGTTTATATGACGTTGTTGTTGTTTTTTATTTGACGTTGTTGTTGTTGTTGTTTATTTGACGTTGTTGTTGTTGACATAGTTGTTGTTGTTGTTTATTTGACGTTGTTGTTGTTATTGACGTTGTTGTTGTTGTTGTTTATTTGACGTTTTTGTTGTTGTTGATGTTGTTGTTGTATATTTGACGTTGTTGTAGTTGTTATTGTTGTTGTTGTTGTTGTTTATTTGACATTGTTGCCGTTGTTGTTTATTTGACGTTGTTGTTGTTGTTTATTTGACGTTGTTGTTTATTTGACGTTGTTGTTGTTGACGATGTTGTTGTTGTTGTTGTTGTTGTCTATTTGACATTGTTGTCGTTGTTGTTGTTGTTGACGTTGTTGTTGTTTATTTGACGTTGTTGTTTTTGTTGTTGTTCTTTATTTGACGTTATTATTGTTTATTTGACGTTGTTGTTGTTGTTTATTTAACGTTGGTGTTGTTGACGTTGTTGTTGTTGTTATTGTTTATTTGACGTTGTTGTTGTTGTTGTTTATTTGATGTAGTTGTTGTTGTTGATGTTATTGTTATTACTGTTGTTTATTTGACGTTTATGTTGTTGTTGATGTTGTTGTTGTTGTTGTTGTTTATTTGACGTTGTTGTTGTTGTTGTTTATTTGACGTTGTTGTTGTTGACGGTGTTGTTGTTGTTTATTTGACGTTGTTGTTGTTGTTGTTTATTTGACGTAGTTGTTGTTGACGTTGTTGTTGTTGTTGTTTATTTGACGTTGTTGTTGTTGTTGACATAGTTGTTGTTGTTGTTGTTTATTTGACGTTGTTGTTGTTGTTGACGTTGTTGTTGTTGTTGTTTATTTGACGTTGTTGTTGTTGTTTATTTTACATTGTTGTTGTTGTTGATGTTGTTGTTGTTGTTTATTTGACATTGTCGTTGTTGTTGTTGTTGTTGACGTTGTTGTTGTTGTTGTTTATTTGACTTTGTTGTTGTTGTTGTTGATGTTTATTTGACGTTGTTGTTGTTGTTGTTGACTTAATTGTTGTTGTTGTTTATTTGACGTTGTTGTTGTTGTTGACGTTGTTGTTTATTTGACGTTGTTGTTGTTGTTTATTTGACGTTGTTGTTGTTGACGTTGTTGTTGTTGTTTATTTGACGTTGTTGTTGTTATTTATTTGACATTGTTGTTGTTGTTGACGTTGTTGTTGTTGTTGTTGTTTATTTGACATTGTTGTTGTTGTTGTTGTTGTTGACGTTGTTGTTGTTGTTGTTTATTTGACGTTGTTTTAGTATTGTTGTTTATTTGACATTGTTGTTGTTATTTATTTGACGTTGTTGTGGGTGACATTGTTGTTGTTGTTTATTTGACGTTGTTGTTGTTTATTTGACGTAGTTGTTGTTGTTGACGTTATTGTTGTTGTTGACGTTATTGTTGTTGTTGTTGTTTATTTGACGTTTTTGTTTGTTGTTGATGTTGTTGTTGTTGTTGTTGTATATTTGACGTTGTTGTTGTTGTTATTGTTGTTGTTGTTGTTGTTGTTTATTTGACATTGTTGTTGTTGTTGTTATTTTGACGTTGTTGTTGTTGTTTATTTGACATTGTTGTTGTTGACGATGTTGTTGTTGTTGTTTATTTGACATTGTTGTTGTTGTTGTTGTTGTTGATGTTGTTCTTGTTTATTTGACGTTGTTGTTGTTGTTCTTTATTTGACGTTGTTATTGTTTATTTGGCGTTGTTGTTGTTGTTTATTTGACGTTGTTGTTGTTGACGGTGTTGTTGTTGTTGTTTATTTGACGTTGTTGTTGTTGTTGTTGTTTATTTGACGTTGTTGTTGTTGACGTTGTTGGTATTGTTTATTTGACGTTGTTGTTGTTGTTGTTTATTTGACGTTGTTGTTGTTGTTGACATAGTTGTTGTTGTTGTTTATTTGACGTTTTTGTTGTTGTTGATGTTATTGTTGTTTTCATTGTTGTTTATTTGACGTTGTTGTAGTTGTTTAATTGACGTTGTTGTTGTTGTTGTTTATTTGACGTTGTTGTTGTTGTTGTTATTGTGGTTGTTGTTGTTTATTTGACGTTATTGTTGTTGTTGTTTATTTGACGCTATTGTGGTTGTTATTGTTTATTTGACGTTGTTGTTGTTGACGTTGTTGTTGTTGTTGTTTATTTGACGTTGTTGTTGTTGTTTATTTGACATTGTTGTTGTTGTTGTTATTGTTTATTTGACATTGTTGTTGTTGTTTATTTGGCGTTGTTGTTGTTGTTGTTGACGTTGTTGTTGTTGTTGTTTATTTGACGTTGTTGTTGTTGTTGACGTTGTTTTTGTTGTTGTTTACTTGATGTTGTTGTTGTTGTATTTTATTTGACGTTGTTGTTGTTGTTTATTTGACGTTGTTGTTGTTGTTTGTTTGACGTTGTTGTTGTTGTTTATTTGACATTGTTGTTGCTGACGGTGTTGTTGTTGTTGTTGTTTATTTGACGTTGTTGTTGTTGTTGTTTATTTGACGTTGTTGTTGTGGACGTTGTTGTTGTTGTTGTTTATTTGACGTTGTTGTTATTGTTGTTGACATGGTTGTTGTTGTTGTTGTTTATTTGACGTTGTTGTTGTTGTTTATTTGGCGTTGTTGTTGTTGTTGTTGACGTTGTTGTTGTTGTTGTTTATTTGACGTTGTTGTTGTTGTTGACGTTGTTTTTGTTGTTGTTTATTTGACGTTGTTGTTGTTGTTTATTTGACGTTGTTGTTGTTGTTGTTTATTTGACGTTGTTGTTGTTGTTGTTGTTTATTTGACGTTGTTGTTGTTGTTGTTTATTTGACATTGTTGTTGTTGGCGGTGTTGTTGTTGTTTATATGACGTTGTTGTTGTTGTTTATTTGACGTTGTTGTTGTTGTTGTTGTTTATTTGACGTTGTTGTTGTTGACATAGTTGTTGTTGTTATTTATTTGACGTTGTTGTTGTTGACATAGTTGTTGTTGTTGTTGTTTATTTGAGGTTGTTGTTGTTGTTGACGTTGTTGTTGTTGTTGTTTATTTGACGTTGTTGTTATTGTTGTTTATTTGACATTGTTGTTGTTGACGTTGTTGTTGTTGTTGTTGTTTATTTGACATTGTTGTTGTTGTTGTTGTTGTTTATTTGACTTTGTTGTTGTTGTTGTTGTTGTTTATTTGACGTTGTTGTTGTTGTTGTTGTTGTTTATTTGACGTTGTTGTTGTTGACGTTGTTGTTATTGTTTATTTGACGTTGCTGTTGTTGTTGTTTATTTGACATTGTTGTTGTTGTTGACGTTGTTGTTGTTGTTGTTTATTTGACATTGTTGTTGTTGTTGTTGTTTATTTGACTTTGTTGTTGTTGTTGTTGTTTATTTGACGTTTTTGTTGTTGTTGTTGACTTAGTTGTTGTTGTTGTTTATTTGACGTTATTGTTGTTGTTGATGTTGTTGTTTATTTGACATTGTTGTTGTTGTTTATTTGACGTTGTTGTTGTTGTTGACGTTGTTGTTGTTGTTGTTGTTTATTTGACGTTGTTGTTGTTGTTGTTGTTGTTATTGTTTATTTGACGTAGTTGTTGTTGTTGACGTTGTTGTTGTTGTTTATTTGACATTTTTGTTGTTGTTGTTGTATATTTGACGTTGTTGTAGTTGTTATTGTTGTTGTTGTTGTTGTTGTTTATTTGACATTGTTGCTGTTGTTGTTTATTTGACGTTGTTGTTGTTGTTTATTTGACGTTGTTGTTTATTTGACGTTGTTGTTGTTGTTTATTTGACATTTTTGTTGTTGTTGTTGTATATTTGACGTTGTTGTAGTTGTTATTGTTGTTGTTGTTGTTGTTGTTTATTTGACATTGTTGCTGTTGTTGTTTATTTGACGTTGTTGTTGTTGTTTATTTGACGTTGTTGTTTATTTGACGTTGTTGTTGTTGACGGTGTTGTTGTTGTTGTTGTCTGTTTGACATTGTTGTCGTTGTTGTTGTTGTTGACGTTGTTGTTGTTTATTTGACGTTGTTGTTTTTGTTGTTGTTCTTTATTTAACGTTATTATTGTTTATTTGACGTTGTTGTTGTTGTTTATTTAACGTTGGTGTTGTTGACGTTGTTGTTGTTGTTATTGTTTATTTGACGTTGTTGTTGTTGTTTATTTGACGTAGTTGTTGTTGTTGACGTTGATGTTATTGTTGTTGTTTATTTGACGTTTATGTTGTTGTTGATGTTGTTGTTGTTGTTGTTGTTGTTGTTGTTTATTTGACGTTGTTGTTGTTGTTGTTTATTTGACGTTGTTGTTGTTGACGGTGTTGTTGTTGTTGTTGTTTATTTGACGTTGTTGTTGTTGTTGTTGTTTATTTGACGTAGTTGTTGTTGACGTTGTTGTTGTTGTTGTTTATTTGACATTGTTGTTGTTGTTGACATAGTTGTTGTTGTTGTTGTTTATTTGACATTGTTGTTGTTGTTGATGTTGTTGTTGTTGTTTATTTGACATTGTCGTTGTTGTTGTTGTTGTTGTTGACGTTGTTGTTTATTTGACTTTGTTGTTGTTGTTGTTGTTGTTTATTTGACGTTGTTGTTGTTGTTGTTGACTTAATTGTTGTTATTGTTAATTTGACGTTGTTGTTGTTGTTGACGTTGTTGTTTATTTGACGTTGTTGTTGTTGTTTATTTGACATTGTTGTTGTTGACGTTGTTGTTGTTGTTGACGTTGTTGTTGTTGTTTATTTGACGTTGTTGTTGTTATTTATTTGACATTGTTGTTGTTGTTGACGTTGTTGTTGTTGTTGTTGTTGTTTATTTGACATTGTTGTTGTTGTTGTTGTTGACGTTGTTGTTGTTGTTGTTGTTGTTGTTTATTTGACGTTATTTTAGTATTGTTGTTTATTTGACATTGTTGTTGTTATTTATTTGACGTTGTTGTGGGTGACATTGTTGTTGTTGTTTATTTGACGTTGTTGTTGTTTATTTGACGTAGTTGTTGTTGTTGACGTTATTGTTGTTGTTGACGTTATTGTTGTTGTTGTTGTTTATTTGACGTTTTTGTTGTTGTTGATGTTGTTGTTGTATATTTGACATTGTCGTTGTTGTTGTTGTTGTTGACGTTGTTGTTGTTGTTGTTTATTTGACTTTGTTGTTGTTGTTGTTGTTGTTTATTTGACGTTGTTGTTGTTGTTGTTGACTTAATTGTTGTTGTTGTTTATTTGACGTTGTTGTTGTTGTTGACGTTGTTGTTTATTTGACGTTGTTGTTGTTGTTTATTTGACGTTGTTGTTGTTGACGTTGTTGTTGTTGTTTATTTGACGTTGTTGTTGTTATTTATTTGACATTGTTGTTGTTGTTGACGTTGTTGTTGTTGTTGTTTATTTGACATTGTTGTTGTTGTTGTTGTTGACGTTGTTGTTGTTGTTGTTGTTTATTTGACGTTGTTTTAGTATTGTTGTTTATTTGACATTGTTGTTGTTATTTATTTGACGTTGTTGTGGGTGACATTGTTGTTGTTGTTTATTTGACGTTGTTGTTGTTTATTTGACGTAGTTGTTGTTGTTGATGTTATTGTTGTTGTTGACGTTATTGTTGTTGTTGTTGTTTATTTGACGTTTTTGTTGTTGTTGATGTTGTTGTTGTTGTTGTATATTTGACGTTGTTGTTGTTGTTATTGTTGTTGTTGTTGTTGTTGTTGTTGTTGTTGTTTATTTGACATTGTTGTTGTTGTTGTTGTTATTTTGACGTTGTTATTGTTGTTTATTTGACATTGTTGTTGTTGACGATGTTGTTGTTGTTGTTGTTTATTTGACATTGTTGTTGTTGTTGTTGTTGTTGTTGATGTTGTTGTTGTTTATTTGACGTTGTTGTTGTTGTTCTTTATTTGACGTTGTTATTGTTTATTTGACGTTGTTGTTGTTGTTTATTTGACGTTGTTGTTGTTGACGGTGTTGTTGTTGTTGTTTATTTGACGTTGTTGTTGTTGTTGTTTATTTGACGTTGTTGTTGTTAACGTTGTTGGTATTGTTTATTTGACGTTGTTGTTGTTGTTGTTTATTTGACGTTGTTGTTGTTGTTGACATAGTTGTTGTTGTTGTTTATTTGACGTTTTTGTTGTTGTTGATGTTGTTGTTGTTTTCATTGTTGTTTATTTGACGTTGTTGTAGTTGTTTAATTGACGTTGTTGTTGTTGTTGTTATTTATTTGACGTTGTTGTTGTTGTTGTTATTGTGGTTGTTGTTGTTTATTTGACGTTATTGTTGTTGTTGTTTATTTGACGCTATTGTGGTTGTTATTGTTTATTTGACGTTGTTGTTGTTGACGTTGTTGTTGTTGTTGTTGTTGTTTATTTGACGTTGTTGTTGTTGTTGTTTATTTGACATTGTTGTTGTTGTTGTTATTGTTTATTTGACATTGTTGTTGTTGTTTATTTGGCGTTGTTGTTGTTGTTGTTGTTGACGTTGTTGTTGTTGTTGACGTTGTTTTTGTTGTTGTTTACTTGATGTTGTTGTTGTTTTATTTTATTTGACGTTGTTGTTGTTGTTTATTTGACGTTGTTGTTGTTGTTTGTTTGACGTTGTTGTTGTTGTTGTTGTTTATTTGACATTGTTGTTGCTGACGGTGTTGTTGTTGTTGTTGTTTATTTGACGTTGTTGTTGTTGTTGTTTATTTGACGTTGTTGTTGTGGACGTTGTTGTTGTTGTTTATTTGACGTTGTTGTTGTTGTTGTTGACATGGTTGTTGTTGTTGTTTATTTGACGTTGTTGTTGTTGTTTATTTGGCGTTGTTGTTGTTGTTGTTGTTGACGTTGTTGTTGTTGTTGGTTATTTGACGTTGTTGTTGTTGTTGACGTTGTTTTTGTTGTTGTTTATTTGACGTTGTTGTTGTTGTTTATTTGACGTTGTTGTTGTTGTTGTTTATTTGACATTGTTGTTGTTGGCGGTGTTGTTGTTGTTTATATGACGTTGTTGTTGTTGTTTATTTGACGTTGTTGTTGTTGTTGTTGTTTATTTGACGTTGTTGTTGTTGACATAGTTGTTGTTGTTGTTTATTTGACGTTGATGTTGTTGTTGTTTATTTGACGTTGTTGTTGACATAGTTGTTGTTGTTGTTTATTTGAGGTTGTTGTTGTTGTTGACGTTGTTGTTGTTGTTGTTTATTTGACGTTGTTGTTATTGTTGTTTATTTGACATTGTTGTTGTTGACGTTGTTGTTGTTGTTGTTGTTGTTTATTTGACATTGTTGTTGTTGTTGACGTTGTTGTTGTTTATTTGACTTTGTTGTTGTTGTTGTTGTTGTTTATTTGACGTTGTTGTTGTTGTTTATTTGACGTTGTTGTTGTTGACGTTGTTGTTATTGTTTATTTGACGTTGTTGTTGTTGTTGTTTATTTGACATTGTTGTTGTTGTTGACGTTATTGTTGTTGTTGTTTATTTGACATTGTTGTTGTTGTTGTTGTTTATTTGACTTTGTTGTTGTTGTTGTTGTTTATTTGACGTTTTTGTTGTTGTTGTTGACTTAGTTGTTGTTGTTGTTTATTTGACGTTATTGTTGTTGTTGATGTTGTTGTTTATTTGACATTGTTGTTGTTGTTTATTTGACGTTGTTGTTGTTGTTGACGTTGTTGTTGTTGTTTATTTGACGTTGTTGTTGTTGACGTTGTTGTTGTTGTTGTTATTGTTTATTTGACGTAGTTGTTGTTGTTGACGTTATTGTTGTTGTTTATTTGACATTTTTGTTGTTGTTGATGTTGTTGTTGTTGTATATCTGACGTTGTTGTAGTTGTTATTGTTGTTGTTGTTGTTGTTGTTTATTTGACATTGTTGCTGTTGTTGTTTATTTGACGTTGTTGTTGTTGTTTATTTGACGTTGTTGTTTATTTGACGTTGTTGTTATTGACGGTGTTGTTGTTGTTGTTGTCTGTTTGACATTGTTGTCGTTGTTGTTGTTGTTGACGTTGTTGTTGTTTATTTGACGTTGTTGTTTTTGTTGTTGTTCTTTATTTAACGTTATTATTGTTTATTTGACGTTGTTGTTGTTTATTTAACGTTGGTGTTGTTGACGTTGTTGTTGTTGTTATTGTTTATTTGACGTTGTTGTTGTTGTTTATTTGACGTAGTTGTTGTTGTTGACGTTGATGTTATTGTTGTTTATTTGACGTTTATGTTGTTGTTGATGTTGTTGTTGTTGTTGTTGTTGTTTATTTGACGTTGTTGTTGTTGTTGTTTATTTGACGTTGTTGTTGTTGTTGACGGTGTTGTTGTTGTTGTTGTTTATTTGACGTTGTTGTTGTTGTTGTTTATTTGACGTAGTTGTTGTTGTTGTTGACGTTGTTGTTGTTGTTGTTTATTTGACGTTGTTGTTGTTGTTGACGTTGTTTTTGTTGTTGTTTACTTGATGTTGTTGTTGTTGTATTTTATTTGACGTTGTTGTTGTTGTTTATTTGACGTTGTTGTTGTTGTTTGTTTGACGTTGTTGTTGTTGTTTATTTGACATTGTTGTTGCTGACGGTGTTGTTGTTGTTGTTGTTTATTTGACGTTGTTGTTGTTGTTGTTTATTTGACGTTGTTGTTGTGGACGTTGTTGTTGTTGTTGTTTATTTGACGTTGTTGTTGTTGTTGACATGGTTGTTGTTGTTGTTGTTTATTTGACGTTGTTGTTGTTGTTTATTTGGCGTTGTTGTTGTTGTTGTTGACGTTGTTTATTTGACGTTTTTGTTGTTGTTGTTGTTTATTTGACGTTTTTGTTGTTGTTGATGTTGTTGTTGTTTTCATTGTTGTTTATTTGACGTTGTTGTAGTTGTTTAATTGACGTTGTTGTTGTTGTTGTTATTTATTTGACGTTGTTGTTGTTGTTGTTATTGTGGTTGTTGTTGTTTATTTGACGTTATTGTTGTTGTTGTTTATTTGACGCTATTGTGGTTGTTATTGTTTATTTGACGTTGTTGTTGTTGACGTTGTTGTTGTTGTTGTTGTTGTTTATTTGACGTTGTTGTTGTTGTTGTTTATTTGACATTGTTGTTGTTGTTGTTATTGTTTATTTGACATTGTTGTTGTTGTTTATTTGGCGTTGTTGTTGTTGTTGTTGTTGACGTTGTTGTTGTTGTTGACGTTGTTTTTGTTGTTGTTTACTTGATGTTGTTGTTGTTTTATTTTATTTGACGTTGTTGTTGTTGTTTATTTGACGTTGTTGTTGTTGTTTGTTTGACGTTGTTGTTGTTGTTTATTTGACATTGTTGTTGCTGACGGTGTTGTTGTTGTTGTTGTTTATTTGACGTTGTTGTTGTTGTTGTTTATTTGACGTTGTTGTTGTGGACGTTGTTGTTGTTGTTGTTTATTTGACGTTGTTGTTGTTGTTGACATGGTTGTTGTTGTTGTTGTTTATTTGACGTTGTTGTTGTTGTTTATTTGGCGTTGTTGTTGTTGTTGTTGACGTTGTTGTTGTTGTTGTTTATTTGACGTTGTTGTTGTTGTTGACGTTGCTTTTGTTGTTGTTTATTTGATGTTGTTGTTGTTGTTTATTTGACGTTGTTGTTGTTGTTGTTTATTTGACGTTGTTGTTGTTGTTGTTGTTTATTTGACGTTGTTGTTGTTGTTGTTTATTTAACATTGTTGTTGTTGGCGGTGTTGTTGTTGTTTATATGACGTTGTTGTTGTTGTTTATTTGACGTTGTTGTTGTTGTTGTTGTTTATTTGACGTTGTTGTTGTTGACATAGTTGTTGTTGTTGTTTATTTGACGTTGTTGTTGTTGTTGTTTATTTGACGTTGTTGTTGACATAGTTGTTGTTGTTGTTTATTTGAGGTTGTTGTTGTTGTTGACGTTGTTGTTGTTGTTGTTTATTTGACGTTGTTGTTATTGTTGTTTATTTGACATTGTTGTTGTTGACGTTGTTGTTGTTGTTGTTGTTGTTTATTTGACATTGTTGTTGTTGTTGACGTTGTTGTTGTTTATTTGACTTTGTTGTTGTTGTTGTTGTTTATTTGACGTTCTTGTTGTTGTTGTTGTTTATTTGACGTTGTTGTTGTTGACGTTGTTGTTATTGTTTATTTGACGTTGCTGTTGTTGTTGTTTATTTGACATTGTTGTTGTTGTTGACGTTGTTGTTGTTGTTGTTTATTTGACATTGTTGTTGTTGTTGTTGTTTATTTGACTTTGTTGTTGTTGTTTTTGTTGTTTATTTGACGTTTTTGTTGTTGTTGTTGACTTAGTTGTTGTTGTTGTTTATTTGACGTTATTGTTGTTGTTGATGTTGTTGTTTATTTGACATTGTTGTTGTTGTTTATTTGACGTTGTTGTTGTTGTTGACGTTGTTGTTGTTGTTGACGTTGTTGTTGTTGTTTATTTGACGTTGTTGTTGTTGACGTTGTTGTTGTTGTTGTTGTTATTGTTTAGTTGACGTAGTTGTTGTTGTTGACGTTGTTGTTGTTGTTTATTTGACATTTTTGTTGTTGTTGATGTTGTTGTTGTTGTTGTATATTTGACGTTGTTGTAGTTGTTATTGTTGTTGTTGTTGTTGTTGTTTATTTGACATTGTTGCTGTTGTTGTTTATTTGACGTTGTTGTTGTTGTTTATTTGACGTTGTTGTTTATTTGACGTTGTTGTTGTTGACGGTGTTGTTGTTGTTGTTGTTGTTGTCTGTTTGACATTGTTGTCGTTGTTGTTGTTGTTGTTGACGTTGTTGTTGTTTATTTGACGTTGTTGTTTTTGTTGTTGTTCTTTATTTAACGTTATTATTGTTTATTTGACGTTGTTGTTGTTGTTTATTTAACGTTTGTGTTGTTGACGTTGTTGTTGTTGTTATTGTTTATTTGACGTTGTTGTTGTTGTTTATTTGACGTAGTTGTTGTTGTTGACGTTGATGTTATTGTTGTTGTTTATTTGACGTTTATGTTGTTGTTGATGTTGTTGTTGTTGTTGTTGTTGTTGTTTATTTGACGTTGTTGTTGTTGTTGTTTATTTGATGTTGTTGTTGTTGACGGTGTTGTTGTTGTTGTTGTTTATTTGACGTTGTTGTTGTTGTTGTTTATTTGACGTAGTTGTTGTTGACGTTGTTGTTGTTGTTTATTTGACGTTGTTGTTGTTGTTGACATAGTTGTTGTTGTTGTTGTTTATTTGACATTGTTGTTGTTGTTGACGTTGTTGTTGTTGTTGTTGTTGTTTATTTGACGTTGTTGTTGTTGTTTATTTTACATTGTTGTTGTTGTTGATGTTGTTGTTGTTGTTTATTTGACGTTGTTGTTGTTGTTGACGTTGTTTTTGTTGTTGTTTACTTGATGTTGTTGTTGTTGTATTTTATTTGACGTTGTTGTTGTTGTTTATTTGACGTTGTTCTTGTTGTTTGTTTGACGTTGTTGTTGTTGTTTATTTGACATTGTTGTTGCTGACGGTGTTGTTGTTGTTGTTGTTTATTTGACGTTGTTGTTGTTGTTGTTTATTTGACGTTGTTGTTGTGGACGTTGTTGTTGTTGTTGTTGTTTATTTGACGTTGTTGTTGTTGTTGTTGACATGGTTGTTGTTGTTGTTGTTTATTTGACGTTGTTGTTGTTGTTTATTTGGCGTTGTTGTTGTTGTTGTTGACGTTGTTGTTGTTGTTGTTTATTTGACGTTGTTGTTGTTGTTGACGTTGTTTTTGTTGTTGTTTATTTGACGTTGTTGTTGTTGTTTATTTGACGTTGTTGTTGTTGTTGTTTATTTGACGTTGTTGTTGTTGTTGTTGTTTATTTGACGTTGTTGTTGTTGTTGTTTATTTAACATTGTTGTTGTTGGCGGTGTTGTTGTTGTTTATATGACATTGTTGTTGTTGTTTATTTGACGTTGTTGTTGTTGTTGTTGTTTATTTGACGTTGTTGTTGTTGACATAGTTGTTGTTGTTGTTTATTTGACGTTGTTGTTGTTGTTGTTTATTTGACGTTGTTGTTGACATAGTTGTTGTTGTTGTTTATTTGAGGTTGTTGTTGTTGTTGACGTTGTTGTTGTTGTTGTTTATTTGACGTTGTTGTTATTGTTGTTTATTTGACATTGTTGTTGTTGACGTTGTTGTTGTTGTTGTTGTTTATTTGACATTGTTGTTGTTGACGTTGTTGTTGTTGTTGTTGTTTATTTGACATTGTTGTTGTTGTTGACGTTGTTGTTGTTTATTTGACTTTGTTGTTGTTGTTGTTGTTGTTTATTTGACGTTCTTGTTGTTGTTGTTGTTTATTTGACGTTGTTGTTGTTGACGTTGTTGTTATTGTTTATTTGACGTTGCTGTTGTTGTTGTTTATTTGACATTGTTGTTGTTGTTGACGTTGTTGTTGTTGTTGTTTATTTGACATTGTTGTTGTTGTTGTTGTTTATTTGACTTTGTTGTTGTTGTTTTTGTTGTTTATTTGACGTTTTTGTTGTTGTTGTTGACTTAGTTGTTGTTGTTGTTTATTTGACGTTATTGTTGTTGTTGATGTTGTTGTTTATTTGACATTGTTGTTGTTGTTTATTTGACGTTGTTGTTGTTGTTGACGTTGTTGTTGTTGTTGACGTTGTTGTTGTTGTTTATTTGATGTTGTTGATGTTGACGTTGTTGTTGTTGTTGTTGTTATTGTTTATTTGACGTAGTTGTTGTTGTTGACGTTGTTGTTGTTGTTTATTTGACATTTTTGTTGTTGTTGATGTTGTTGTTGTTGTTGTATATTTGACGTTGTTGTAGTTGTTATTGTTGTTGTTGTTGTTGTTGTTTATTTGACATTGTTGCTGTTGTTGTTTATTTGACGTTGTTGTTGTTGTTTATTTGACGTTGTTGTTTATTTGACGTTGTTGTTGTTGACGGTGTTGTTATTGTTGTTGTTGTCTGTTTGACATTGTTGTCGTTGTTGTTGTTGTTGACGTTGTTGTTGTTTATTTGACGTTGTTGTTTTTGTTGTTGTTCTTTATTTAACGTTATTATTGTTTATTTGACGTTGTTGTTGTTGTTTATTTAACGTTGGTGTTGTTGACGTTGTTGTTGTTGTTATTGTTTATTTGACGTTGTTGTTGTTGTTTATTTGATTTAGTTGTTGTTGTTGACGTTGATGTTATTGTTGTTGTTTATTTGACGTTTATGTTGTTGTTGATGTTGTTGTTGTTGTTGTTGTTGTTTATTTGACGTTGTTGTTGTTGTTGTTTATTTGACGTTGTTGTTGTTGACGGTGTTGTTGTTGTTGTTGTTTATTTGACGTTGTTGTTGTTGTTGTTTATTTGACGTAGTTGTTGTTGACGTTGTTGTTGTTGTTGTTTATTTGACGTTGTTGTTGTTGTTGACATAGTTGTTGTTGTTGTTGTTTATTTGACATTGTTGTTGTTGTTGACGTTGTTGTTGTTGTTGTTGTTGTTTATTTGACGTTGTTGTTGTTGTTTATTTTACATTGTTGTTGTTGTTGATGTTGTTGTTGTTGTTTATTTGACATTGTCGTTGTTGTTGTTGTTGTTGTTGACGTTGTTGTTTATTTGACTTTGTTGTTGTTGTTGTTGTTTATTTGACGTTGTTGTTGTTGTTGTTGACTTAATTGTTGTTGTTGTTAATTTGACGTTGTTGTTGTTGTTGTTGACGTTGTTGTTTATTTGACGTTGTTGTTGTTGTTTATTTGACGTTGTTGTTATTGACGTTGTTGTTGTTGTTGACGTTGTTGTTGTTGTTTATTTGACGTTGTTGTTGTTATTTATTTGACATTGTTGTTGTTGTTGACGTTGTTGTTGTTGTTGTTGTTTATTTGACATTGTTGTTGTTGTTGTTGTTGACATTGTTGTTGTTGTTGTTGTTGTTTATTTGACGTTATTTTAGTATTGTTGTTTATTTGACATTGTTGTTGTTATTTATTTGACGTTGTTGTGGGTGACATTGTTGTTGTTGTTTATTTGACGTTGTTGTTGTTTATTTGACGTAGTTGTTGTTGTTGACGTTATTGTTGTTGTTGACGTTATTGTTGTTGTTGTTGTTTATTTGACGTTTTTGTTGTTGTTGATGTTGTTGTTGTTGTATATTTGACATTGTCGTTGTTGTTGTTGTTGTTGACGTTGTTGTTGTTGTTGTTTATTTGACTTTGTTGTTGTTGTTGTTGTTTATTTGACGTTGTTGTTGTTGTTGTTGACTTAATTGTTGTTGTTGTTTATTTGACGTTGTTGTTGTTGTTGACGTTGTTGTTTATTTGACGTTGTTGGTGTTGTTTATTTGACGTTGTTGTTGTTGACGTTGTTGTTGTTGTTTATTTGACGTTGTTGTTGTTATTTATTTGACATTGTTGTTGTTGTTGACGTTGTTGTTGTTGTTGTTTATTTGACATTGTTGTTGTTGTTGTTGTTGACGTTGTTGTTGTTGTTGTTGTTTATTTGACGTTGTTTTAGTATTGTTGTTTATTTGACATTGTTGTTGTTATTTATTTGACGTTGTTGTGGGTGACATTGTTGTTGTTGTTTATTTGACGTTGTTGTTGTTTATTTGATGTAGTTGTTGTTGTTGATGTTATTGTTGTTGTTGACGTTATTGTTGTTGTTGTTGTTTATTTGACGTTTTTGTTGTTGTTGATGTTGTTGTTGTTGTTGTTGTATATTTGACGTTGTTGTTGTTGTTATTGTTGTTGTTGTTGTTGTTGTTGTTGTTGTTGTTTATTTGACATTGTTGTTGTTGTTGTTATTTTGACGTTGTTATTGTTGTTTATTTGACATTGTTGTTGTTGACGATGTTGTTGTTGTTGTTGTTTATTTGACATTGTTGTTGTTGTTGTTGTTGTTGATGTTGTTGTTGTTTATTTGACGTTGTTGTTGTTGTTCTTTATTTGACGTTGTTATTGTTTATTTGACGTTGTTGTTGTTGTTTATTTGACGTTGTTGTTGTTGTTGACATAGTTGTTGTTGTTGTTTATTTGACGTTTTTGTTGTTGTTGATGTTGTTGTTGTTTTCATTGTTGTTTATTTGACGTTGTTGTAGTTGTTTAATTGACGTTGTTGTTGTTGTTGTTATTTATTTGACGTTGTTGTTGTTGTTGTTATTGTGGTTGTTGTTGTTTATTTGACGTTATTGTTGTTGTTGTTTATTTGACGCTATTGTGGTTGTTATTGTTTATTTGACGTTGTTGTTGTTGACGTTGTTGTTGTTGTTGTTTATTTGACGTTGTTGTTGTTGTTGTTTATTTGACATTGTTGTTGTTGTTGTTATTGTTTATTTGACATTGTTGTTGTTGTTTATTTGGCGTTGTTGTTGTTGTTGTTGTTTATTTGACGTTGTTGTTGTTGTTGACGTTGTTTTTGTTGTTGTTTACTTGATATTGTTGTTGTATTTTATTTGACGTTGTTGTTGTTGTTTATTTGACGTTGTTGTTGTTGTTTGTTTGACGTTGTTGTTGTTGTTGTTTATTTGACATTGTTGTTGCTGACGGTGTTGTTGTTGTTGTTGTTTATTTGACGTTGTTGTTGTTGTTGTTTATTTGACGTTGTTGTTGTGGACGTTGTTGTTGTTGTTGTTTATTTGACGTTGTTGTTGTTGTTGTTGACATGGTTGTTGTTGTTGTTGTTTTTACGTTGTTGTTGTTGTTTATTTGGCGTTGTTGTTGTTGTTGTTGACGTTGTTGTTGTTGTTGTTTATTTGACGTTGTTGTTGTTGTTGACGTTGTTTTTGTTGTTGTTTATTTGACGTTGTTGTTGTTGTTTATTTGACGTTGTTGTTGTTGTTGTTTATTTGACATTGTTGTTGTTGGCGGTGTTGTTGTTGTTTATATGACGTTGTTGTTGTTGTTTATTTGACGTTGTTGTTGTTGTTGTTGTTTATTTGACGTTGTTGTTGTTGACATAGTTGTTGTTGTTGTTTATTTGACGTTGTTGTTGTTGTTGTTTATTTGACGTTGTTGTTGACATAGTTGTTGTTGTTGTTTATTTGAGGTTGTTGTTGTTGTTGACGTTGTTGTTGTTGTTGTTTATTTGACGTTGTTGTTATTGTTGTTTATTTGACATTGTTGTTGTTGACGTTGTTGTTGTTGTTGTTGTTGTTGTTTATTTGACATTGTTGTTGTTGTTGACGTTGTTGTTGTTTATTTGACTTTGTTGTTGTTGTTGTTGTTGTTGTTGTTTATTTGACGTTGTTGTTGTTGTTGTTGTTTATTTGACGTTGTTGTTGTTGACGTTGTTGTTATTGTTTATTTGACGTTGCTGTTGTTGTTGTTTATTTGACATTGTTGTTGTTGTTGACGTTATTGTTGTTGTTGTTTATTTGACATTGTTGTTGTTGTTGTTGTTGTTTATTTGACTTTGTTGTTGTTGTTGTTGTTGTTGTTGTTTATTTGACGTTTTTGTTGTTGTTGTTGACTTAGTTGCTGTTGTTGTTTATTTGACGTTATTGTTGTTGTTGATGTTGTTGTTTATTTGACATTGTTGTTGTTGTTTATTTGACGTTGTTGTTGTTGTTGACGTTGTTGTTGTTGTTGACGTTGTTGTTGTTGTTTATTTGACGTTGTTGTTGTTGACGTTGTTGTTGTTGTTGTTATTGTTTATTTGACGTAGTTGTTGTTGTTGACGTTATTGTTGTTGTTTATTTGACATTTTTGTTGTTGTTGATGTTGTTGTTGTTGTTGTATATCTGACGTTGTTGTAGTTGTTATTGTTGTTGTTGTTGTTGTTGTTTATTTGACATTGTTGCTGTTGTTGTTTATTTGACGTTGTTGTTGTTGTTTATTTGACGTTGTTGTTTATTTGACGTTGTTGTTGTTGACGGTGTTGTTGTTGTTGTTGTTGTTGTCTGTTTGACATTGTTGTCGTTGTTGTTGTTGTTGACGTTGTTGTTGTTTATTTGACGTTGTTGTTTTTGTTGTTGTTCTTTATTTAACGTTATTATTGTTTATTTGACGTTGTTGTTGTTGTTTATTTAACGTTGGTGTTGTTGACGTTGTTGTTGTTGTTATTGTTTATTTGACGTTGTTGTTGTTGTTTATTTGACGTAGTTGTTGTTGTTGACGTTGATGTTATTGTTGTTGTTTATTTGACGTTTATGTTGTTGTTGATGTTGTTGTTGTTGTTGTTGTTGTTTATTTGACGTTGTTGTTGTTGTTGTTTATTTGACGTTGTTGTTGTTGACGGTGTTGTTGTTGTTGTTGTTTATTTGACGTTGTTGTTGTTGTTGTTGTTTATTTGACGTAGTTGTTGTTGACGTTGTTGTTGTTGTTGTTTATTTGACGTTGTTGTTGTTGTTGACATAGTTGTTGTTGTTGTTGTTGTTTATTTGACATTGTTGTTGTTGTTGACGTTGTTGTTGTTGTTGTTGTTTATTTGACGTTGTTGTTGTTGTTTATTTTACATTGTTGTTGTTGTTGATGTTGTTGTTGTTGTTTATTTGACATTGTCGTTGTTGTTGTTGTTGTTGACGTTGTTGTTTATTTGACTTTGTTGTTGTTGTTGTTGTTGTTTATTTGACGTTGTTGTTGTTGTTGTTGACTTAATTGTTGTTGTTGTTAATTTGACGTTGTTGTTGTTGTTGACGTTGTTGTTTAAATGACGTTGTTGTTGTAGTTTATTTGACATTGTTATTGTTGACGTTGTTGTTGTTGTTGACGTTGTTGTTGTTGTTTATTTGACGTTGTTGTTGTTATTTATTTGACATTGTTGTTGTTGTTGACGTTGTTGTTGTTGTTCTTTATTTGACATTGTTGTTGTTGTTGTTGTTGACGTTGTTGTTGTTGTTGTTGTTGTTGTTGTTTATTTGACGTTGTTTTAGTATTGTTGTTTATTTGACATTGTTGTTGTTATTTATTTGAAGTTGTTGTGGGTGACATTGTTGTTGTTGTTTATTTGACGTTGTTGTTGTTTATTTGACGTAGTTGTTGTTGTTGACGTTATTGTTGTTGTTGACGTTATTGTTGTTGTTGTTGTTTATTTGACGTTTTTGTTGTTGTTGATGTTGTTGTTGTTTTCATTGTTGTTTATTTGACGTTGTTGTAGTTGTTTAATTGACGTTGTTGTTGTTGTTGTTATTTATTTGACGTTGTTGTTGTTGTTGTTATTGTGGTTGTTGTTGTTTATTTGACGTTATTGTTGTTGTTGTTTATTTGACGCTATTGTGGTTGTTATTGTTTATTTGACGTTGTTGTTGTTGACGTTGTTGTTGTTGTTGTTGTTGTTTATTTGACGTTGTTGTTGTTGTTGTTTATTTGACATTGTTGTTGTTGTTGTTATTGTTTATTTGACATTGTTGTTGTTGTTTATTTGGCGTTGTTGTTGTTGTTGTTGTTGACGTTGTTGTTGTTGTTGACGTTGTTTTTGTTGTTGTTTACTTGATGTTGTTGTTGTTTTATTTTATTTGACGTTGTTGTTGTTGTTTATTTGACGTTGTTGTTGTTGTTTGTTTGACGTTGTTGTTGTTGTTGTTGTTTATTTGACATTGTTGTTGCTGACGGTGTTGTTGTTGTTGTTGTTTATTTGACGTTGTTGTTGTTGTTGTTTATTTGACGTTGTTGTTGTGGACGTTGTTGTTGTTGTTTATTTGACGTTGTTGTTGTTGTTGTTGACATGGTTGTTGTTGTTGTTTATTTGACGTTGTTGTTGTTGTTTATTTGGCGTTGTTGTTGTTGTTGTTGTTGACGTTGTTGTTGTTGTTGGTTATTTGACGTTGTTGTTGTTGTTGACGTTGTTTTTGTTGTTGTTTATTTGACGTTGTTGTTGTTGTTTATTTGACGTTGTTGTTGTTGTTGTTTATTTGACATTGTTGTTGTTGGCGGTGTTGTTGTTGTTTATATGACGTTGTTGTTGTTGTTTATTTGACGTTGTTGTTGTTGTTGTTGTTTATTTGACGTTGTTGTTGTTGACATAGTTGTTGTTGTTGTTTATTTGACGTTGATGTTGTTGTTGTTTATTTGACGTTGTTGTTGACATAGTTGTTGTTGTTGTTTATTTGAGGTTGTTGTTGTTGTTGACGTTGTTGTTGTTGTTGTTTATTTGACGTTGTTGTTATTGTTGTTTATTTGACATTGTTGTTGTTGACGTTGTTGTTGTTGTTGTTGTTGTTTATTTGACATTGTTGTTGTTGTTGACGTTGTTGTTGTTTATTTGACTTTGTTGTTGTTGTTGTTGTTGTTTATTTGACGTTGTTGTTGTTGTTTATTTGACGTTGTTGTTGTTGACGTTGTTGTTATTGTTTATTTGACGTTGTTGTTGTTGTTGTTTATTTGACATTGTTGTTGTTGTTGACGTTATTGTTGTTGTTGTTTATTTGACATTGTTGTTGTTGTTGTTGTTTATTTGACTTTGTTGTTGTTGTTGTTGTTTATTTGACGTTTTTGTTGTTGTTGTTGACTTAGTTGTTGTTGTTGTTTATTTGACGTTATTGTTGTTGTTGATGTTGTTGTTTATTTGACATTGTTGTTGTTGTTTATTTGACGTTGTTGTTGTTGTTGACGTTGTTGTTGTTGTTTATTTGACGTTGTTGTTGTTGACGTTGTTGTTGTTGTTGTTATTGTTTATTTGACGTAGTTGTTGTTGTTGACGTTATTGTTGTTGTTTATTTGACATTTTTGTTGTTGTTGATGTTGTTGTTGTTGTATATCTGACGTTGTTGTAGTTGTTATTGTTGTTGTTGTTGTTGTTGTTTATTTGACATTGTTGCTGTTGTTGTTTATTTGACGTTGTTGTTGTTGTTTATTTGACGTTGTTGTTTATTTGACGTTGTTGTTATTGACGGTGTTGTTGTTGTTGTTGTCTGTTTGACATTGTTGTCGTTGTTGTTGTTGTTGACGTTGTTGTTGTTTATTTGACGTTGTTGTTTTTGTTGTTGTTCTTTATTTAACGTTATTATTGTTTATTTGACGTTGTTGTTGTTTATTTAACGTTGGTGTTGTTGACGTTGTTGTTGTTGTTATTGTTTATTTGACGTTGTTGTTGTTGTTTATTTGACGTAGTTGTTGTTGTTGACGTTGATGTTATTGTTGTTTATTTGACGTTTATGTTGTTGTTGATGTTGTTGTTGTTGTTGTTGTTGTTTATTTGACGTTGTTGTTGTTGTTGTTTATTTGACGTTGTTGTTGTTGTTGACGGTGTTGTTGTTGTTGTTGTTTATTTGACGTTGTTGTTGTTGTTGTTTATTTGACGTAGTTGTTGTTGTTGTTGACGTTGTTGTTGTTGTTGTTTATTTGACGTTGTTGTTGTTGTTGACGTTGTTTTTGTTGTTGTTTACTTGATGTTGTTGTTGTTGTATTTTATTTGACGTTGTTGTTGTTGTTTATTTGACGTTGTTGTTGTTGTTTGTTTGACGTTGTTGTTGTTGTTTATTTGACATTGTTGTTGCTGACGGTGTTGTTGTTGTTGTTGTTTATTTGACGTTGTTGTTGTTGTTGTTTATTTGACGTTGTTGTTGTGGACGTTGTTGTTGTTGTTGTTTATTTGACGTTGTTGTTGTTGTTGACATGGTTGTTGTTGTTGTTGTTTATTTGACGTTGTTGTTGTTGTTTATTTGGCGTTGTTGTTGTTGTTGTTGACGTTGTTTATTTGACGTTTTTGTTGTTGTTGTTGTTTATTTGACGTTTTTGTTGTTGTTGATGTTGTTGTTGTTTTCATTGTTGTTTATTTGACGTTGTTGTAGTTGTTTAATTGACGTTGTTGTTGTTGTTGTTATTTATTTGACGTTGTTGTTGTTGTTGTTATTGTGGTTGTTGTTGTTTATTTGACGTTATTGTTGTTGTTGTTTATTTGACGCTATTGTGGTTGTTATTGTTTATTTGACGTTGTTGTTGTTGACGTTGTTGTTGTTGTTGTTGTTGTTTATTTGACGTTGTTGTTGTTGTTGTTTATTTGACATTGTTGTTGTTGTTGTTATTGTTTATTTGACATTGTTGTTGTTGTTTATTTGGCGTTGTTGTTGTTGTTGTTGTTGACGTTGTTGTTGTTGTTGACGTTGTTTTTGTTGTTGTTTACTTGATGTTGTTGTTGTTTTATTTTATTTGACGTTGTTGTTGTTGTTTATTTGACGTTGTTGTTGTTGTTTGTTTGACGTTGTTGTTGTTGTTTATTTGACATTGTTGTTGCTGACGGTGTTGTTGTTGTTGTTGTTTATTTGACGTTGTTGTTGTTGTTGTTGTTTATTTGACGTTGTTGTTGTGGACGTTGTTGTTGTTGTTGTTTATTTGACGTTGTTGTTGTTGTTGACATGGTTGTTGTTGTTGTTGTTTATTTGACGTTGTTGTTGTTGTTTATTTGGCGTTGTTGTTGTTGTTGTTGACGTTGTTGTTGTTGTTGTTTATTTGACGTTGTTGTTGTTGTTGACGTTGCTTTTGTTGTTGTTTATTTGATGTTGTTGTTGTTGTTTATTTGACGTTGTTGTTGTTGTTGTTTATTTGACGTTGTTGTTGTTGTTGTTGTTTATTTGACGTTGTTGTTGTTGTTGTTTATTTAACATTGTTGTTGTTGGCGGTGTTGTTGTTGTTTATATGACGTTGTTGTTGTTGTTTATTTGACGTTGTTGTTGTTGTTGTTGTTTATTTGACGTTGTTGTTGTTGACATAGTTGTTGTTGTTGTTTATTTGACGTTGTTGTTGTTGTTGTTTATTTGACGTTGTTGTTGACATAGTTGTTGTTGTTGTTTATTTGAGGTTGTTGTTGTTGTTGACGTTGTTGTTGTTGTTGTTTATTTGACGTTGTTGTTATTGTTGTTTATTTGACATTGTTGTTGTTGACGTTGTTGTTGTTGTTGTTGTTGTTTATTTGACATTGTTGTTGTTGTTGACGTTGTTGTTGTTTATTTGACTTTGTTGTTGTTGTTGTTGTTTATTTGACGTTCTTGTTGTTGTTGTTGTTTATTTGACGTTGTTGTTGTTGACGTTGTTGTTATTGTTTATTTGACGTTGCTGTTGTTGTTGTTTATTTGACATTGTTGTTGTTGTTGACGTTGTTGTTGTTGTTGTTTATTTGACATTGTTGTTGTTGTTGTTGTTTATTTGACTTTGTTGTTGTTGTTTTTGTTGTTTATTTGACGTTTTTGTTGTTGTTGTTGACTTAGTTGTTGTTGTTGTTTATTTGACGTTATTGTTGTTGTTGATGTTGTTGTTTATTTGACATTGTTGTTGTTGTTTATTTGACGTTGTTGTTGTTGTTGACGTTGTTGTTGTTGTTGACGTTGTTGTTGTTGTTTATTTGACGTTGTTGTTGTTGACGTTGTTGTTGTTGTTGTTGTTATTGTTTAGTTGACGTAGTTGTTGTTGTTGACGTTGTTGTTGTTGTTTATTTGACATTTTTGTTGTTGTTGATGTTGTTGTTGTTGTTGTATATTTGACGTTGTTGTAGTTGTTATTGTTGTTGTTGTTGTTGTTGTTTATTTGACATTGTTGCTGTTGTTGTTTATTTGACGTTGTTGTTGTTGTTTATTTGACGTTGTTGTTTATTTGACGTTGTTGTTGTTGACGGTGTTGTTGTTGTTGTTGTTGTTGTCTGTTTGACATTGTTGTCGTTGTTGTTGTTGTTGTTGACGTTGTTGTTGTTTATTTGACGTTGTTGTTTTTGTTGTTGTTCTTTATTTAACGTTATTATTGTTTATTTGACGTTGTTGTTGTTGTTTATTTAACGTTTGTGTTGTTGACGTTGTTGTTGTTGTTATTGTTTATTTGACGTTGTTGTTGTTGTTTATTTGACGTAGTTGTTGTTGTTGACGTTGATGTTATTGTTGTTGTTTATTTGACGTTTATGTTGTTGTTGATGTTGTTGTTGTTGTTGTTGTTGTTGTTTATTTGACGTTGTTGTTGTTGTTGTTTATTTGATGTTGTTGTTGTTGACGGTGTTGTTGTTGTTGTTGTTTATTTGACGTTGTTGTTGTTGTTGTTTATTTGACGTAGTTGTTGTTGACGTTGTTGTTGTTGTTTATTTGACGTTGTTGTTGTTGTTGACATAGTTGTTGTTGTTGTTGTTTATTTGACATTGTTGTTGTTGTTGACGTTGTTGTTGTTGTTGTTGTTGTTTATTTGACGTTGTTGTTGTTGTTTATTTTACATTGTTGTTGTTGTTGATGTTGTTGTTGTTGTTTATTTGACGTTGTTGTTGTTGTTGACGTTGTTTTTGTTGTTGTTTACTTGATGTTGTTGTTGTTGTATTTTATTTGACGTTGTTGTTGTTGTTTATTTGACGTTGTTCTTGTTGTTTGTTTGACGTTGTTGTTGTTGTTTATTTGACATTGTTGTTGCTGACGGTGTTGTTGTTGTTGTTGTTTATTTGACGTTGTTGTTGTTGTTGTTTATTTGACGTTGTTGTTGTGGACGTTGTTGTTGTTGTTGTTGTTTATTTGACGTTGTTGTTGTTGTTGTTGACATGGTTGTTGTTGTTGTTGTTTATTTGACGTTGTTGTTGTTGTTTATTTGGCGTTGTTGTTGTTGTTGTTGACGTTGTTGTTGTTGTTGTTTATTTGACGTTGTTGTTGTTGTTGACGTTGTTTTTGTTGTTGTTTATTTGACGTTGTTGTTGTTGTTTATTTGACGTTGTTGTTGTTGTTGTTTATTTGACGTTGTTGTTGTTGTTGTTGTTTATTTGACGTTGTTGTTGTTGTTGTTTATTTAACATTGTTGTTGTTGGCGGTGTTGTTGTTGTTTATATGACATTGTTGTTGTTGTTTATTTGACGTTGTTGTTGTTGTTGTTGTTTATTTGACGTTGTTGTTGTTGACATAGTTGTTGTTGTTGTTTATTTGACGTTGTTGTTGTTGTTGTTTATTTGACGTTGTTGTTGACATAGTTGTTGTTGTTGTTTATTTGAGGTTGTTGTTGTTGTTGACGTTGTTGTTGTTGTTGTTTATTTGACGTTGTTGTTATTGTTGTTTATTTGACATTGTTGTTGTTGACGTTGTTGTTGTTGTTGTTGTTTATTTGACATTGTTGTTGTTGACGTTGTTGTTGTTGTTGTTGTTTATTTGACATTGTTGTTGTTGTTGACGTTGTTGTTGTTTATTTGACTTTGTTGTTGTTGTTGTTGTTGTTTATTTGACGTTCTTGTTGTTGTTGTTGTTTATTTGACGTTGTTGTTGTTGACGTTGTTGTTATTGTTTATTTGACGTTGCTGTTGTTGTTGTTTATTTGACATTGTTGTTGTTGTTGACGTTGTTGTTGTTGTTGTTTATTTGACATTGTTGTTGTTGTTGTTTATTTGACTTTGTTGTTGTTGTTTTTGTTGTTTATTTGACGTTTTTGTTGTTGTTGTTGACTTAGTTGTTGTTGTTGTTTATTTGACGTTATTGTTGTTGTTGATGTTGTTGTTTATTTGACATTGTTGTTGTTGTTTATTTGACGTTGTTGTTGTTGTTGACGTTGTTGTTGTTGTTGACGTTGTTGTTGTTGTTTATTTGATGTTGTTGATGTTGACGTTGTTGTTGTTGTTGTTGTTATTGTTTATTTGACGTAGTTGTTGTTGTTGACGTTGTTGTTGTTGTTTATTTGACATTTTTGTTGTTGTTGATGTTGTTGTTGTTGTTGTATATTTGACGTTGTTGTAGTTGTTATTGTTGTTGTTGTTGTTGTTGTTTATTTGACATTGTTGCTGTTGTTGTTTATTTGACGTTGTTGTTGTTGTTTATTTGACGTTGTTGTTTATTTGACGTTGTTGTTGTTGACGGTGTTGTTATTGTTGTTGTTGTCTGTTTGACATTGTTGTCGTTGTTGTTGTTGTTGACGTTGTTGTTGTTTATTTGACGTTGTTGTTTTTGTTGTTGTTCTTTATTTAACGTTATTATTGTTTATTTGACGTTGTTGTTGTTGTTTATTTAACGTTGGTGTTGTTGACGTTGTTGTTGTTGTTATTGTTTATTTGACGTTGTTGTTGTTGTTTATTTGATTTAGTTGTTGTTGTTGACGTTGATGTTATTGTTGTTGTTTATTTGACGTTTATGTTGTTGTTGATGTTGTTGTTGTTGTTGTTGTTGTTTATTTGACGTTGTTGTTGTTGTTGTTTATTTGACGTTGTTGTTGTTGACGGTGTTGTTGTTGTTGTTGTTTATTTGACGTTGTTGTTGTTGTTGTTTATTTGACGTAGTTGTTGTTGACGTTGTTGTTGTTGTTGTTTATTTGACGTTGTTGTTGTTGTTGACATAGTTGTTGTTGTTGTTGTTTATTTGACATTGTTGTTGTTGTTGACGTTGTTGTTGTTGTTGTTGTTGTTTATTTGACGTTGTTGTTGTTGTTTATTTTACATTGTTGTTGTTGTTGATGTTGTTGTTGTTGTTTATTTGACATTGTCGTTGTTGTTGTTGTTGTTGTTGACGTTGTTGTTTATTTGACTTTGTTGTTGTTGTTGTTGTTTATTTGACGTTGTTGTTGTTGTTGTTGACTTAATTGTTGTTGTTGTTAATTTGACGTTGTTGTTGTTGTTGTTGACGTTGTTGTTTATTTGACGTTGTTGTTGTTGTTTATTTGACGTTGTTGTTATTGACGTTGTTGTTGTTGTTGACGTTGTTGTTGTTGTTTATTTGACGTTGTTGTTGTTATTTATTTGACATTGTTGTTGTTGTTGACGTTGTTGTTGTTGTTGTTGTTTATTTGACATTGTTGTTGTTGTTGTTGTTGACGTTGTTGTTGTTGTTGTTGTTGTTTATTTGACGTTATTTTAGTATTGTTGTTTATTTGACATTGTTGTTGTTATTTATTTGACGTTGTTGTGGGTGACATTGTTGTTGTTGTTTATTTGACGTTGTTGTTGTTTATTTGACGTAGTTGTTGTTGTTGACGTTATTGTTGTTGTTGACGTTATTGTTGTTGTTGTTGTTTATTTGACGTTTTTGTTGTTGTTGATGTTGTTGTTGTTGTATATTTGACATTGTCGTTGTTGTTGTTGTTGTTGACGTTGTTGTTGTTGTTGTTTATTTGACTTTGTTGTTGTTGTTGTTGTTTATTTGACGTTGTTGTTGTTGTTGTTGACTTAATTGTTGTTGTTGTTTATTTGACGTTGTTGTTGTTGTTGACGTTGTTGTTTATTTGACGTTGTTGGTGTTGTTTATTTGACGTTGTTGTTGTTGACGTTGTTGTTGTTGTTTATTTGACGTTGTTGTTGTTATTTATTTGACATTGTTGTTGTTGTTGACGTTGTTGTTGTTGTTGTTTATTTGACATTGTTGTTGTTGTTGTTGTTGACGTTGTTGTTGTTGTTGTTGTTTATTTGACGTTGTTTTAGTATTGTTGTTTATTTGACATTGTTGTTGTTATTTATTTGACGTTGTTGTGGGTGACATTGTTGTTGTTGTTTATTTGACGTTGTTGTTGTTTATTTGATGTAGTTGTTGTTGTTGATGTTATTGTTGTTGTTGACGTTATTGTTGTTGTTGTTGTTTATTTGACGTTTTTGTTGTTGTTGATGTTGTTGTTGTTGTTGTTGTATATTTGACGTTGTTGTTGTTGTTATTGTTGTTGTTGTTGTTGTTGTTGTTGTTGTTGTTTATTTGACATTGTTGTTGTTGTTGTTATTTTGACGTTGTTATTGTTGTTTATTTGACATTGTTGTTGTTGACGATGTTGTTGTTGTTGTTGTTTATTTGACATTGTTGTTGTTGTTGTTGTTGTTGATGTTGTTGTTGTTTATTTGACGTTGTTGTTGTTGTTCTTTATTTGACGTTGTTATTGTTTATTTGACGTTGTTGTTGTTGTTTATTTGACGTTGTTGTTGTTGTTGACATAGTTGTTGTTGTTGTTTATTTGACGTTTTTGTTGTTGTTGATGTTGTTGTTGTTTTCATTGTTGTTTATTTGACGTTGTTGTAGTTGTTTAATTGACGTTGTTGTTGTTGTTGTTATTTATTTGACGTTGTTGTTGTTGTTGTTATTGTGGTTGTTGTTGTTTATTTGACGTTATTGTTGTTGTTGTTTATTTGACGCTATTGTGGTTGTTATTGTTTATTTGACGTTGTTGTTGTTGACGTTGTTGTTGTTGTTGTTTATTTGACGTTGTTGTTGTTGTTGTTTATTTGACATTGTTGTTGTTGTTGTTATTGTTTATTTGACATTGTTGTTGTTGTTTATTTGGCGTTGTTGTTGTTGTTGTTGTTTATTTGACGTTGTTGTTGTTGTTGACGTTGTTTTTGTTGTTGTTTACTTGATATTGTTGTTGTATTTTATTTGACGTTGTTGTTGTTGTTTATTTGACGTTGTTGTTGTTGTTTGTTTGACGTTGTTGTTGTTGTTGTTTATTTGACATTGTTGTTGCTGACGGTGTTGTTGTTGTTGTTGTTTATTTGACGTTGTTGTTGTTGTTGTTTATTTGACGTTGTTGTTGTGGACGTTGTTGTTGTTGTTGTTTATTTGACGTTGTTGTTGTTGTTGTTGACATGGTTGTTGTTGTTGTTGTTTTTACGTTGTTGTTGTTGTTTATTTGGCGTTGTTGTTGTTGTTGTTGACGTTGTTGTTGTTGTTGTTTATTTGACGTTGTTGTTGTTGTTGACGTTGTTTTTGTTGTTGTTTATTTGACGTTGTTGTTGTTGTTTATTTGACGTTGTTGTTGTTGTTGTTTATTTGACATTGTTGTTGTTGGCGGTGTTGTTGTTGTTTATATGACGTTGTTGTTGTTGTTTATTTGACGTTGTTGTTGTTGTTGTTGTTTATTTGACGTTGTTGTTGTTGACATAGTTGTTGTTGTTGTTTATTTGACGTTGTTGTTGTTGTTGTTTATTTGACGTTGTTGTTGACATAGTTGTTGTTGTTGTTTATTTGAGGTTGTTGTTGTTGTTGACGTTGTTGTTGTTGTTGTTTATTTGACGTTGTTGTTATTGTTGTTTATTTGACATTGTTGTTGTTGACGTTGTTGTTGTTGTTGTTGTTGTTTATTTGACATTGTTGTTGTTGTTGACGTTGTTGTTGTTTATTTGACTTTGTTGTTGTTGTTGTTGTTGTTGTTGTTTATTTGACGTTGTTGTTGTTGTTGTTGTTTATTTGACGTTGTTGTTGTTGACGTTGTTGTTATTGTTTATTTGACGTTGCTGTTGTTGTTGTTTATTTGACATTGTTGTTGTTGTTGACGTTATTGTTGTTGTTGTTTATTTGACATTGTTGTTGTTGTTGTTGTTGTTTATTTGACTTTGTTGTTGTTGTTGTTGTTGTTGTTGTTTATTTGACGTTTTTGTTGTTGTTGTTGACTTAGTTGCTGTTGTTGTTTATTTGACGTTATTGTTGTTGTTGATGTTGTTGTTTATTTGACATTGTTGTTGTTGTTTATTTGACGTTGTTGTTGTTGTTGACGTTGTTGTTGTTGTTGACGTTGTTGTTGTTGTTTATTTGACGTTGTTGTTGTTGACGTTGTTGTTGTTGTTGTTATTGTTTATTTGACGTAGTTGTTGTTGTTGACGTTATTGTTGTTGTTTATTTGACATTTTTGTTGTTGTTGATGTTGTTGTTGTTGTTGTATATCTGACGTTGTTGTAGTTGTTATTGTTGTTGTTGTTGTTGTTGTTTATTTGACATTGTTGCTGTTGTTGTTTATTTGACGTTGTTGTTGTTGTTTATTTGACGTTGTTGTTTATTTGACGTTGTTGTTGTTGACGGTGTTGTTGTTGTTGTTGTTGTTGTCTGTTTGACATTGTTGTCGTTGTTGTTGTTGTTGACGTTGTTGTTGTTTATTTGACGTTGTTGTTTTTGTTGTTGTTCTTTATTTAACGTTATTATTGTTTATTTGACGTTGTTGTTGTTGTTTATTTAACGTTGGTGTTGTTGACGTTGTTGTTGTTGTTATTGTTTATTTGACGTTGTTGTTGTTGTTTATTTGACGTAGTTGTTGTTGTTGACGTTGATGTTATTGTTGTTGTTTATTTGACGTTTATGTTGTTGTTGATGTTGTTGTTGTTGTTGTTGTTGTTTATTTGACGTTGTTGTTGTTGTTGTTTATTTGACGTTGTTGTTGTTGACGGTGTTGTTGTTGTTGTTGTTTATTTGACGTTGTTGTTGTTGTTGTTGTTTATTTGACGTAGTTGTTGTTGACGTTGTTGTTGTTGTTGTTTATTTGACGTTGTTGTTGTTGTTGACATAGTTGTTGTTGTTGTTGTTGTTTATTTGACATTGTTGTTGTTGTTGACGTTGTTGTTGTTGTTGTTGTTTATTTGACGTTGTTGTTGTTGTTTATTTTACATTGTTGTTGTTGTTGATGTTGTTGTTGTTGTTTATTTGACATTGTCGTTGTTGTTGTTGTTGTTGACGTTGTTGTTTATTTGACTTTGTTGTTGTTGTTGTTGTTGTTTATTTGACGTTGTTGTTGTTGTTGTTGACTTAATTGTTGTTGTTGTTAATTTGACGTTGTTGTTGTTGTTGACGTTGTTGTTTAAATGACGTTGTTGTTGTAGTTTATTTGACATTGTTATTGTTGACGTTGTTGTTGTTGTTGACGTTGTTGTTGTTGTTTATTTGACGTTGTTGTTGTTATTTATTTGACATTGTTGTTGTTGTTGACGTTGTTGTTGTTGTTCTTTATTTGACATTGTTGTTGTTGTTGTTGTTGACGTTGTTGTTGTTGTTGTTGTTGTTGTTGTTTATTTGACGTTGTTTTAGTATTGTTGTTTATTTGACATTGTTGTTGTTATTTATTTGAAGTTGTTGTGGGTGACATTGTTGTTGTTGTTTATTTGACGTTGTTGTTGTTTATTTGACGTAGTTGTTGTTGTTGACGTTATTGTTGTTGTTGACGTTATTGTTGTTGTTGTTGTTTATTTGACGTTTTTGTTGTTGTTGATGTTGTTGTTGTTGTATATTTGACGTTGTTGTTGTTGTTATTGTTGTTGTTGTTGTTGTTGTTGTTGTTTATTTGACATTGTTGTTGTTGTTGTTGTTGTTATTTTGACGTTGTTGTTGTTGTTTATTTGACATTGTTGTTGTTGACGATGTTGTTGTTGTTGTTGTTGTTTATTTGACATTGTTGTTGTTGTTGTTGTTGTTGATGTTGTTGTTGTTTATTTGACGTTGTTGTTGTTGTTCTTTATTTGACGTTGTTATTGTTTATTTGACGTTGTTGTTGTTGTTTATTTGACGTTGTTGTTGTTGTTGTTTATTTGACGTTGTTGTTGTTGACGGTGTTGTTGTTGTTGTTTATTTGACGTTGTTGTTGTTGTTGTTTATTTGACGTTGTTGTTGTTGACGTTGTTGGTATTGTTTACTTGACGTTGTTGTTGTTGTTGTTTATTTGACGTTGTTGTTGTTGTTGACATAGTTGTTGTTGTTGTTTATTTGACGTTTTTGTTGTTGTTGATGTTGTTGTTGTTTTCATTGTTGTTTATTTGACGTTGTTGTAGTTGTTTAATTGAAGTTGTTGTTGTTGTTGTTTATTTGACGTTGTTGTTGTTGTTGTTATTGTGGTTGTTGTTGTTTATTTGACGTTATTGTTGTTGTTGTTTATTTGACGCTATTGTGGTTGTTATTGTTTATTTGACGTTGTTGTTGTTGTTGACGTTGTTGTTGTTGTTGTTGTTTATTTGACGTTGTTGTTGTTGTTGTTTATTTGACATTGTTGTTGTTGTTGTTATTGTTTATTTGACATTGTTGTTGTTGTTTATTTGGCGTTGTTGTTGTTGACGTTGTTGTTGTTGTTGTTTATTTAACGTTGTTGTTGTTGTTGACGTTGTTTTTGTTGTTGTTTACTTGATGTTGTTGTTGTTGCATTTTATTTGACGTTGTTGTTGTTGTTTATTTGACGTTGTTGTTGTTGTTTGTTTGACGTTGTTGTTGTTGTTGTTTATTTGACATTGTTGTTCCTGACGGTGTTGTTGTTGTTGTTTATTTGACGTTGTTGTTGTTGTTGTTTATTTGACGTTGTTGTTGTGGACGTTGTTGTTGTTGTTGTTTATTTGACGTTGTTGTTGTTGTTGACATGGTTGTTGTTGTTGTTTATTTGACGTTGTTGTTGTTGTTTATTTGTCGTTGTTGTTGTTGTTGTTGACGTTGTTATTGTTGTTTTTTATTTGACGTTGTTGTTGTTGTTGACGTTGTTTTTGTTGTTGTTTATTTGACGTTGTTGTTGTTGTTTATTTGACGTTGTTGTTGTTGTTGTTTATTTGACGTTGTTGTTGTTGTTGTTTATTTGACGTTGTTGTTGTTGTTGTTGTTTATTTGACATTGTTGTTGTTGTTGTTTATTTGACGTTGTTGTTGTTGTTGTTTATTTGACATTGTTGTTGTTGGCGGTGTTGTTGTTGTTTATATGACGTTGTTGTTGTTTTTTATTTGACGTTGTTGTTGTTGTTGTTTATTTGACGTTGTTGTTGTTGACATAGTTGTTGTTGTTGTTTATTTGACGTTGTTGTTGTTATTGACGTTGTTGTTGTTGTTGTTGTTTATTTGACGTTTTTGTTGTTATTGATGTTGTTGTTGTATATTTGACGTTGTTGTAGTTGTTATTGTTGTTGTTGTTGTTGTTTATTTGACATTGTTGCCGTTGTTGTTTATTTGACGTTGTTGTTGTTTATTTGACGTTGTTGTTTATTTGACGGTGTTGTTGTTGTTGTTGTTGTCTATTTGACATTGTTGTCGTTGTTGTTGTTGTTGACGTTGTTGTTGTTTATTTGACGTTGTTGTTTTTGTTGTTGTTCTTTATTTGACATTATTATTGTTTATTTGACGTTGTTGTTGTTGTTTATTTAACGTTGGTGTTGTTGACGTTGTTGTTGTTGTTATTGTTTATTTGACGTTGTTGTTGTTGTTGTTTATTTGACGTAGTTGTTGTTGTTGACGTTGTTGTTATTACTGTTGTTTATTTGACGTTTATGTTGTTGTTGATGTTGTTGTTGTTGTTGTTTATTTGACGTTGTTGTTGTTGTTGTTGTTTATTTGATGTTGTTGTTGTTGACGGTGTTGTTTTTGTTTATTTGACGTTGTTGTTGTTGTTGTTTATTTGACGTAGTTGTTGTTGACGTTGTTGTTGTTGTTTATTTGACGTTGTTGTTGTTGTTGACATAGTTGTTGTTGTTGTTGTTGTTTATTTGACGTTGTTGTTGTTGACGTTGTTGTTGTTGTTGTTGTTTATTTGACGTTGTTGTTGTTGTTTATTTGACATTGTTGTTGTTGTTGATGTTGTTGTTGTTGTTGTTTATTTGACATTGTTATTGTTGTAGTTGTTGTTGACGTTGTTGTTGTTGTTGTTTATTTGACTTTGTTGTTGTTGTTGTTGTTTATTTGACGTTGTTGCTGTTGTTGTTGACTTAATTGTTGTTGTTGTTTATTTGACGTTGTTGTTGTTGACGTTGTTGTTTATTTGACGTTGTTGTTGTTGTTTATTTGACGTTGTTGTTGTTGACGTTGTTATTGTTGTTTATTTGACGTTGTTGTTGTTATTTATTTGACATTGTTGTTGTTGTTGACGTTGTTGTTGTTGTTGTTGTTGTTTATTTGACATTGTTGTTGTTGTTGTTGTTGTTGTTGACGTTGTTGTTGTTGTTGTTGTTTATTTGACGTTGTTTTAGTATTGTTGTTTATTTGACATTGTTGTTGTTATTTATTTGACGTTGTTGTGGGTGACATTGTTGTTGTTCTTTATTTGACGTTGTTGTTGTTTATTTGACGTTGTTGTTGTTGTTGACGTTATTGTTGTTGTTGACGTTATTGTTGTTGTTGTTGTTTATTTGACGTTTTTGTTGTTGTTGTTGATGTTGTTGTTGTTGTTGTTGTTGTATATTTGACGTTGTTGTTGTTATTGTTGTTGTTGTTGTTTATTTGACATTGTTGTTGTTGTTGTTTATTTGACGTTGTTGTTGTTGTTTATTTGACATTGTTGTTGTTGACGGTGTTGTTGTTGTTGTTGTTTATTTGACATTGTTGTTGTTGTTGATGTTGTTGTTGTTTATTTGACGTTGTTGTTGTTGTTCTTTATTTGACGTTGTTATTGTTTATTTGACGTTGTTGTTGTTGTTTATTTGACGTCGTTGTTGTTGTTTATTTGACGTTGTTGTTGTGGATTGTGTTGTTGTTGTTGTTTATTTGACGTTGTTGTTGTTGTTGTTTATTTGACGTTGTTGTTGTTGACGTTGTTGTTGTTGTTGTTTATTTGACGTTGTTATTGTTGTTGTTTATTTAACGTTGTTGTTGTTGTTGACATAGTTGTTGTTGTTGTTTATTTGACGTTTTTATTGTTGTTGATGTTGTTGTTGTTTTCATTGTTGTTTATTTGACGTTGTTGTAGTTGTTTAACTGACGTTGTTGTTGTTGTTGTTTATTTGACGTTGTTGTTGTTGTTGTTATTGTGGTTGTTGTTGTTTATTTGACGTTATTGTTGTTGTTGTTTATTTTACGTTGTTGTTGTTGTTGTTTATTTGACGTTGTTGTTGTGGACGTTGTTGTTGTTGTCGTTTATTTGACGTTGTTGGTGTTGTTGACATAGTTATTGTTGTTGTTTATTTGACGTTGTTGGTATTGTTTATTTGGCGTTGTTGTTGTTGTTGATGTTGTTGTTGCTATTTATTTGACGTTGTTGTTGTTGTTGACGTTGTTTTTGTTGTTGTTTATTTGACGTTGTTGTTGTTGTTGTTGTTTATTTGACGTTGTTGTTGTTGTTGTTTATTTGACATTGTTGTTGTTGACGGTGTTGTTGTTGTTTATATGACGTTGTTGTTGTTGTTTATTTGACGTTGTTATTGTTGTTGTTTATTTGACGTTGTTGTTGTTGTTGACATAGTTGTTGTTGTTGTTGTTTTTTATTTGACGTTGTTGTTGTTATTGACGTTGTTGTTGTTGTTGTTTATTTGACGTTGTTGTTGACATAGTTGTTGTTGTTGTTTATTTGAGGTTGTTGTTGTTGTTGACGTTGTTGTTGTTGTTGTTTATTTGACGTTGTTGTTATTGTTGTTTATATGACATTGTTGTTGTTGACGTTGTTGTTGTTGTTGTTTATTTGACATTGTTGTTGTTGTTGACGTTGTTGTTGTTGTTGTTTATTTGACTTTGTTGTTGTTGTTGTTGTTTATTTGACGTTGTTGTTGTTGTTGTTGACCTAGTTGTTGTTGTTGTTTATTTGACGTCGTTGTTGTTGTTGACGTTGTTGTTTATTTGACGTTGTTGTTGTTTATTTGACGTTGTTGTTGTTATTTATTTGACATTGTTGTTGTTCTTTACGTTGTTGTTGTTGTTGTTTATTTGACATTGTTGTTGTTGTTGTTGTTGACGTTGTTGTTGTTGTTGTTGTTGTTTCTTTGACGTTGTTTTAGTATTGTTGTTTATTTGACATTGTTGTTGTTATTTATTTGACGTTGTTGTTGTTGTTGTTTATTTGACGTAGTTGTTGTTGTTGACGTTGTTGTTGTTGTTGTTGTTGGTATTTGTTTGACGTTTTTGTAGTTGTTGATGTTGTTGTTGTTGTATATTTGACGTTGTTGTAGTTGTTATTGTTGTTGTTGTTTATTTGACATTGTTGTTGTTGTTGTTTATTTGACGTTGTTGTTGTTGTTGTTTATTTTACATTGTTGTTGTTGTTTATTTGACGTTGTTGTTGTTGACGGTGTTGTTGTTGTTGTTGTTGTTTATTGTTCTTTATTTGACGTTGTTATTGTTTATTTGACGTTGTTATTGTTGTTTATTTAACATTGTTGTTGTTGACGTTGACGTTGTTGTTGTTGTTATTGTTTATTTGACGTTGTTGTTGTTGTTTATTTGACGTACTTATTGTTGTTGACGTTGTTGTTGTTGTTGTTTATTTGACGTTTTTGTTGTTGTTGATGTTGTTGTTGTTGTTGTTTATTTGACGACGTTGTTGCTGTTGTTTATTTGACGTTGTTGTTGTTGACGGTGTTGCTGTTATTTATTTGACGTTGTTGTTGTTGTTGTTGTTTATTTGACATTGCTGTTGTTGACGTTGTTGTTGATGTTGTTTATTAGACGTTGTTGTTGTTGTTTACATAGTTGTTCTTGTTGTTGTTTATTTGACGTTTTTGTTGTTATTGATGTTGTTGTTGTTTTCGTTGTTGTTTATTTGACGTTGTTGTAGTTATTTAATTGACGTTGTTGTTGTTGTTGTTTGTTTGAAGTTGTTGTCGTTATTGTTGTTATTGTTGTTGTTGTTGTTGTTTATTTGACGGTGTTGTTGTTGTTGTTTATTTGACGTTGTTGTTGTTGTTGTTTATTTGACGTTGTTGTTGTTGTTGACGTTGTTGTTGTTGTTTATTTGACATTGTTGTTGTTATTGTTTATTTGACGTTGTTGTTGTTGTTTATTTGGCGTTGTTGTTGTTGTTGTTGTTGACGTTGTTGTTGTTGTTGTTGTTGTTTATTTGACGTTGTTGTTGTTGACGTTGTTTTTGTTGTTGTTTATTTGACGTTGTTGTTGTTGTTTATTTGACGTTGTTGTAGTTGTTTATTTGACGTTGTTGTTGTTGTTGTTGACGGTGTTGTTGTTGTTGTTGTTTATTTGACGTTGTGGTTGTTGTTGTTTATTTGACGTTGTTGTTGTTGACGTTGTTGTTGTTGTTGTTTATTTGACGTTGTTGTTGTTGTTGACATAGTTGTTGTTGTTGTTGTTTATTTGACGTTGTTGTTGTTGTTGTTGACGTTGTTGTTATTGTTGTTGTTTATTTGACGTTGTTGTTGTTGTTGACATAGTTGTTGTTGTTGTTGTTTATTTGACGTTGTTGTTGTTGTTGTTTATTTGACGTTGTTGTTGTTGTTTATTTGACATTGTTGTTGTTTATTTGACGTTGTTGTTGTTGTTGTTTATTTGACGTTGTTGTTGTTGTTTATTTGACGTTGTTGTTGTTGTTGACATAGTTGTTGTTGTTGTTGTTGTTTATTTGACGTTGTTGTTGTTGACGTTGTTGTTGTTGTTGTTGTTTATTTGACGTTGTTGTTGTTGTTTATTTGACATTGTTGTTGTTGTTGATGTTGTTGTTGTTGTTGTTTATTTGACATTGTTATTGTTGTTGTTGTTGTTGACGTTGTTGTTGTTGTTGTTTATTTGACTTTGTTGTTGTTGTTGTTGTTTATTTGACGTTGTTGCTGTTGTTGTTGACTTAATTGTTGTTGTTGTTTATTTGACGTTGTTGTTGTTGACGTTGTTGTTTATTTGACGTTGTTGTTGTTGTTTATTTGACGTTGTTGTTGTTGACGTTGTTATTGTTGTTTATTTGACGTTGTTGTTGTTATTTATTTGACATTGTTGTTGTTGTTGACGTTGTTGTTGTTGTTGTTGTTGTTTATTTGACATTGTTGTTGTTGTTGTTGTTGTTGTTGACGTTGTTGTTGTTGTTGTTGTTTATTTGACGTTGTTTTAGTATTGTTGTTTATTTGACATTGTTGTTGTTATTTATTTGACGTTGTTGTGGGTGACATTGTTGTTGTTCTTTATTTGACGTTGTTGTTGTTTATTTGACGTTGTTGTTGTTGTTGACGTTATTGTTGTTGTTGACGTTATTGTTGTTGTTGTTATTTATTTGACGTTTTTGTTGTTGTTGTTGATGTTGTTGTTGTTGTTGTTGTTGTATATTTGACGTTGTTGTTGTTATTGTTGTTGTTGTTGTTTATTTGACATTGTTGTTGTTGTTGTTTATTTGACGTTGTTGTTGTTGTTGTTTATTTGACATTGTTGTTGTTGACGGTGTTGTTGTTGTTGTTGTTGTTTATTTGACATTGTTGTTGTTGTTGATGTTGTTGTTGTTTATTTGACGTTGTTGTTGTTGTTCTTTATTTGACGTTGTTATTGTTTATTTGACGTTGTTGTTGTTGTTTATTTGACGTCGTTGTTGTTGTTTATTTGACGTTGTTGTTGTGGATTGTGTTGTTGTTGTTGTTTATTTGACGTTGTTGTTGTTGTTGTTTATTTGACGTTGTTGTTGTTGACGTTGTTGTTGTTGTTGTTTATTTGACGTTGTTATTGTTGTTGTTTATTTAACGTTGTTGTTGTTGTTGACATAGTTGTTGTTGTTGTTTATTTGACGTTTTTATTGTTGTTGATGTTGTTGTTGTTTTCATTGTTGTTTATTTGACGTTGTTGTAGTTGTTTAACTGACGTTGTTGTTGTTGTTGTTTATTCGACGTTGTTGTTGTTGTTGTTATTGTGGTTGTTGTTGTTTATTTGACGTTATTGTTGTTGTTGTTTATTTTACGTTGTTGTTGTTGTTGTTTATTTGACGTTGTTGTTGTGGACGTTGTTGTTGTTTTCGTTTATTTGACGTTGTTGGTGTTGTTGACATAGTTATTGTTGTTGTTTATTTGACGTTGTTGGTGTTGTTTATTTGGCGTTGTTGTTGTTGTTGTTGACGTTGTTGTTGCTATTTATTTGACGTTGTTGTTGTTGTTGACGTTGTTTTTGTTGTTGTTTATTTGACGTTGTTGTTGTTGTTGTTGTTTATTTGACGTTGTTGTTGTTGTTGTTTATTTGACATTGTTGTTGTTGACGGTGTTGTTGTTGTTTATATGACGTTGTTGTTGTTGTTTATTTGACGTTGTTATTGTTGTTGTTTATTTGACGTTGTTGTTGTTGTTGACATAGTTGTTGTTGTTGTTGTTTTTTATTTGACGTTGTTGTTGTTATTGACGTTGTTGTTGTTGTTGTTTATTTGACGTTGTTGTTGACATAGTTGTTGTTGTTGTTTATTTGAGGTTGTTGTTGTTGTTGACGTTGTTGTTGTTGTTGTTTATTTGACGTTGTTGTTATTGTTGTTTATATGACATTGTTGTTGTTGACGTTGTTGTTGTTGTTGTTTATTTGACATTGTTGTTGTTGTTGACGTTGTTGTTGTTGTTGTTTATTTGACTTTGTTGTTGTTGTTGTTGTTTATTTGACGTTGTTGTTGTTGTTGTTGACCTAGTTGTTGTTGTTGTTTATTTGACGTCGTTGTTGTTGTTGACGTTGTTGTTTATTTGACGTTGTTGTTGTTTATTTGACGTTGTTGTTGTTATTTATTTGACATTGTTGTTGTTCTTTACGTTGTTGTTGTTGTTGTTTATTTGACATTGTTGTTGTTGTTGTTGTTGACGTTGTTGTTGTTGTTGTTGTTTCTTTGACGTTGTTTTAGTATTGTTGTTTATTTGACATTGTTGTTGTTATTTATTTGACGTTGTTGTTGTTGTTGTTTGTTTGACGTAGTTGTTGTTGTTGACGTTGTTGTTGTTGTTGTTGTTGGTATTTGTTTGACGTTTTTGTTGTTGTTGATGTTGTTGTTGTTGTATATTTGACGTTGTTGTAGTTGTTATTGTTGTTGTTGTTTATTTGACATTGTTGTTGTTGTTGTTTATTTGACGTTGTTGTTGTTGTTGTTTATTTTACATTGTTGTTGTTGTTTATTTGACGTTGTTGTTGTTGACGGTGTTGTTGTTGTTGTTGTTGTTTATTGTTCTTTATTTGACGTTGTTATTGTTTATTTGACGTTGTTATTGTTGTTTATTTAACGTTGTTGTTGTTGACGTTGACGTTGTTGTTGTTGTTATTGTTTATTTGACGTTGTTGTTGTTGTTTATTTGACGTACTTATTATTGTTGACGTTGTTGTTGTTGTTGTTTATTTGACGTTTTTGTTGTTGTTGATGTTGTTGTTGTTGTTGTTTATTTGACGACGTTGTTGCTGTTGTTTATTTGACGTTGTTGTTGTTGACGGTGTTGCTGTTATTTATTTGACGTTGTTGTTGTTGTTGTTGTTTATTTGACATTGTTGTTGTTGACGTTGTTGTTGATGTTGTTTATTAGACGTTGTTGTTGTTGTTTACATAGTTGTTCTTGTTGTTGTTTATTTGACGTTTTTGTTGTTATTGATGTTGTTGTTGTTTTCGTTGTTGTTTATTTGACGTTGTTGTAGTTATTTAATTGACGTTGTTGTTGTTGTTGTTTGTTTGAAGTTGTTGTCGTTATTGTTGTTATTGTTGTTGTTGTTGTTGTTTATTTGACGTTGTTGTTGTTGTTGTTTATTTGACGTTGTTGTTGTTGTTGTTTATTTGACGTTGTTGTTGTTGTTGACGTTGTTGTTGTTGTTTATTTGACATTGTTGTTGTTATTGTTTATTTGACGTTGTTGTTGTTGTTTATTTGGCGTTGTTGTTGTTGTTGTTGTTGACGTTGTTGTTGTTGTTGTTGTTTATTTGACGTTGTTGTTGTTGACGTTGTTTTTGTTGTTGTTTATTTGACGTTGTTGTTGTTGTTTATTTGACGTTGTTGTAGTTGTTTATTTGACGTTGTTGTTGTTGTTGTTGACGGTGTTGTTGTTGTTGTTGTTTATTTGACGTTGTGGTTGTTGTTGTTTATTTGACGTTGTTGTTGTTGACGTTGTTGTTGTTGTTGTTTATTTGACGTTGTTGTTGTTGTTGACATAGTTGTTGTTGTTGTTGTTTATTTGACGTTGTTGTTGTTGTTGTTGACGTTGTTGTTATTGTTGTTGTTTATTTGACGTTGTTGTTGTTGTTGACATAGTTGTTGTTGTTGTTGTTTATTTGACGTTGTTGTTGTTGTTGTTTATTTGACGTTGTTGTTGTTGTTTATTTGACATTGTTGTTGTTTATTTGACGTTGTTGTTGTTGTTGTTTATTTGACGTTGTTGTTGTTGTTTATTTGACGTTGTTGTTGTTGTTGACATAGTTGTTGTTGTTGTTGTTGTTTATTTGACGTTGTTGTTGTTGACGTTGTTGTTGTTGTTGTTGTTTATTTGACGTTGTTGTTGTTGTTTATTTGACATTGTTGTTGTTGTTGATGTTGTTGTTGTTGTTGTTTATTTGACATTGTTATTGTTGTTGTTGTTGTTGACGTTGTTGTTGTTGTTGTTTATTTGACTTTGTTGTTGTTGTTGTTGTTTATTTGACGTTGTTGCTGTTGTTGTTGACTTAATTGTTGTTGTTGTTTATTTGACGTTGTTGTTGTTGACGTTGTTGTTTATTTGACGTTGTTGTTGTTGTTTATTTGACGTTGTTGTTGTTGACGTTGTTATTGTTGTTTATTTGACGTTGTTGTTGTTATTTATTTGACATTGTTGTTGTTGTTGACGTTGTTGTTGTTGTTGTTGTTGTTTATTTGACATTGTTGTTGTTGTTGTTGTTGTTGACGTTGTTGTTGTTGTTGTTGTTTATTTGACGTTGTTTTAGTATTGTTGTTTATTTGACATTGTTGTTGTTATTTATTTGACGTTGTTGTGGGTGACATTGTTGTTGTTCTTTATTTGACGTTGTTGTTGTTTATTTGACGTTGTTGTTGTTGTTGACGTTATTGTTGTTGTTGACGTTATTGTTGTTGTTGTTATTTATTTGACGTTTTTGTTGTTGTTGTTGATGTTGTTGTTGTTGTTGTTGTTGTTGTATATTTGACGTTGTTGTTGTTATTGTTGTTGTTGTTGTTTATTTGACATTGTTGTTGTTGTTGTTTATTTGACGTTGTTGTTGTTGTTGTTTATTTGACATTGTTGTTGTTGACGGTGTTGTTGTTGTTGTTGTTGTTTATTTGACATTGTTGTTGTTGTTGATGTTGTTGTTGTTTATTTGACGTTGTTGTTGTTGTTCTTTATTTGACGTTGTTATTGTTTATTTGACGTTGTTGTTGTTGTTTATTTGACGTCGTTGTTGTTGTTTATTTGACGTTGTTGTTGTGGATTGTGTTGTTGTTGTTGTTTATTTGACGTTGTTGTTGTTGTTGTTTATTTGACGTTGTTGTTGTTGACGTTGTTGTTGTTGTTGTTTATTTGACGTTGTTATTGTTGTTGTTTATTTAACGTTGTTGTTGTTGTTGACATAGTTGTTGTTGTTGTTTATTTGACGTTTTTATTGTTGTTGATGTTGTTGTTGTTTTCATTGTTGTTTATTTGACGTTGTTGTAGTTGTTTAACTGACGTTGTTGTTGTTGTTGTTTATTTGACGTTGTTGTTGTTGTTGTTATTGTGGTTGTTGTTGTTTATTTGACGTTATTGTTGTTGTTGTTTATTTTACGTTGTTGTTGTTGTTGTTTATTTGACGTTGTTGTTGTGGACGTTGTTGTTGTTGTCGTTTATTTGACGTTGTTGGTGTTGTTGACATAGTTATTATTGTTGTTTATTTGACGTTGTTGGTGTTGTTTATTTGGCGTTGTTGTTGTTGTTGTTGACGTTGTTGTTGCTATTTATTTGACGTTGTTGTTGTTGTTGACGTTGTTTTTGTTGTTGTTTATTTGACGTTGTTGTTGTTGTTGTTGTTTATTTGACGTTGTTGTTGTTGTTGTTTATTTGACATTGTTGTTGTTGACGGTGTTGTTGTTGTTTATATGACGTTGTTGTTGTTGTTTATTTGACGTTGTTATTGTTGTTGTTTATTTGACGTTGTTGTTGTTGTTGACATAGTTGTTGTTGTTGTTGTTTTTTATTTGACGTTGTTGTTGTTATTGACGTTGTTGTTGTTGTTGTTTATTTGACGTTGTTGTTGACATAGTTGTTGTTGTTGTTTATTTGAGGTTGTTGTTGTTGTTGACGTTGTTGTTGTTGTTGTTTATTTGACGTTGTTGTTATTGTTGTTTATATGACATTGTTGTTGTTGACGTTGTTGTTGTTGTTGTTTATTTGACATTGTTGTTGTTGTTGACGTTGTTGTTGTTGTTGTTTATTTGACTTTGTTGTTGTTGTTGTTGTTTATTTGACGTTGTTGTTGTTGTTGTTGACCTAGTTGTTGTTGTTGTTTATTTGACGTCGTTGTTGTTGTTGACGTTGTTGTTTATTTGACGTTGTTGTTGTTTATTTGACGTTGTTGTTGTTATTTATTTGACATTGTTGTTGTTCTTTACGTTGTTGTTGTTGTTGTTTATTTGACATTGTTGTTGTTGTTGTTGTTGACGTTGTTGTTGTTGTTGTTGTTGTTTCTTTGACGTTGTTTTAGTATTGTTGTTTATTTGACATTGTTGTTGTTATTTATTTGACGTTGTTGTTGTTGTTGTTTATTTGACGTAGTTGTTGTTGTTGACGTTGTTGTTGTTGTTGTTGTTGGTATTTGTTTGACGTTTTTGTTGTTGTTGATGTTGTTGTTGTTGTATATTTGACGTTGTTGTAGTTGTTATTGTTGTTGTTGTTTATTTGACATTGTTGTTGTTGTTGTTTATTTGACGTTGTTGTTGTTGTTGTTTATTTTACATTGTTGTTGTTGTTTATTTGACGTTGTTGTTGTTGACGGTGTTGTTGTTGTTGTTGTTGTTTATTGTTCTTTATTTGACGTTGTTATTGTTTATTTGACGTTGTTATTGTTGTTTATTTAACGTTGTTGTTGTTGACGTTGACGTTGTTGTTGTTGTTATTGTTTATTTGACGTTGTTGTTGTTGTTTATTTGACGTAGTTATTGTTGTTGACGTTGTTGTTGTTGTTGTTTATTTGACGTTTTTGTTGTTGTTGATGTTGTTGTTGTTGTTGTTTATTTGACGACGTTGTTGCTGTTGTTTATTTGACGTTGTTGTTGTTGACGGTGTTGCTGTTATTTATTTGACGTTGTTGTTGTTGTTGTTGTTGTTTATTTGACATTGTTGTTGTTGACGTTGTTGTTGATGTTGTTTATTAGACGTTGTTGTTGTTGTTTACATAGTTGTTCTTGTTGTTGTTTATTTGACGTTTTTGTTGTTATTGATGTTGTTGTTGTTTTCGTTGTTGTTTATTTGACGTTGTTGTAGTTATTTAATTGACGTTGTTGTTGTTGTTGTTTGTTTGAAGTTGTTGTCGTTATTGTTGTTATTGTTGTTGTTGTTGTTGTTTATTTGACGTTGTTGTTGTTGTTGTTTATTTGACGTTGTTGTTGTTGTTGTTTATTTGACGTTGTTGTTGTTGTTGACGTTGTTGTTGTTGTTTATTTGACATTGTTGTTGTTATTGTTTATTTGACGTTGTTGTTGTTGTTTATTTGGCGTTGTTGTTGTTGTTGTTGTTGACGTTGTTGTTGTTGTTGTTGTTTATTTGACGTTGTTGTTGTTGACGTTGTTTTTGTTGTTGTTTATTTGACGTTGTTGTTGTTGTTTATTTGACGTTGTTGTAGTTGTTTATTTGACGTTGTTGTTGTTGTTGTTGACGGTGTTGTTGTTGTTGTTGTTTATTTGACGTTGTGGTTGTTGTTGTTTATTTGACGTTGTTGTTGTTGACGTTGTTGTTGTTGTTGTTTATTTGACGTTGTTGTTGTTGTTGACATAGTTGTTGTTGTTGTTGTTTATTTGACGTTGTTGTTGTTGTTGTTGACGTTGTTGTTATTGTTGTTGTTTATTTGACGTTGTTGTTGTTGTTGACATAGTTGTTGTTGTTGTTGTTTATTTGACGTTGTTGTTGTTGTTGTTTATTTGACGTTGTTGTTGTTGTTTATTTGACATTGTTGTTGTTTATTTGACGTTGTTGTTGTTGTTTATTTGACATTGTTATTGTTGTTGACGTTTTTGTTGTTGTTGTTGTTTATTCGACATTGTTGTTGTTGTTGTTGTTGTTTATTTGACTTTGTTGTTGTTGTTTATTTGACTTTGTTGTTGTTGTTGTTTATTTGACGTTGTTGTTGTTGTTGTTGACTTAGTTGTTGTTGTTGTTTATTTGGCGTTGTTTATTTGACGTTGTTTATTTGACGTTGTTGTTGTTGTTGTTTATTTGACGTTTATGTTGTTGTTGATGTTGTTGTTGTTTATTTGACGTTGTTGTTGTTGTTGTTTATTTGACGTTGTTGTTGTTGACGGTGTTGTTGTTGTTGTTTATTTGACGTTGTTGTTGTTGTTTCTTATTTGACGTAGTTGTTGTTGACGTTGTTGTTGTTGTTTATTTGATGTTGTTGTTGTTGTTGACATAGTTGTTGTTGTTGTTGTTTATTTGACGTTGTTGTTGTTGTTGACGTTGTTGTTGTTGTTGTTTATTTGACGTTGTTGTTGTTGTTTATTTGACATTGTTGTTGTTGTTGATGTTGTTGTTGTTGTTTATTTGACATTGTTGTTGTTGTTGTTGTTGTTGTTGACGTTGTTGTTGTTGTTGTTTATTTGACTTTGTTGTTGTTGTTGTTGTTGTTTATTTGACGTTGTTGTTGTTGTTGTTGACTTAATTGTTGTTGTTGTTTATTTGACGTTGTTGTTGTTGTTGACGTTGTTGTTTATTTGACGTTGTTGTTGTTGTTTATTTGACGTTGTTGTTGTTGACGTTGTTGTTGTTGTTTATTTGAGTGTTGTTGTTGTTATTTATTTGACATTGTTGTTGTTGTTGACATTGTTGTTGTTGTTGTTGTTGTTGTTTATTTGACATTGATGTTGTTGTTGTTGTTGACGTTGTTGTTGTTGTTGTTGTTGTTTATTTGACATTGTTGTGGTTGTTGTTGTTGTTGACGTTGTTGTTGTTGTTGTTGTTTATTTGATGTTGTTTTAGTATTGTTGTTTATTTGACATTGTTGTTGTTATTTATTTGACGTTGTTGTGGGTGACATTGTTGTTGTTGTTTATTTGACGTTGTTGTTGTTGTTTATTTGACGTAGTTGTTGTTGTTGACGTTATTGTTGTTGTTGTTTATTTGACGTTTTTGTTGTTGTTGATGTTGTTGTTGTTGTTGTTGTTGTATATTTGACGTTGTTGTTGTTGTTATTGTTGTTGTTGTTGTTGTTTATTTGACATTGTTGTTGTTGTTGTTGTTTATTTGACGTTGTTGTTGTTTATTTGACGTTGTTGTTGTTGTTTATTTGACATTGTTGTTGTTGACGGTGTTGTTGTTGTTGTTGTTGTTTATTTGACATTGTTGTTGTTGTTGTTGACGTTGTTGTTGTTTATTTGACATTGTTGTTGTTGTTCTTTATTTGACGTTGTTATTGTTTATTTGACGTTGTTGTTGTTGTTTATTTGACGTTGTTGTTGTTGTTGTTTATTTGACATTGTTGTTGTTGACGGTGTTGTTGTTGTTGTTGTTTATTTGATGTTGTTGTTGTTGTTGTTTATTTGACGTTGTTGTTGTTGTTTATTTGACGTTGTTGTTGTTGACGTTGTTGTTGTTGTTGTTTATTTGACGTTGTTGTTGTTGTTGTTTATTTGACGTTGTTGTTGTTGATGACATAGTTGTTGTTGTTATTTATTTGACGTTTTTGTTGTTGTTGATGTTGTTGTTGTTTTCGTTGTTGTTTATTTGACGTTGTTGTAGTCGTTTAATTGACGTTGTTGTTGTTGTTGTTTATTTGACGTTGTTCTTGTTGTTGTTATTGTGGTTGTTGTTGTTTATTTGACCTTATTGTTGTTGTTGTTTATTTGACGCTATTGTTGTTGTTATTGTTTATTTGACGTTGTTGTTGTTGTTGACGTTGTTGTTGTTGTTTATTTGATATTGTTGTTGTTGTTATTGTTTATTTGAAGTTGTTGTTGTTGTTTATTTGGCGTTGTTGTTGTTGTTGTTGTTGATGTTGTTGTTGTTGTTGTTTATTTGACGTTGTTGTTGTTGTTGACGTTGTTTTTGTTGTTGTTTACTTGATGTTGTTGTTGTTGTATTTTATTTGACGTTGTTGTTGTTGTTGTTTATTTGACGTTGTTGTTGTTGTTTTGTTTGACGTTGTTGTTGTTGTTGTTTATTTGACATTGTTGTTGCTGACGGTGTTGTTGTTGTTGTTTATTTGACGTTGTTGTTGTTGTTGTTGTTGTTTATTTGACGTTGTTGTTGTGGACGTTGTTATTGTTGTTGTTTATTTGACGTTGTTGTTGTTGACATAGTTGTTGTTCTTGTTTATTTGACGTTGTTGTTGTTGTTGTTTATTTGGCGTTGTTGTTGTTGTTGTTGACGTTGTTGTTGTTGTTGTTGTTTATTTGACGTTGTTTTTGTTGTTGACGTTGTTTTTATTGTTGTTTATTTGACGTTGTTGTTGTTGTTGTTTATTTGACGTTGTTGTTGTTGTTTATTTGACGTTGTTGTTGTTGTTGTTTATTTGACGTTGTTGTTGTCGTTGTTGTTTATTTGACATTGTTGTTGTTGACGGTGTTGTTGTTGTTTATATGACATTGTTGTTGTTGTTTATTTGACGTTGTTGTTGTTGTTGTTGTTTATTTGACGTTGTTGTTGTTGTTGACATAGTTGTTGTTGTTGTTGTTTATTTGACGTTGTTGTTGATGTTGTTGTTGTTGTTGTTTATTTGACGTTGTTGTTGTTGTTTATTTGACATTATTGTTGTTGATGTTGTTGTTGTTGTTTATTTGACATTGTTGTTGTTGTTGTTGACGTTGTTGTTGTTGTTGTTTATTTGACTTTGTTGTTGTTGTTGTTGTTGTTTATTTGACGTTGTTGTTGTTGTTGACTTAATTGTTGTTGTTGTTTATTTGACGTTGTTGTTGTTGTTGTTGACGTTGTTGTTTATTTTAGGTTGTTGTTGTTGTTTATTTGACGTTGTTGTTGTTGACGTTGTTGTTGTTTTTTATTTGACGTTGTTGTTGTTATTTATTTGACATTGTTGTTGTTGTTGACGTTGTTGTTGTTGTTGTTGTTGTTTATTTGACATTGATGTTGTTGTTGTTGTTGTTGACGTTGTTGTTGTTGTTGTTTTTTATTTGACATTGTTGTTGTTGTTGTTGACGTTGTTGTTGTTGTTGTTGTTTATTTGACGTTGTTTTAGTATTGTTGTTTATTTGACATTGTTGTTGTTATTTATTTGACGTTATTGTGGGTGACATTGTTGTTGTTGTTTATTTGACGTTGTTGTTGTTGTTTATTTGACGTTATTGTTGTTGTTGACGTTATTGTTTTTGTTGACGTTATTGTTGTTGTTGTTGTTTATTTGACGTTTTTGTTGTTGTTGTTGATGTTGTTGTTGTTGTTGTATATTTAACATTGTTGTTGTTGTTATTGTTGTTGTTGTTGTTTATTTGACATTGTTGTTGTTGTTGTTGTTTATTTGACGTTGTTGTTGTTGTTTATTTGACATTGTTGTTATTGTTGTTTATTTGACATTGTTGTTGTTGACGTTGTTGTTGTTGTTGTTTATTTGTCATTGTTGTTGTTGTTGACGTTGTTGTTGTTGTTGTTTATTTGACTTTGTTGTTGTTGTTGTTGTTGTTGTTTATTTGACGTTGTTGTTGTTGTTGTTGACCTAGTTGTTGTTGTTGTTTATTTGACGTTGTTGTTGTTGTTGACGTTGTTGTTTATTTGACGTTGTTGTTGTTTATTTGACGTTGTTGTTGTTTATTTGACGTTGTTGTTGTTGACATAGTTGTTGTTGTTGTTGTTTATTTGACGTTGTTGTTGTTGTTGACGTTGTTGTTATTGTTGTTGTTTATTTGACGTTGTTGTTGTTGTTGACTTAGTTGTTGTTGTTGTTGTTTATTTGACGTTGTTGTTGTTGTTGTTTATTTGACGTTGTTGTTGTTGTTTATTTGACATTGTTGTTGTTTATTTGACGTTGTTGTTGTTGTTTATTTGACATTGTTATTGTTGTTGACGTTTTTGTTGTTGTTGTTGTTTATTTGACATTGTTGTTGTTGTTGTTGTTGTTTATTTGACTTTGTTGTTGTTGTTTATTTGACTTTGTTGTTGTTGTTGTTTATTTGACGTTGTTGTTGTTGTTGTTGACTTAGTTGTTGTTGTTGGTTATTTGGCGTTGTTTATTTGACGTTGTTTATTTGACGTTGTTGTTGTTGTTGTTGTTTATTTGACGTTTATGTTGTTGTTGATGTTGTTGTTGTTTATTTGACGTTGTTGTTGTTGTTGTTTATTTGACGTTGTTGTTGTTGACGGTGTTGTTGTTGTTGTTTATTTGACGTTGTTGTTGTTGTTTCTTATTTGACGTAGTTGTTGTTGACGTTGTTGTTGTTGTTTATTTGATGTTGTTGTTGTTGTTGACATAGTTGTTGTTGTTGTTGTTTATTTGACGTTGTTGTTGTTGTTGTTGACGTTGTTGTTGTTGTTTATTTGACGTTGTTGTTGTTGTTTATTTGACATTGTTGTTGTTGTTGATGTTGTTGTTGTTGTTTATTTGACATTGTTGTTGTTGTTGTTGTTGACGTTGTTGTTGTTGTTGTTTATTTGACTTTGTTGTTGTTGTTGTTGTTGTTGTTGTTGTTTATTTGACGTTGTTGTTGTTGTTGTTGACTTAATTGTTGTTGTTGTTTATTTGACGTTGTTGTTGTTGTTGACGTTGTTGTTTATTTGACGTTGTTGTTGTTGTTTATTTGACGTTGTTGTTGTTGACATTGTTGTTGTTGTTTATTTGAGTGTTGTTGTTGTTATTTATTTGACATTGTTGTTGTTGTTGACATTGTTGTTGTTGTTGTTGTTGTTTATTTGACATTGATGTTGTTGTTGTTGTTGACGTTGTTGTTGTTGTTGTTGTTGTTGTTTATTTGACATTGTTGTGGTTGTTGTTGTTGTTGACGTTGTTGTTGTTGTTGTTGTTTATTTGATGTTGTTTTAGTATTGTTGTTTATTTTACATTGTTGTTGTTATTTATTTGACGTTGTTGTGGGTGACATTGTTGTTGTTGTTTATTTGACGTTGTTGTTGTTGTTTATTTGACGTAGTTGTTGTTGTTGACGTTATTGTTGTTGTTGTTTATTTGACGTTTTTGTTGTTGTTGATGTTGTTGTTGTTGTTGTTGTTGTTGTTGTATATTTGACGTTGTTGTTGTTGTTATTGTTGTTGTTGTTGTTGTTGTTTATTTGACATTGTTGTTGTTGTTGTTGTTTATTTGATGTTGTTGTTGTTTATTTGACGTTGTTGTTGTTGTTTATTTGACATTGTTGTTGTTGACGGTGTTGTTGTTGTGGTTGTTGTTTATTTGACATTGTTGTTGTTGTTGTTGACGTTGTTGTTGTTTATTTGACATTGTTGTTGTTGTTCTTTATTTGACGTTGTTATTGTTTATTTGACGTTGTTGTTGTTGTTTATTTGACGTTGTTGTTGTTGTTGTTTATTTGACATTGTTGTTGTTGACGGTGTTGTTGTTGTTGTTGTTTATTTGATGTTGTTGTTGTTGTTTATTTGACGTTGTTGTTGTTGTTGTTTATTTGACGTTGTTGTTGTTGTTGTTGACCTAGTTGTTGTTGTTGTTTATTTGACGTTGTTGTTGTTGTTGACGTTGTTGTTTATTTGACGTTGTTGTTGTTTATTTGACGTTGTTGTTGTTTATTTGACGTTGTTGTTGTTGACATAGTTGTTGTTGTTGTTGTTTATTTGACGTTGTTGTTGTTGTTGACGTTGTTGTTATTGTTGTTGTTTATTTGACGTTGTTGTTGTTGTTGACTTAGTTGTTGTTGTTGTTGTTTATTTGACGTTGTTGTTGTTGTTGTTTATTTGACGTTGTTGTTGTTGTTTATTTGACATTGTTGTTGTTTATTTGACGTTGTTGTTGTTGTTTATTTGACATTGTTATTGTTGTTGACGTTTTTGTTGTTGTTGTTGTTTATTTGACATTGTTGTTGTTGTTGTTGTTGTTTATTTGACTTTGTTGTTGTTGTTTATTTGACTTTGTTGTTGTTGTTGTTTATTTGACGTTGTTGTTGTTGTTGTTGACTTAGTTGTTGTTGTTGGTTATTTGGCGTTGTTTATTTGACGTTGTTTATTTGACGTTGTTGTTGTTGTTGTTGTTTATTTGACGTTTATGTTGTTGTTGATGTTGTTGTTGTTTATTTGACGTTGTTGTTGTTGTTGTTTATTTGACGTTGTTGTTGTTGACGGTGTTGTTGTTGTTGTTTATTTGACGTTGTTGTTGTTGTTTCTTATTTGACGTAGTTGTTGTTGACGTTGTTGTTGTTGTTTATTTGATGTTGTTGTTGTTGTTGACATAGTTGTTGTTGTTGTTGTTTATTTGACGTTGTTGTTGTTGTTGACGTTGTTGTTGTTGTTTATTTGACGTTGTTGTTGTTGTTTATTTGACATTGTTGTTGTTGTTGATGTTGTTGTTGTTGTTTATTTGACATTGTTGTTGTTGTTGTTGTTGACGTTGTTGTTGTTGTTGTTTATTTGACTTTGTTGTTGTTGTTGTTGTTGTTGTTGTTGTTTATTTGACGTTGTTGTTGTTGTTGTTGACTTAATTGTTGTTGTTGTTTATTTGACGTTGTTGTTGTTGTTGACGTTGTTGTTTATTTGACGTTGTTGTTGTTGTTTATTTGACGTTGTTGTTGTTGACATTGTTGTTGTTGTTTATTTGAGTGTTGTTGTTGTTATTTATTTGACATTGTTGTTGTTGTTGACATTGTTGTTGTTGTTGTTGTTGTTGTTTATTTGACATTGATGTTGTTGTTGTTGTTGACGTTGTTGTTGTTGTTGTTGTTGTTGTTTATTTGACATTGTTGTGGTTGTTGTTGTTGTTGACGTTGTTGTTGTTGTTGTTGTTTATTTGATGTTGTTTTAGTATTGTTGTTTATTTTACATTGTTGTTGTTATTTATTTGACGTTGTTGTGGGTGACATTGTTGTTGTTGTTTATTTGACGTTGTTGTTGTTGTTTATTTGACGTAGTTGTTGTTGTTGACGTTATTGTTGTTGTTGTTTATTTGACGTTTTTGTTGTTGTTGATGTTGTTGTTGTTGTTGTTGTTGTTGTTGTATATTTGACGTTGTTGTTGTTGTTATTGTTGTTGTTGTTGTTGTTGTTTATTTGACATTGTTGTTGTTGTTGTTGTTTATTTGATGTTGTTGTTGTTTATTTGACGTTGTTGTTGTTGTTTATTTGACATTGTTGTTGTTGACGGTGTTGTTGTTGTGGTTGTTGTTTATTTGACATTGTTGTTGTTGTTGTTGACGTTGTTGTTGTTTATTTGACATTGTTGTTGTTGTTCTTTATTTGACGTTGTTATTGTTTATTTGACGTTGTTGTTGTTGTTTATTTGACGTTGTTGTTGTTGTTGTTTATTTGACATTGTTGTTGTTGACGGTGTTGTTGTTGTTGTTGTTTATTTGATGTTGTTGTTGTTGTTTATTTGACGTTGTTGTTGTTGTTGTTTATTTGACGTTGTTGTTGTTGACGTTGTTGTTGTTGTTGTTTATTTGACGTTGTTGTTGTTGTTGTTTATTTGACGTTGTTGTTGTTGATGACATAGTTGTTGTTGTTATTTATTTGACGTTTTTGTTGTTGTTGATGTTGTTGTTGTTTTCGTTGTTGTTTATTTGACGTTGTTGTAGTCGTTTAATTGACGTTGTTGTTGTTGTTGTTTATTTGACGTTGTTGTTGTTGTTATTGTGGTTGTTGTTGTTTATTTGACCTTATTGTTGTTGTTGTTTATTTGACGCTATTGTTGTTGTTATTGTTTATTTGACGTTGTTGTTGTTGTTGACGTTGTTGTTGTTGTTGTTTATTTGATATTGTTGTTGTTGTTGTTATTGTTTATTTGAAGTTGTTGTTGTTGTTTATTTGGCGTTGTTGTTGTTGTTGTTGTTGATGTTGTTGTTGTTGTTGTTTATTTGACGTTGTTGTTGTTGTTGACGTTGTTTTTGTTGTTGTTTACTTGATGTTGTTGTTGTTGTATTTTATTTGACGTTGTTGTTGTTGTTTATTTGACGTTGTTGTTGTTGTTTTGTTTGACGTTGTTGTTGTTGTTGTTTATTTGACATTGTTGTTGCTGACGGTGTTGTTGTTGTTGTTTATTTGACGTTGTTGTTGTTGTTATTGTTGTTTATTTGACGTTGTTGTTGTGGACGTTGTTGTTGTTGTTGTTTATTTGACGTTGTTGTTGTTGACATAGTTGTTGTTCTTGTTTATTTGACGTTGTTGTTGTTGTTGTTTATTTGGCGTTGTTGTTGTTGTTGTTGACGTTGTTGTTGTTGTTGTTGTTTATTTGACGTTGTTTTTGTTGTTGACGTTGTTTTTATTGTTGTTTATTTCACGTTGTTGTTGTTGTTGTTTATTTGACGTTGTTGTTGTTGTTTATTTGACGTTGTTGTTGTTGTTTATTTGACGTTGTTGTTGTCGTTGTTGTTTATTTGACATTTTTGTTTTTGACGGTGTTGTTGTTGTTTATATGACATTGTTGTTGTTGTTTATTTGACGTTGTTGTTGTTGTTGTTGTTTATTTGACGTTGTTGTTGTTGTTGACATAGTTGTTGTTGTTGTTGTTTATTTGACGTTGTTGTTGACGTTGTTGTTGTTGTTGTTTATTTGACGTTGTTGTTGTTGTTTATTTGACATTATTGTTGTTGATGTTGTTGTTGTTGTTTATTTGACATTGTTGTTGTTGTTGTTGACGTTGTTGTTGTTGTTGTTTATTTGACTTTGTTGTTGTTGTTGTTGTTGTTTATTTGACATTGTTGTTGTTGTTGACTTAATTGTTGTTGTTGTTTATTTGACGTTGTTGTTGTTGTTGTTGACGTTGTTGTTTATTTTAGGTTGTTGTTGTTGTTTATTTGACGTTGTTGTTGTTGACGTTGTTGTTGTTGTTTATTTGACGTTGTTGTTGTTATTTATTTGACATTGTTGTTGTTGTTGACGTTGTTGTTGTTGTTGTTGTTTATTTGACATTGATGTTGTTGTTGTTGTTGTTGTTGTTGTTGTTTATTTGACATTGTTGTTGTTGTTGTTGACGTTGTTGTTGTTGTTGTTGTTGTTTATTTGACGTTGTTTTAGTATTGTTGTTTATTTGACATTGTTGTTGTTATTTATTTGACGTTATTGTGGGTGACATTGTTGTTGTTGTTTATTTGACGTTGTTGTTGTTGTTTATTTGACGTTATTGTTGTTGTTGACGTTATTGTTTTTGTTGACGTTATTGTTGTTGTTGTTGTTTATTTGACGTTTTTGTTGTTGTTGTTGATGTTGTTGTTGTTGTTGTATATTTAACATTGTTGTTGTTGTTATTGTTGTTGTTGTTGTTTATTTGACATTGTTGTTGTTGTTGTTGTTTATTTGACGTTGTTGTTGTTGTTTATTTGACATTGTTGTTATTGTTGTTTATTTGACATTGTTGTTGTTGACGTTGTTGTTGTTGTTGTTTATTTGTCATTGTTGTTGTTGTTGACGTTGTTGTTGTTGTTGTTGTTTATTTGACTTTGTTGTTGTTGTTGTTGTTGTTTATTTGACGTTGTTGTTGTTGTTGTTGACCTAGTTGTTGTTGTTGTTTATTTGACGTTGTTGTTGTTGTTGACGTTGTTGTTTATTTGACGTTGTTGTTGTTTATTTGACGTTGTTGTTGTTATTTATTTGACATTGTTGTTGTTGTTTACGTTGTTGTTGTTGTTGTTTATTTGACATTGTTGTTGTTGTTGTTGTTGACGTTGTTGTTGTTGTTGTTGTTGTTGTTTCTTTGACGTTGTTTTAGTATTGTTGTTTATTTGACATTGTTGTTGTTGTTTATTTGACGTTGTTGTTGTTGTTGTTGTTTATTTGACGTAGTTGTTGTTGACGTTGTTGTTGTTGTTGTTGTTGTTTATTTGACGTTTTTGTTGTTGTTGATGTTGTTGTTGTTGTTGTATATTTGACGTTGTTGTAGTTGTTATTGTTGTTGTTGTTTATTTGACATTGTTGTTGTTGTTGTTTATTTGACGTTGTTGTTGTTGTTGTTTATTTTACATTGTTGTTGTTGTTTATTTGATGTTGTTGTTGTTGACGGTGTTGTTGTTGTTGTTGTTTATTTGACATTGTTGTTGTTGTTGTTGTTGTTGACGTTGTTGTTGTTTATTTGACATTGTTGTTGTTGTTATTGTTCTTTCTTTGACGTTGTTATTGTTTATTTGACGTTGTTATTGTTGTTTATTTAACGTTGTTGTTGTTGACGTTGACGTTGTTGTTGTTGTTATTGTTTATTTGACGTTGTTGTTGTTGTTTATTTGACGTAGTTATTGTTGTTGACGTTATTGTTGTTGTTTATTTGACATTTTTGTTGTTGTTGATGTTGTTGTTGTTGTTGTTTATTTGACGACGTTGTTGCTGTTGTTTATTTGACGTTGTTGTTGTTGACGGTGTTGCTGTTATTTATTTGACGTTGTTGTTGTTGTTGTTGTTTATTTGACGTTGTTGTTGTTGACGTTGTTGTTGATGTTGTTTATTAGACGTTGTTGTTGTTGTTTACATAGTTGTTCTTGTTGTTGTTTATTTGACGTTTTTGTTGTTATTGATGTTGTTGTTGTTTTCGTTGTTGTTTATTTGACGTTGTTGTAGTTATTTAATTGACGTTGTTGTTGTTGTTGTTGTTTGTTTGACGTTGTTGTCGTTATTGTTGTTATTGTTGTTGTTGTTGTTGTTGTTGTTTATTTGACGTTGTTGTTGTTGTTGTTTATTTGACGTTGTTGTTGTTGTTGTTTATTTGACGTTGTTGTTGTTGTTGACGTTGTTGTTGTTGTTTATTTGACAATGTTGTTGTTGTTATTGTTTATTTGACGTTGTTGTTGTTGTTGTTTATTTGGCGTTGTTGTTGTTGTTGTTGACGTTGTTGTTGTTGTTGTTGTTTATTTGACGTTGTTGTTGTTGTTGACGTTGTTTTTGTTGTTGTTTATTTGACGTTGTTGTTGTTGTTTATTTGACGTTGTTGTTGTTGTTTATTTGACGTTGTTGTTGTTGTTGTTGACGGTGTTGTTGTTGTTGTTTATTTGACGTTGTGGTTGTTGTTGTTTATTTGACGTTGTTGTTGTTGACGTTGTTGTTGTTGTTGTTGTTTATTTGACGTTGTTGTTGTTGTTGACATAGTTGTTGTTGTTGTTGTTTATTTGACGTTGTTGTTGTTGTTGTTGACGTTGTTGTTATTGTTGTTGTTTATTTGACGTTGTTGTTGTTGTTGACATAGTTGTTGTTGTTGTTGTTTATTTGACGTTGTTGTTGTTGACGTTGTTGTTGTTGTTGTTTATTTGACGTTGTTGTTGTTGTTTATTTGACATTGTTGTTGTTTATTTGACGTTGTTGTTGTTGTTTATTTGACATTGTTATTGTTGTTGACGTTTTTGTTGTTGTTGTTGTTGTTTATTTGACATTGTTGTTGTTGTTGTTGTTGCTTATTTGACTTTGTTGTTGTTGTTGTTTATTTGACTTTGTTGTTGTTGTTGTTTATTTGACGTTGTTGTTGTTGTTGACTTAGTTGTTGTTGTTGTTTATTTGACGTTGTTTATTTGACGTTGTTTATTTGACGTTGTTGTTGTTGTTGTTTATTTGACGTTTATGTTGTTGTTGATGTTGTTGTTGTTTATTTGACGTTGTTGTTGTTGTTGTTTATTTGACGTTGTTGTTGTTGACGGTGTTGTTGTTGTTGTTTATTTGACGTTGTTGTTGTTGTTTCTTATTTGACGTAGTTGTTGTTGACGTTGTTGTTGTTGTTTATTTGACGTTGTTGTTGTTGTTGACATAGTTGTTGTTGTTGTTGTTTATTTGACGTTGTTGTTGTTGTTGACGTTGTTGTTGTTGTTGTTGTTGTTGTTTATTTGACGTTGTTGTTGTTGTTTATTTGACATTGTTGTTGTTGTTGATGTTGTTGTTGTTGTTTATTTGACATTGTTGTTGTTGTTGTTGTTTACGTTGTTGTTGTTGTTGTTTATTTGACTTTGTTGTTGTTGTTGTTGTTGTTGTTGTTGTTTAATTGACGTTGTTGTTGTTGTTGTTGACTTAATTGTTGTTGTTGTTTATTTGACGTTGTTGTTGTTGTTGACTTAATTGTTGTTGTTGACGTTGTTGTTTATTTGACGTTGTTGTTGTTGTTTATTTGACGTTGTTGTTGTTGACGTTGTTGTTGTTGTTTATTTGAGTGTTGTTGTTGTTATTTATTTGACATTGTTGTTGTTGTTGACATTGTTGTTGTTGTTGTTGTTGTTGTTTATTTGACATTGATGTTGTTGTTGTTGTTGACGTTGTTTTTGTTGTTGTTGTTTATTTGACATTGTTGTTGTTGTTGTTGTTGACGTTGTTGTTGTTGTTGTTTATTTGATGTTGTTTTAGTATTGTTGTTTATTTGACATTGTTGTTGTTATTTATTTGACGTTGTTGTGGGTGACATTGTTGTTGTTGTTTATTTGACGTTGTTGTTGTTGTTTATTTGACGTAGTTGTTGTTGTTGACGTTATTTTTGTTGTTGTTTATTTGACGTTTTTGTTATTGTTGATGTTATTGTTGTTGTTATATATTTGACGTTGTTGTTGTTGTTATTGTTGTTGTTGTTGTTGTTGTTGTTTATTTGACATTGTTGTTGTTGTTGTTGTTGTTTATTTGACGTTGTTGTTGTTGTTGTTTATTTGACGTTGTTGTTGTTGACGTTGTTGTTGTTGTTATTTATTTGACGTTGTTGTTGTTGTTGTTTATTTGACGTTGTTGTTGTTGATGACATAGTTGTTGTTGTTGTTTATTTGACGTTTTTGTTGTTGTTGATGTTGTTGTTGTTTTCGTTGTTGTTTATTTGACGTTGTTGTAGTCGTTTAATTGACGTTGTTGTTGTTGTTGTTTATTTGACGTTGTTGTTGTTGTTGTTGTTATTGTGGTTGTTGTTGTTTATTTGACCTTATTGTTGTTGTTGTTTATTTGACGCTATTGTTGTTGTTATTGTTTATTTGACGTTGTTGTTGTTGTTGACGTTGTTGTTGTTGTTTATTTGACGTTGTTGTTGTTGTTTATTTGATATTGTTGTTGTTGTTGTTATTGTTTATTTGACGTTGTTGTTGTTGTTGTTTATTTGGCGTTGTTGTTGTTGTTGTTGACGTTGTTGTTGTTTATTTGACGTTGTTGTTGTTGTTGACGTTGTTTTTGTTGTTGTTTACTTGATGTTGTTATTGTTGTATTTTATTTGACGTTGTTGTTGTTGTTTATTTGACGTTGTTGTTGTTGTTTTGTTTGACGTTATTGTTGTTGTTTATTTGACATTGTTGTTGCTGACGGTGTTGTTGTTGTTGTTTATTTGACGTTGTTGTTGTTGTTGTTTATTTGACGTTGTTGTTGTGGACGTTGTTTTTTGTTGTTGTTTATTTGACGTTGTTGTTGTTGTTGACATAGTTGTTGTTCTTGTTTATTTGACGTTATTTTAGTATTGTTGTTTATTTGACATTGTTGTTGTTATTTATTTGACGTTGTTGTTGTTGTTGTTGTTGTTTATTTGACGTAGTTGTTGTTGTTGACGTTGTTGTTGTTGTTGTTGTTGTTTATTTGACGTTTTTGTTGTTGTTGATGTTGTTGTTGTTGTTGTTGTATATTTGACGTTGTTGTAGTTGTTATTGTTGTTGTTGTTTATTTGACATTGTTGTTGTTGTTGTTTATTTGATGTTGTTGTTGTTGTTGTTTATTTTACATTGTTGTTGTTGTTTATTTGACGTTGTTGTTGATGACGGTGTTGTTGTTGTTGTTGTTTATTTGACATTGTTGTTGTTGTTGTTGTTGACGTTGTTGTTGTTTATTTGACGTTGTTGTTGTTGTTATTGTTCTTTATTTGACGTTGTTATTGTTTATTTGACGTTGTTATTGTTGTTTATTTAATGTTGTTGTTGTTGACGTTGACGTTGTTGTTGTTGTTATTGTTTATTTGACGTTGTTGTTGTTGTTTATTTGACGTGGTTATTGTTGTTGACGTTGTTGTTGTTGTTTATTTGACATTTTTGTTGTTGTTGATGTTGTTGTTGTTGTTGTTTATTTGACGACGTTGTTGCTGTTGTTTATTTGACGTTGTTGTTGTTGACGGTGTTGCTGTTATTTATTTGACGTTGTTGTTGTTGTTGTTTATTTGACGTTGTTGTTGTTGACGTTGTTGTTGATGTTGTTTATTAGACGTTGTTGTTGTTGTTTACATAGTTGTTCTTGTTGTTGTTTATTTGACGTTTTTGTTGTTATTGATGTTGTTGTTGTTTTCGTTGTTGTTTATTTGACGTTGTTGTAGTTATTTAATTGACGATGTTGTTGTTGTGTTTGTTTGTTTGACGTTGTTGTCGTTATTGTTGTTATTGTTGTTGTTTATTTGACGTTGTTGTTGTTGTTTATTTGACGTTGTTGTTGTTGTTGTTTATTTGACGTTGTTGTTGTTGTTGACGTTGTTGTTGTTGTTTATTTGACAGTGTTGTTGTTGTTATTGTTTATTTGACGTTGTTGTTGTTGTTGTTTATTTAGCGTTGTTGTTGTTGTTGACGTTGTTGTTGTTGTTGTTGTTTATTTGACGTTGTTGTTGTTGTTGACGTTGTTTTTGTTGTTGTTTATTTGACGTTGTTGTTGTTGTTTATTTGACGTTGTTGTTGTTGTTTATTTGACGTTGTTGTTGTTGTTGACGGTGTTGTTGTTGTTGTTTATTTGACGTTGTGGTTGTTGTTGTTTATTTGACGTTGTTGTTGTTGACGTTGTTGTTGTTGTTGTTTATTTGACGTTGTTGTTGTTGTTGACATAGTTGTTGTTGTTGTTGTTTATTTGACGTTGTTGTTGTTGTTGTTGTTGACGTTGTTGTTATTGTTGTTGTTTATTTGACGTTGTTGTTGTTGTTGACATAGTTGTTGTTGTTGTTGTTTATTTGACGTTGTTGTTGTTGTTGTTTATTTGACGTTGTTGTTGTTGTTTATTTGACATTGTTGTTGTTTATTTGACGTTGTTGTTGTTGTTTATTTGACATTGTTATTGTTGTTGACGTTTTTGTTGTTGTTGTTGTTTATTTGACATTGTTGTTGTTGTTGTTGTTGCTTATTTGACTTTGTTGTTGTTGTGGTTTATTTGACTTTGTTGTTGTTGTTGTTTATTTGACGTTGTTGTTGTTGTTGTTGACTTAGTTGTTGTTGTTGTTTATTTGACGTTGTTTATTTGACGTTGTTTATTTGACGTTGTTGTTGTTGTTGTTTATTTGACGTTTATGTTGTTGTTGATGTTGTTGTTGTTTATTTGACGTTGTTATTGTTGTTGTTTATTTGACGTTGTTGTTGTTGACGGTGTTGTTGTTGTTGTTTATTTGACGTTGTTGTTGTTGTTTCTTATTTGACGTAGTTGTTGTTGACGTTGTTGTTGTTGTTTATTTGACGTTGTTATTGTTGTTGACATAGTTGTTGTTGTTGTTGTTTATTTGACGTTGTTGTTGTTGTTGACGTTGTTGTTGTTGTTGTTGTTGTTTATTTGACGTTGTTGTTGTTGTTTATTTGACATTGTTGTTGTTGATGTTGTTGTTGTTGTTTATTTGACATTGTTGTTGTTGTTGTTGACGTTGTTGTTGTTGTTGTTTATTTGACTTTGTTGTTGTTGTTGTTGTTGTTGTTTATTTGACGTTGTTGTTGTTGTTGTTGACTTAATTGTTGTTGTTGTTTATTTGACGTTGTTGTTGTTGTTGTTGACTTAATTGTTGTTGTTGACGTTGTTGTTTATTTGACGTTGTTGTTGTTTATTTGACGTTGTTGTTGTTGACGTTGTTGTTGTTGTTTATTTGAGTGTTGTTGTTGTTATTTATTTGACATTGTTGTTGTTGTTGACATTGTTGTTGTTGTTGTTGTTGTTGTTGTTGTTTATTTGACATTGATGTTGTTGTTGTTGTTGACGTTGTTGTTGTTGTTGTTGTTGTTTATTTGACATTGTTGTTGTTGTTGTTGTTGACGTTATTGTTGTTGTTGTTGTTTATTTGATGTTGTTGTTGTTGTTGTTGTTTATTTGACATTGTTGTTGTTGTTGTTGTTGACGTTATTGTTGTTGTTGTTGTTTATTTGATGATGTTTTAGTATTGTTGTTTATTTGACATTGTTGTTGTTATTTATTTGACGTTGTTGTGGGTGACATTGTTGTTGTTGTTTATTTGACGTTGTTGTTGTTGTTTATTTGACGTAGTTGTTGTTGTTGACGTTATTGTTGTTGTTGTTTATTTGACGTTTTTGTTGTTGTTGATGTTGTTGTTGTTGTTGTTGTATATTTGACGTTGTTGTTGTTGTTATTGTTGTTGTTGTTGTTGTTGTTGTTGTTGTTTATTTGACATTGTTGTTGTTGTTGTTGTTGTTTATTTGACATTGTTGTTGTTGTTGTTGTTGTTTATTTGACGTTGTTGTTGTTGTTGTTTATTTGACGTTGTTGTTGTTGACGTTGTTGTTGTTGTTATTTATTTGACGTTGTTGTTGTTGTTGTTTATTTGACGTTGTTGTTGTTGATGACATAGTTGTTGTTGTTGATGTTGTTGTTGTTTTCGTTGTTGTTTATTTGACGTTGTTGTAGTCGTTTAATTGACGTTGTTGTTGTTGTTGTTTATTTGACATTGTTGTTGTTGTTGTTGTTATTGTGGTTGTTGTTGTTTATTTGACCTTATTGTTGTTGTTGTTTATTTGACGCTATTGTTGTTGTTATTGTTTATTTGACGTTGTTGTTGTTGTTGACGTTGTTGTTGTTGTTTATTTGACGTTGTTGTTGTTGTTTATTTGATATTGTTGTTGTTGTTGTTATTGTTTATTTGACGTTGTTGTTGTTGTTGTTTATTTGGCGTTGTTGTTGTTGTTGTTGACGTTGTTGTTGTTGTTTATTTGACGTTGTTATTGTTGTTGACGTTGTTTTTGTTGTTGTTTACTTGATGTTGTTGTTGTTGTATTTTATTTGACGTTGTTGTTGTTGTTGTTTATTTGACGTTGTTGTTGTTGTTTTGTTTGACGTTGTTGTTGTTGTTTATTTGACATTGTTGTTGCTGACGGTGTTGTTGTTGTTGTTTATTTGACGTTGTTGTTGTTATTGTTTATTTGACGTTGTTGTTGTGGACGTTGTTGTTGTTGTTGTTTATTTGACGTTGTTGTTGTTGTTGACATAGTTGTTGTTCTTGTTTATTTGACGTTGTTGTTGTTGTTGTTTATTTGGCGTTGTTGTTGTTGTTGTTGACGTTGTTGTTGTTGTTGTTGTTTATTTGACGTTGTTTTTGTTGTTGACGTTGTTTTTATTGTTGTTTATTTGACATTGTTGTTGTTGTTGTTTATTTGACGTTGTTGTTGTTGTTTATTTGACGTTGTTGTTGTTGTTGTTTATTTGACGTTGTTGTTGTCGTTGTTGTTTATTTGACATTGTTGTTGTTGACGGTGTTGTTGTTGTTTATATGACATTGTTGTTGTTGTTTATTTGACGTTGTTGTTGTTGTTGTTTATTTGACGTTGTTGTTGTTGTTGACATAGTTGTTGTTGTTGTTGTTTATATGACGTTGTTGTTGACGTTGTTGTTGTTGTTGTTGTTTATTTGACGTTGTTGTTGTTGTTTATTTGACATTGTTGTTGTTGATGTTGTTGTTGCTGTTTATTTGACATTGTTGTTGTTGTTGTTGTTGACGTTGTTGTTGTTGTTGTTTATTTGACTTTGTTGTTGTTGTTTATTTGACGTTGTTGTTGTTGTTGACTTAATTGTTGTTGTTGTTTATTTGACGTTGTTGTTGTTGTTGTTGACGTTGTTGTTTATTTTAGGTTGTTGTTGTTGTTTATTTGACGTTGTTGTTGTTGACGTTGTTGTTGTTGTTTATTTGACGTTGTTGTTGTTATTTATTTGACATTGTTGTTGTTGTTGACGTTGTTGTTGTTGTTGTTGTTTATTTGACATTGATGTTGTTGTTGTTGTTGTTGACGTTGTTGTTGTTGTTGTTTATTTGACATTGTTGTTGTTGTTGTTGTTGACGTTGTTGTTGTTGTTGTTGTTGTTTATTTGACGTTGTTTTAGTATTGTTGTTTATTTGACATTGTTGTTGTTATTTATTTGACGTTATTGTGGGTGACATTGTTGTTGTTGTTTATTTGATGTTGTTGTTGGTTTTTATTTGACGTTATTGTTGTTGTTGACGTTATTGTTTTTGTTGACGTTATTGTTGTTGTTGTTGTTTATTTGACGTTTTTGTTGTTGTTGATGTTGTTGTTGTTGTTGTTGTATATTTAACATTGTTGTTGTTGTTATTGTTGTTGTTGTTGTTGTTGTTGTTTATTTGACATTGTTGTTGTTGTTGTTGTTTATTTGACGTTGTTGTTGTTGTTTATTTGACATTGTTGTTATTGTTGTTTATTTGACATTGTTGTTATTGACGTTGTTGTTGTTGTTGTTGTTTATTTGACATTGTTGTTGTTGTTGACGTTGTTGTTGTTGTTGTTTATTTGACTTTGTTGTTTTTGTTGTTGTTGATGTTGTTGTTGTTGTTGTATATTTGACGTTGTTGTAGTTGTTATTGTTGTTGTTGTTGTTGTTGTTGTTTATTTGACATTGTTGTTGTTGTTGTTTATTTGACGTTGTTGTTGTTGTTTATTTGACGTTGTTGTTGTTGTTGTTGACCTAGTTGTTGTTGTTGTTGACGTTGTTGTTTATTTGACGTTGTTGTTGTTTATTTGACGTTGTTGTTGTTATTTATTTGACATTGTTGTTGTTGTTTACGTTGTTGTTGTTGTTGTTTATTTGACATTGTTGTTGTTATTGTTGTTGACGTTGTTGTTGTTGTTGTTGTTGTTGTTTCTTTGACGTTGATTTAGTATTGTTGTTTATTTGACATTGTTGTTGTTATTTATTTGACGTTGTTGTTGTTGTTGTTGTTTATTTGACGTAGTTGTTGTTGTTGACATTGTTGTTGTTGTTGTTGTTGTTGTTTATTTGACGTTTTTGTTGTTGTTGATGTTGTTGTTGTTGTTGTATATTTGACGTTGTTGTAGTTGTTCTTGTTGTTGTTGTTTATTTGACATTGTTGTTGTTGTTGTTTATTTGACGTTGTTGTTGTTTATTTTACATTGTTGTTGTTGTTTATTTGACGTTGTTGTTGTTGACGGTGTTGTTGTTGTTGTTGTTTATTTGACATTGTTGTTGTTGTTGTTGTTGACGTTGTTGTTGTTTATTTGACGTTGTTGTTGTTGTTATTGTTCTTTATTTGACGTTGTTATTGTTTATTTGACGTTGTTATTGTTGTTTATTTAACGTTGTTGTTGTTGACGTTGACGTTGTTGTTGTTGTTATTGTTTATTTGACGTTGTTGTTGTTGTTTATTTGACGTAGTAATTGTTGTTGACGTTGTTGTTGTTGTTTATTTGACGTTTTTGTTGTTGTTGATGTTGTTGTTGTTGTTGTTTATTTGACGACGTTGTTGCTGTTGTTTATTTGATGTTGTTGTTGTTGACGGTGTTGCTGTTATTTATTTGACGTTGTTGTTGTTGTTTATTTGACGTTGTTGTTGTTGACGTTGTTGTTGATGTTGTTTATTAGACGTTGTTGTTGTTGTTTACATAGTTGTTCTTGTTGTTGTTTATTTGACGTTTTTGTTGTTATTGATGTTGTTGTTGTTTTCGTTGTTGTTTATTTGACGTTGTTGTAGTTATTTAATTGACGTTGTTGTTATTGTTGTTTGTTTGACGTTGTTGTCGTTATTGTTGTTATTGTTGTTGTTGTTGTTGTTGTTGTTGTTTATTTGACGTTGTTGTTGTTGTTGTTTATTTGACGTTGTTGTTGTTGTTGTTTATTTGACGTTGTTGTTGTTGTTGACGTTGTTGTTGTTGTTTATTTGACATTGTTGTTGATGTTATTGTTTATTTGACGTTGTTGTTGTTGTTGTTTATTTGCCGTTGTTGTTGTTGTTGTTGTTGACGTTGTTGTTGTTGTTGTTGTTTATTTGACGTTGTTGTTGTTGTTGACGTTGTTTTTGTTGTTGTTTATTTGACGTTGTTGTTGTTGTTTGTTTGACGTTGTTGTTGTTGTTTATTTGACGTTGTTGTTGTTGTTGTTGACGGTGTTGTTGTTGTTGTTTATTTGACGTTGTGGTTGTTGTTGTTTATTTGACGTTGTTGTTGTTGACGTTGTTGTTGTTGTTGTTTATTTGACGTTGTTGTTGTTGTTGACATAGTTGTTGTTGTTGTTGTTTATTTGACGTTGTTGTTGTTGTTGTTGACGTTGTTGTTATTGTTGTTGTTTATTTGACGTTGTTGTTGTTGTTGACATAGTTGTTGTTGTTGTTGTTTATTTGACGTTGTTGTTGTTGACGTTGTTGTTGTTGTTGTTGTTTATTTGACGTTGTTGTTTATTTGACATTGTTGTTGTTTATTTGACATTGTTGTTGTTGACGTTGTTGTTGTTGTTGTTTATTTGACGTTGTTGTTGTTGTTTGTTTGACATTGTTGTTGTTTATTTGACGTTGTTGTTGTTGTTTATTTGACATTGTTATTGTTGTTGACGTTTTTGTTGTTGTTGTTGTTTATTTGACATTGTTGTTGTTGTTGTTGTTGTTTATTTGACTTTGTTGTTGTTGTTGTTTATTTGACTTTATTGTTGTTGTTGTTTATTTGACGTTGTTGTTGTTGTTGACTTAGTTGTTGTTGTTGTTTATTTGACGTTGTTTATTTGACGTTGTTTATTTGACGTTGTTTATTTGACGTTGTTGTTGTTGTTGTTTATTTGAAGTTTATGTTGTTTTTGATGTTGTTGTTGTTTATTTGACGTTGTTGTTGTTGTTGTTTATTTGACGATGTTGTTGTTGACGGTGTTGTTGTTGTTGTTTATTTGACGTTGTTGTTGTTGTTTCTTATTTGACGTAGTTGTTGTTGACGTTGTTGTTGTTGTTTATTTGACGTTGTTATTGTTGTTGTTGACATAGTTGTTGTTGTTGTTGTTTATTTGACGTTGTTGTTGTTGACGTTGTTGTTGTTGTTGTTTATTTGACGTTGTTGTTGTTGTTTATTTGACATTGTTGTTGTTGTTGATGTTGTTGTTGTTGTTTATTTGACATTGTTGTTGTTGTTGTTGTTGACGTTGTTGTTGTTGTTGTTTATTTGACTTTGTTGTTGTTGTTGTTGTTGTTGTTTATTTGACGTTGTTGTTGTTGTTGTTGACTTAATTGTTGTTGTTGTTTATTTGACGTTGTTGTTGTTGTTGACGTTGTTGTTTATTTGACGTTGTTGTTGTTGTTTATTTGACGTTGTTGTTGTTGACGTTGTTGTTGTTGTTTATTTGAGTGTTGTTGTTGTTATTTATTTGACATTGTTGTTGTTGTTGACGTTGTTGTTGTTGTTGTTGTTGTTGTTGTTTATTTGACATTGATGTTGTTGTTGTTGTTGACGTTGTTGTTGTTGTTGTTGTTTATTTGACATTGTTGTTGTTGTTGTTGTTGACGTTGTTGTTGTTGTTGTTGTTTATTTGATGTTGTTTTAGTATTGTTGTTTATTTGACATTGTTGTTGTTATTTATTTGACGTTGTTGTGGGTGACATTGTTGTTGTTGTTTATTTGACGTTGTTGTTGTTGTTTATTTGACATAGTTGTTGTTGTTGACGTTATTGTTGTTGTTGTTGTTTATTTGACGTTTTTGTTGTTGTTGATGTTGTTGTTGTTGTTGTTGTATATTTGACGTTGTTGTTGTTATTATTGTTGTTGTTGTTGTTGTTGTTTATTTGACATTGTTGTTGTTATTTATTTGACGTTGTTGTGGGTGACATTGTTGTTGTTGTTTATTTGACGTTGTTGTTGTTGTTGTTTATTTGACATAGTTGTTGTTGTTGACTTTATTGTTGTTGTTGTTTATTTGACGTTTTTGTTGTTGTTGATGTTGTTGTTGTTGTTGTATATTTGACGTTGTTGTTGTTGTTAATGTTGTTGTTGACGTTGTTGTTGTTTATTTGACGTTGTTGTTGTTGTTCTTTATTTGACGTTGTTATTGTTTATTTGACGTTGTTGTTGTTGTTTATTTGACGTTGTTGTTGTTGTTTATTTGACATTGTTGTTGTTGACGGTGTTGTTGTTGTTGTTTATTTGACGTTGTTGTTGTTGTTGTTTATTTGACGTTGTTGTTGTTGACGTTGTTGTTGTTGTTGTTTATTTGACGTTGTTGTTGTTGTTGTTTATTTGACGTTGTTGTTGTTGATGACATAGTTGTTGTTGTTGTTTATTTGACGTTTTTGTTGTTGTTGATGTTGTTGTTGTTGTTGTTGTATATTTGACGTTGTTGTTGTTGTTATTGTTGTTGTTGACGTTGTTGTTGTTTATTTGACGTTGTTGTTGTTGTTCTTTATTTGACGTTGTTATTGTTTATTTGACGTTGTTGTTGTTGTTTATTTGACGTTGTTGTTGTTGTTGTTTATTTGACATTGTTGTTGTTGACGGTGTTGTTGTTGTTGTTTATTTGACGTTGTTGTTGTTTATTTGACGTTGTTGTTGTTGACGTTGTTGTTGTTGTTGTTGTTTATTTGACGTTGTTGTTGTTGTTGTTTATTTGACGTTGTTGTTGTTGATGACATAGTTGTTGTTGTTGTTTATTTGACGTTTTTGTTGTTGTTGATGTTGTTGTTGTTTTCGTTGTTGTTTATTTGACGTTGTTGTAGTCGTTTAATTGACGTTGTTGTTGTTGTTGTTTATTTGACGTTGTTGTTGTTGTGGTTGTTGTTGTTTATTTGACCTTATTGTTGTTGTTGTTTATTTGACGCTAATATTGTTGTTATTGTTTATTTGACGTTGTTATTGTTGTTGACGTTGTTGTTGTTGTTTATTTGACGTTGTTGTTGTTGTTTATTTGATATTGTTGTTGTTGTTGTTATTGTTTATTTGACGTTGTTGTTGTTGTTGTTTATTTGGCGTTGTTGTTGTTGTTGACGTTGTTGTTGTTGTTGTTTATTTGACGTTGTTGTTGTTGTTGACGTTGTTTTTGTTGTTGTTTACTTGATGTTGTTGTTGTTGTTGTATTTTATTTGACGTTGTTGTTGTTGTTTATTTGACGTTGTTGTTGTTGTTTTGTTTGACGTTGTTGTTGTTGTTGTTGTTTATTTGACATTGTTGTTGCTGACGGTGTTGTTGTTGTTGTTTATTTGACGTTGTTGTTGTTGTTGTTTATTTGACGTTGTTGTTGTGGACGTTGTTGTTGTTTATTTGACGTTGTTGTTGTTGTTGACATAGTTGTTGTTCTTGTTTATTTGACGTTGTTGTTGTTGTTGTTTATTTGGCGTTGTTGTTGTTGTTGACGCTGTTGTTGTTGTTGTTGTTTATTTGACGTTGTTTTTGTTGTTGACGTTGTTTTTATTGTTGTTTATTTGACGTTGTTGTTGTTGTTGTTGTTTATTTGACGTTGTTGTTGTTGTTGTTTATTTGACGTTGTTGTTGTCGTTGTTGTTTATTTGACATTGTTGTTGTTGACGGTGTTGTTGTTGTTTATATGACATTGTTGTTGTTGTTTATTTGACGTTGTTGTTGTTATTGTTGTTGTTTATTTGACGTTGTTGTTGTTGTTGACATAGTTGTTGTTGTTGTTGTTTATTTGACGTTGTTGTTGACGTTGTTGTTGTTGTTGTTGTTTATTTGACGTTGTTGTTGTTGTTGTTGACGTTGTTGTTGTTGTTTATTTGACTTTGTTGTTGTTGTTGTTGTTGTTTATTTGACGTTGATGTTGTTGTTGACTTAATTGTTGTTGTTGTTTATTTGACGTTGTTGTTGTTGTTGTTGACGTTGTTGTTTATTTTAGGTTGTTGTTGTTGTTTATTTGACGTTGTAGTTGTTGACGTTGTTGTTGTTGTTGTTTATTTGACGTTGTTGTTGTTATTTATTTGACATTGTTGTTGTTGTTGACGTTGTTGTTGTTGTTGTTTATTTGACATTGATGTTGTTGTGGTTGTTGTTGACGTTGTTGTTGTTGTTGTTGTTTATTTGACATTGTTGTTGTTGTTGTTGACGTTGTTGTTGTTGTTGTTGTTTATTTGACGTTGTTTTAGTATTGTTGTTTATTTGACATTGTTGTTGTTATTTATTTGACGTTATTGTGGGTGACATTGTTGTTGTTGTTTATTTGACGTTTTTGTTGTTGTTTATTTGACGTAGTTGTTGTTGTTGACATTATTGTTTTTGTTGACGTTATTGTTGTTGTTGTTGTTTATTTGACGTTTTTGTTGTTGTTGATGTTGTTGTTGTTGTTGTTGTATATTTAACATTGTTGTTGTTGTTATTGTTGTTGTTGTTGTTGTTGTTGTTTATTTGACATTGTTGTTGTTGTTGTTTATTTGACGTTGTTGTTGTTGTTTATTTGACGTTGTTGTTGTTTTTTATTTGACATTGTTGTTGTTGACGATGTTGTTGTTGTTGTTGTTTATTTGACATTGTTGTTGTTGTTGTTGATGTTGTTGTTGTTTATTTGGCGTTGTTGTTGTTGTTCTTTATTTGACGTTGTTATTGTTTATTTGACGTGTTTGTTGTTGTTTATTTGACGTTGTTGTTGTTGTTGTTGTTGTTTATTTGACGTTGCTGTTATTGATGGTGTTGTTGTTGTTGTTTATTTGACGTTGTTGTTATTGTTGTTTATTTGACGTTGTTGTTGTTGACGTTGTTGTTGTTGTTGTTTATTTGACGTTGTTGTTGTTGTTGTTTATTTGACGTTGTTGTTGTTGTTGACATAGTTGTTGTTGTTGTTTATTTGACGGTTTTGTTGTTGTTGATGTTGTTGTTGTTTTCGTTGTTGTTTATTTGACGTTGTTGTAGTCGTTTAATTGACGTTGTTGTTGTTGTTGTTCTTGTGGTTGTTGTTGTTTATTTGACGTTATTGTTGTTGTTGTTTATTTGACGCTATTGTTGTTGTTATTGTTTATTTGACGTTGTTGTTGTTGTTGACGTTGTTGTTGTTGTTTATTTGACGTTGTTGTTGTTGTTTATTTGACATTGTTGTTGTTGTTATTGTTTATTTGACATTGTTGTTGTTGTTGACGTTGTTTTTGTTGTTGTTTACTTTATGTTGTTGTATTTTATTTGACGTTGTTGTTGATGTTTATTTGACGTTGTTGTTGTTGTTTGTTTGACGTTGTTGTTGTGGTTGTTTATTTGACATTGTTGTTGCTGACGGTGTTGTTGTTGTTGTTTATTTGACGTTGTTGTTGTTGTTGTTTATTTGACGTTGTTGGTGTGGACGTTGTTGTTGTTGTTGTTTATTTGACGTTGTTGTTGTTGTTGTTGACATAGTTGTTGTTGTTGTTTATTTGACGTTGTTGTTGTTGTTGTTTATTTGGCGTTGTTGTTGTTGTTGACGTTGTTGTTGTTGTTGTTTATTTGACGTTATTGTTGTTGTTGACGTTGTTTTTGTTGTTGTTTATTTGACGTTGTTGTTGTTGTTGTTTATTTGACGTTGTTGTTGTTGTTTATTTGACGTTGTAGTTGTTGTTGTTTATTTGACGTTGTTGTTGTCGTTGTTGTTTATTTGACATTGTTGTTGTTGACGGTGTTGTTGTTGTTTATATGACATTGTTGTTGTTTTTTATTTGATGTTGTTGTTGTTGTTGTTTATTTGACGTTGTTTTTGTTGTTGACATAGTTGTTGTTGTTGTTGTTTATTTGACGTTGTTGTTGACGTTGTTGTTGTTGTTGTTGTTGTTGTTTATTTGACGTTGTTGTTGTTGTTTATTTGACATTGTTGTTGTTGTTGATGTTGTTGTTGTTGTTTATTTGACATTGTTTTTGTTGTTGTTGTTGACGTTGTTGTTGTTGTTTATTTGACTTTGTTGTTGTTGTTGTTGTTGTTGTTTATTTGACGTTGTTGTTGTTGACTTAATTGTTGTTGTTGTTTATTTGACGTTGTTGTTGTTGTTGTTGTTGACGTTGTTGTTGTTGTTGTTGACGTTGTTTTTGTTGTTGTTTATTTGACTTTGTTGTTGTTGTTGTTGTTTATTTGACGTTGTTGTTGTTGTTGACTTAATTGTTGTTGTTGTTTATTTGACGTTGTTGTTATTGTTGTTGACGTTGTTGTTTATTTGAGGTTGTTGTTGTTGTTTATTTGACGTTGTTGTTGTTGCCGTTGTTGTTGTTGTTTATTTTACATTGTTGTTGTTATTTATTTGACATTGTTGTTGTTGTTGACGTTGTTGTTGTTGTTGTTGTTGTTTATTTGACATTGATGTTGTTGTTGTTGTTGACGTTGTTGTTGTTGTTGTTGTTTATTTGACATTGTTGTTGTTGTTGTTGTTGACGTTGTTGTTGTTGTTGTTTATTTGACGTTGTTTTAGTATTGTTGTTTATTTGACGTTGTTGTTGTTATTTATTTGACCTTATTGTGGGTGACATTGTTGTTGTTGTTTATTTGACGTTGTTGTTGTTGTTTATTTGACGTAGTTGCTGTTGTTGACGTTATTGTTGTTGTTGTTGTTTATTTGACGTTTTTGTTGTTGTTGATGTTGTTGTTGTTGTTGTTGTATATTTGACGTTGTTGTTGTTGTTATTGTTGTTGTTGTTGTTGTTGTTGTTTATTTGACATTGTTGTTGTTGTTGTTGTTTATTTGACGTTGTTGTTGTTGTTTATTTGACGTTGTTGTTGTTGTTTATTTGACATTGTTGTTGTTGACGCTTTTGTTGTTGACGTTGTTGTTGTTGTTGTTTATTTGACGTTTTTGTTGTTGTTGATGATGTTGTTGTTGTTGTATATTTGACGTTGTTGTAGTTGTTATTGTTGTTGTTGTTGTTGTTGTTTATTTGACATTGTTGTTGTTGTTGTTTATTTGACGTTGTTGTTGTTGTTTATTTGACGTTGTTGTTGTTGTTGTTGACCTAGTTGTTGTTGTTGTTGACGTTGTTGTTTATTTGACGTTGTTGTTGTTTATTTGACGTTGTTGTTGTTATTTATTTGACATTGTTGTTGTTGTTTACGTTGTTGTTGTTGTTGTTTATTTGACATTGTTGTTGTTATTGTTGTTGACGTTGTTGTTGTTGTTGTTGTTGTTGTTTCTTTGACGTTGTTTTAGTATTGTTGTTTATTTGACATTGTTGTTGTTATTTATTTGACGTTGTTGTTGTTGTTGTTGTTTATTTGACGTAGTTGTTGTTGTTGACGTTGTTGTTGTTGTTGTTGTTGTTTATTTGACGTTTTTGTTGTTGTTGATGTTGTTGTTGTTGTTGTTGTATATTTGACGTTGTTGTAGTTGTTCTTGTTGTTGTTGTTTATTTGACATTGTTGTTATTGTTGTTTATTTGACGTTGTTGTTGTTGTTTATTTTACATTGTTGTTGTTGTTTATTTGACGTTGTTGTTGTTGACGGTGTTGTTGTTGTTGTTGTTTATTTGACATTGTTGTTGTTGTTGTTGTTGACGTTGTTGTTGTTTATTTGACGTTGTTGTTGTTGTTATTGTTCTTTATTTGACGTTGTTATTGTTTATTTGACGTTGTTATTGTTGTTTATTTAACGTTGTTGTTGTTGACGTTGACGTTGTTGTTGTTGTTATTGTTTATTTGACGTTGTTGTTGTTGTTTATTTGACGTACTTATTGTTATTGACGTTGTTGTTGTTGTTTATTTGACGTTTTTGTTGTTGTTGATGTTGTTGTTGTTGTTGTTTATTTGACGACGTTGTTGCTGTTGTTTATTTGATGTTGTTGTTGTTGACGGTGTTGCTGTTATTTATTTGACGTTGTTGTTGTTGTTGTCTATTTGACGTTGTTGTTGTTGTTGACGTTGTTGTTGATGTTGTTTATTAGACGTTGTTGTTGTTGTTTACATAGTTGTTCTTGTTGTTGTTTATTTGACGTTTTTGTTGTTATTGATGTTGTTGTTGTTTTCGTTGTTGTTTATTTGACGTTGTTGTAGTTATTTAATTGACGTTGTTGTTGTTGTTGTTTGTTTGACGTTGTTGTCATTATTGTTGTTATTGTTGTTGTTGTTGTTGTTGTTGTTTATTTGACGTTGTTGTTGTTGTTGTTTATTTGACGTTGTTGTTGTTGTTTATTTGACGTTGTTGTTGTTGTTGACGTTGTTGTTGTTGTTTATTTGACATTGTTGTTGTTGTTATTGTTTATTTGACGTTGTTGTTGTTGTTGTTTATTTGCCGTTGTTGTTGTTGTTGTTGACGTTGTTGTTGTTGTTGTTGTTTATTTGACGTTGTTGTTGTTGTTGACGTTGTTTTTGTTGTTGTTTATTTGACGTTGTTGTTGTTGTTTATTTGACGTTGTTGTTGTTGTTTATTTGACGTTGTTGTTGTTGTTGTTGACGGTGTTGTTGTTGTTGTTTATTTGACGTTGTGGTTGTTGTTGTTTATTTGACGTTGTTGTTGTTGACGTTGTTGTTGTTGTTGTTTATTTGACGTTGTTGTTGTTGTTGACATAGTTGTTGTTGTTGTTGTTGTTTATTTGACGTTGTTGTTGTTGTTGTTGACGTTGTTGTTATTGTTGTTGTTTATTTGACGTTGTTGTTGTTGTTGACATAGTTGTTGTTGTTGTTGTTTATTTGACGTTGTTGTTGTTGACGTTGTTGTTGTTGTTGTTGTTTATTTGACGTTGTTGTTGTTGTTTATTTGACATTGTTGTTGTTTATTTGACGTTGTTGTTGTTGACGTTCTTGTTGTTGTTGTTTATTTGACGTTGTTGTTGTTGTTTATTTGACATTGTTGTTGTTTATTTGACGTTGTTGTTGTTGTTTATTTGACATTGTTATTGTTGTTGACGTTTTTGTTGTTGTTGTTGTTTATTTGACATTGTTGTTGTTGTTGTTGTTTATTTGACTTTGTTGTTGTTGTTGTTTATTTGACTTTATTGTTGTTGTTGTTTATTTGACGTTGTTGTTGTTGTTGACTTAGTTGTTGTTGTTGTTTATTTGACGTTGTTTATTTGACGTTGTTTATTTGACGTTGTTTATTTGACGTTGTTGTTGTTGTTTATTTGAAGTTTATGTTGTTGTTGATGTTGTTGTTGTTTATTTGACGTTGTTGTTGTTGTTGTTTATTTGACGATGTTGTTGTTGACGGTGTTGTTGTTGTTGTTTATTTGACGTTGTTGTTGTTGTTTCTTATTTGACGTAGTTGTTGTTGACGTTGTTGTTGTTGTTTATTTGACGTTGTTATTGTTGTTGTTGACATAGTTGTTGTTGTTGTTTATTTGACGTTGTTGTTGTTGACGTTGTTGTTGTTGTTGTTTATTTGACGTTGTTGTTGTTGTTTATTTGACATTGTTGTTGTTGTTGATGTTGTTGTTGTTGTTTATTTGACATTGTTGTTGTTGTTGTTGTTGACGTTGTTGTTGTTGTTGTTGTTTATTTGACTTTGTTGTTGTTGTTGTTGTTGTTTATTTGACGTTGTTGTTGTTGTTGTTGACTTAATTGTTGTTGTTGTTTATTTGACGTTGTTGTTGTTGTTGACGTTGTTGTTTATTTGACGTTGTTGTTGTTGTTGTTTATTTGACGTTGTTGTTGTTGACGTTGTTGTTGTTGTTTATTTGAGTGTTGTTGTTGTTATTTATTTGACATTGTTGTTGTTGTTGACGTTGTTGTTGTTGTTGTTGTTGTTTATTTGACATTGATGTTGTTGTTGTTGTTGACGTTGTTGTTGTTGTTGTTGTTTATTTGACATTGTTGTTGTTGTTGTTGTTGACGTTGTTGTTGTTGTTGTTGTTTATTTGATGTTGTTTTAGTATTGTTGTTTATTTGACATTGTTGTTGTTATTTATTTGACGTTGTTGTGGGTGACATTGTTGTTGTTGTTTATTTGACGTTGTTGTTGTTGTTTATTTGACATAGTTGTTGTTGTTGACGTTATTGTTGTTGTTGTTGTTTATTTGACGTTTTTGTTGTTGTTGATGTTGTTGTTGTTGTTGTTGTATATTTGACGTTGTTGTTGTTATTATTGTTGTTGTTGTTGTTGTTGTTTATTTGACATTGTTGTTGTTATTTATTTGACGTTGTTGTGGGTGACATTGTTGTTGTTGTTTATTTGACGTTGTTGTTGTTGTTGTTTATTTGACATAGTTGTTGTTGTTGACTTTATTGTTGTTGTTGTTTATTTGACGTTTTTGTTGTTGTTGATGTTGTTGTTGTTGTTGTATATTTGACGTTGTTGTTGTTGTTAATGTTGTTGTTGACGTTGTTGTTGTTTATTTGACGTTGTTGTTGTTGTTCTTTATTTGACGTTGTTATTGTTTATTTGACGTTGTTGTTGTTGTTTATTTGACGTTGTTGTTGTTGTTTATTTGACATTGTTGTTGTTGACGGTGTTGTTGTTGTTGTTTATTTGACGTTGTTGTTGTTGTTGTTTATTTGACGTTGTTGTTGTTGACGTTGTTGTTGTTGTTGTTTATTTGACGTTGTTGTTGTTGTTGTTTATTTGACGTTGTTGTTGTTGATGACATAGTTGTTGTTGTTGTTTATTTGACGTTTTTGTTGTTGTTGATGTTGTTGTTGTTGTTGTTGTATATTTGACGTTGTTGTTGTTGTTATTGTTGTTGTTGACGTTGTTGTTGTTTATTTGACGTTGTTGTTGTTGTTCTTTATTTGACGTTGTTATTGTTTATTTGACGTTGTTGTTGTTGTTTATTTGACGTTGTTGTTGTTGTTGTTTATTTGACATTGTTGTTGTTGACGGTGTTGTTGTTGTTGTTTATTTGACGTTGTTGTTGTTTATTTGACGTTGTTGTTGTTGACGTTGTTGTTGTTGTTGTTGTTGTTTATTTGACGTTGTTGTTGTTGTTGTTGTTTATTTGACGTTGTTGTTGTTGATGACATAGTTGTTGTTGTTGTTTATTTGACGTTTTTGTTGTTGTTGATGTTGTTGTTGTTTTCGTTGTTGTTTATTTGACGTTGTTGTAGTCGTTTAATTGACGTTGTTGTTGTTGTTGTTTATTTGACGTTGTTGTTGTTGTGGTTGTTGTTGTTTATTTGACCTTATTGTTGTTGTTGTTTATTTGACGCTATTATTGTTGTTATTGTTTATTTGACGTTGTTATTGTTGTTGACGTTGTTGTTGTTGTTTATTTGACGTTGTTGTTGTTGTTTATTTGATATTGTTGTTGTTGTTGTTATTGTTTATTTGACGTTGTTGTTGTTGTTGTTTATTTGGCGTTGTTGTTGTTGTTGACGTTGTTGTTGTTGTTGTTTATTTGACGTTGTTGTTGTTGTTGACGTTGTTTTTGTTGTTGTTTACTTGATGTTGTTGTTGTTGTTGTATTTTATTTGACGTTGTTGTTGTTGTTTATTTGACGTTGTTGTTGTTGACATAGTTGTTGTTCTTGTTTATTTGACGTTGTTGTTGTTGTTGTTTATTTGGCGTTGTTGTTGTTGTTGTTGACGTTGTTGTTGTTGTTGTAGTTTATTTGACGTTGTTTTTGTTGTTGACGTTGTTTTTATTGTTGTTTATTTGACGTTGTTGTTGTTGTTGTTTATTTGACGTTGTTGTTGTTGTTTATTTGACGTTGTTGTTGTTGTTGTTTATTTGACGTTGTTGTTGTCGTTGTTGTTTATTTGACATTTTTGTTTTTGACGGTGTTGTTGTTGTTTATATGACATTGTTGTTGTTGTTTATTTGACGTTGTTGTTGTTGTTGTTGTTTATTTGACGTTGTTGTTGTTGACATAGTTGTTGTTGTTGTTGTTTATTTGACGTTGTTGTTGACGTTGTTGTTGTTGTTGTTTATTTGACGTTGTTGTTGTTTATTTGACATTATTGTTGTTGATGTTGTTGTTGTTGTTTATTTGACATTGTTGTTGTTGTTGTTGACGTTGTTGTTGTTGTTGTTTATTTGACTTTGTTGTTGTTGTTGTTGTTGTTGTTTATTTGACGTTGTTGTTGTTGTTGACTTAATTGTTGTTGTTGTTTATTTGACGTTGTTGTTGTTGTTGACGTTGTTGTTTATTTTAGGTTGTTGTTGTTGTTTATTTGACGTTGTTGTTGTTGACGTTGTTGTTGTTGTTTATTTGACGTTGTTGTTGTTATTTATTTGACATTGTTGTTGTTGTTGACGTTGTTGTTGTTGTTGTTGTTTATTTGACATTGATGTTGTTGTTGTTGTTGTTGTTGTTGTTTATTTGACATTGTTGTTGTTGTTGTTTATTTGACGTTGTTTTAGTATTGTTGTTTATTTGACATTGTTGTTGTTATTTATTTGACGTTATTGTGGGTGACATTGTTGTTGTTGTTTATTTGACGTTGTTGTTGTTGTTTATTTGACGTTATTGTTGTTGTTGACGTTATTGTTTTTGTTGACGTTATTGTTGTTGTTGTTGTTTATTTGACGTTTTTGTTGTTGTTGTTGATGTTGTTGTTGTTGTTGTATATTTAACATTGTTGTTGTTGTTATTGTTGTTGTTGTTGTTTATTTGACATTGTTGTTGTTGTTGTTGTTTATTTGACGTTGTTGTTGTTGTTTATTTGACATTGTTGTTATTGTTGTTTATTTGACATTGTTGTTGTTGACGTTGTTGTTGTTGTTGTTTATTTGTCATTGTTGTTGTTGTTGACGTTGTTGTTGTTGTTGTTTATTTGACTTTGTTGTTGTTGTTGTTGTTGTTTATTTGACGTTGTTGTTGTTGTTGTTGACCTAGTTGTTGTTGTTGTTTATTTGACGTTGTTGTTGTTGTTGACGTTGTTGTTTATTTGACGTTGTTGTTGTTTATTTGACGTTGTTGTTGTTATTTATTTGACATTGTTGTTGTTGTTTACGTTGTTGTTGTTGTTGTTTATTTGACATTGTTGTTGTTGTTGTTGTTGACGTTGTTGTTGTTGTTGTTGTTGTTGTTTCTTTGACGTTGTTTTAGTATTGTTGTTTATTTGACATTGTTGTTGTTATTTATTTGACGTTGTTGTTGTTGTTGTTGTTTATTTGACGTAGTTGTTGTTGTTGACGTTGTTGTTGTTGTTGTTGTTGTTTATTTGACGTTTTTGTTGTTGTTGATGTTGTTGTTGTTGTTGTATATTTGACGTTGTTGTAGTTGTTATTGTTGTTGTTGTTTATTTGACATTGTTGTTGTTGTTGTTTATTTGACGTTGTTGTTGTTGTTGTTTATTTTACATTGTTGTTGTTGTTTATTTGATGTTGTTGTTGTTGACGGTGTTGTTGTTGTTGTTGTTGTTTATTTGACATTGTTGTTGTTGTTGTTGTTGTTGACGTTGTTGTTGTTTATTTGACATTGTTGTTGTTGTTATTGTTCTTTCTTTGACGTTGTTATTGTTTATTTGACGTTGTTATTGTTGTTTATTTAACGTTGTTGTTGTTGACGTTGACGTTGTTGTTGTTGTTATTGTTTATTTGACGTTGTTGTTGTTGTTTATTTGACGTAGTTATTGTTGTTGACGTTATTGTTGTTGTTTATTTGACATTTTTGTTGTTGTTGATGTTGTTGTTGTTGTTGTTTATTTGACGACGTTGTTGCTGTTGTTTATTTGACGTTGTTGTTGTTGACGGTGTTGCTGTTATTTATTTGACGTTGTTGTTGTTGTTGTTGTTTATTTGACGTTGTTGTTGTTGACGTTGTTGTTGATGTTGTTTATTAGACGTTGTTGTTGTTGTTTACATAGTTGTTCTTGTTGTTGTTTATTTGACGTTTTTGTTGTTATTGATGTTGTTGTTGTTTTCGTTGTTGTTTATTTGACGTTGTTGTAGTTATTTAATTGACGTTGTTGTTGTTGTTGTTGTTTGTTTGACGTTGTTGTCGTTATTGTTGTTATTGTTGTTGTTGTTGTTGTTGTTGTTTATTTGACGTTGTTGTTGTTGTTGTTTATTTGACGTTGTTGTTGTTGTTGTTTATTTGACGTTGTTGTTGTTGTTGACGTTGTTGTTGTTGTTTATTTGACAATGTTGTTGTTGTTATTGTTTATTTGACGTTGTTGTTGTTGTTGTTTATTTGGCGTTGTTGTTGTTGTTGTTGACGTTGTTGTTGTTGTTGTTGTTTATTTGACGTTGTTGTTGTTGTTGACGTTGTTTTTGTTGTTGTTTATTTGACGTTGTTGTTGTTGTTTATTTGACGTTGTTGTTGTTGTTTATTTGACGTTGTTGTTGTTGTTGTTGACGGTGTTGTTGTTGTTGTTTATTTGACGTTGTGGTTGTTGTTGTTTATTTGACGTTGTTGTTGTTGACGTTGTTGTTGTTGTTGTTGTTGTTTATTTGACGTTGTTGTTGTTGTTGACATAGTTGTTGTTGTTGTTGTTTATTTGACGTTGTTGTTGTTGTTGTTGACGTTGTTGTTATTGTTGTTGTTTATTTGACGTTGTTGTTGTTGTTGACATAGTTGTTGTTGTTGTTGTTTATTTGACGTTGTTGTTGTTGACGTTGTTGTTGTTGTTGTTTATTTGACGTTGTTGTTGTTGTTTATTTGACATTGTTGTTGTTTATTTGACGTTGTTGTTGTTGTTTATTTGACATTGTTATTGTTGTTGACGTTTTTGTTGTTGTTGTTGTTGTTTATTTGACATTGTTGTTGTTGTTGTTGTTGCTTATTTGACTTTGTTGTTGTTGTTGTTTATTTGACTTTGTTGTTGTTGTTGTTTATTTGACGTTGTTGTTGTTGTTGTTGACTTAGTTGTTGTTGTTGTTTATTTGACGTTGTTTATTTGACGTTGTTTATTTGACGTTGTTGTTGTTGTTGTTTATTTGACGTTTATGTTGTTGTTGATGTTGTTGTTGTTTATTTGACGTTGTTGTTGTTGTTGTTTATTTGACGTTGTTGTTGTTGACGGTGTTGTTGTTGTTGTTTATTTGACGTTGTTGTTGTTGTTTCTTATTTGACGTAGTTGTTGTTGACGTTGTTGTTGTTGTTTATTTGACGTTGTTGTTGTTGTTGACATAGTTGTTGTTGTTGTTGTTTATTTGACGTTGTTGTTGTTGTTGACGTTGTTGTTGTTGTTGTTGTTGTTGTTTATTTGACGTTGTTGTTGTTGTTTATTTGACATTGTTGTTGTTGTTGATGTTGTTGTTGTTGTTTATTTGACATTGTTGTTGTTGTTGTTGTTTACGTTGTTGTTGTTGTTGTTTATTTGACTTTGTTGTTGTTGTTGTTGTTGTTGTTGTTTAATTGACGTTGTTGTTGTTGTTGTTGACTTAATTGTTGTTGTTGTTTATTTGACGTTGTTGTTGTTGTTGACTTAATTGTTGTTGTTGACGTTGTTGTTTATTTGACGTTGTTGTTGTTGTTTATTTGACGTTGTTGTTGTTGACGTTGTTGTTGTTGTTTATTTGAGTGTTGTTGTTGTTATTTATTTGACATTGTTGTTGTTGTTGACATTGTTGTTGTTGTTGTTGTTGTTTATTTGACATTGATGTTGTTGTTGTTGTTGACGTTGTTTTTGTTGTTGTTGTTTATTTGACATTGTTGTTGTTGTTGTTGTTGACGTTGTTGTTGTTGTTGTTTATTTGATGTTGTTTTAGTATTGTTGTTTATTTGACATTGTTGTTGTTATTTATTTGACGTTGTTGTGGGTGACATTGTTGTTGTTGTTTATTTGACGTTGTTGTTGTTGTTTATTTGACGTAGTTGTTGTTGTTGACGTTATTTTTGTTGTTGTTTATTTGACGTTTTTGTTATTGTTGATGTTATTGTTGTTGTTATATATTTGACGTTGTTGTTGTTGTTATTGTTGTTGTTGTTGTTGTTGTTGTTTATTTGACATTGTTGTTGTTGTTGTTGTTGTTTATTTGACGTTGTTGTTGTTGTTGTTTATTTGACGTTGTTGTTGTTGACGTTGTTGTTGTTGTTATTTATTTGACGTTGTTGTTGTTGTTGTTTATTTGACGTTGTTGTTGTTGATGACATAGTTGTTGTTGTTGTTTATTTGACGTTTTTGTTGTTGTTGATGTTGTTGTTGTTTTCGTTGTTGTTTATTTGACGTTGTTGTAGTCGTTTAATTGACGTTGTTGTTGTTGTTGTTTATTTGACGTTGTTGTTGTTGTTGTTGTTATTGTGGTTGTTGTTGTTTATTTGACCTTATTGTTGTTGTTGTTTATTTGACGCTATTGTTGTTGTTATTGTTTATTTGACGTTGTTGTTGTTGTTGACGTTGTTGTTGTTGTTTATTTGACGTTGTTGTTGTTGTTTATTTGATATTGTTGTTGTTGTTGTTATTGTTTATTTGACGTTGTTGTTGTTGTTGTTTATTTGGCGTTGTTGTTGTTGTTGTTGACGTTGTTGTTGTTTATTTGACGTTGTTGTTGTTGTTGACGTTGTTTTTGTTGTTGTTTACTTGATGTTGTTATTGTTGTATTTTATTTGACGTTGTTGTTGTTGTTTATTTGACGTTGTTGTTGTTGTTTTGTTTGACGTTATTGTTGTTGTTTATTTGACATTGTTGTTGCTGACGGTGTTGTTGTTGTTGTTTATTTGACGTTGTTGTTGTTGTTGTTTATTTGACGTTGTTGTTGTGGACGTTGTTTTTTGTTGTTGTTTATTTGACGTTGTTGTTGTTGTTGACATAGTTGTTGTTCTTGTTTATTTGACGTTGTTTTAGTATTGTTGTTTATTTGACATTGTTGTTGTTATTTATTTGACGTTGTTGTTGTTGTTGTTGTTGTTTATTTGACGTAGTTGTTGTTGTTGACGTTGTTGTTGTTGTTGTTGTTGTTTATTTGACGTTTTTGTTGTTGTTGATGTTGTTGTTGTTGTTGTTGTATATTTGACGTTGTTGTAGTTGTTATTGTTGTTGTTGTTTATTTGACATTGTTGTTGTTGTTGTTTATTTGATGTTGTTGTTGTTGTTGTTTATTTTACATTGTTGTTGTTGTTTATTTGACGTTGTTGTTGATGACGGTGTTGTTGTTGTTGTTGTTTATTTGACATTGTTGTTGTTGTTGTTGTTGACGTTGTTGTTGTTTATTTGACGTTGTTGTTGTTGTTATTGTTCTTTATTTGACGTTGTTATTGTTTATTTGACGTTGTTATTGTTGTTTATTTAATGTTGTTGTTGTTGACGTTGACGTTGTTGTTGTTGTTATTGTTTATTTGACGTTGTTGTTGTTGTTTATTTGACGTGGTTATTGTTGTTGACGTTGTTGTTGTTGTTTATTTGACATTTTTGTTGTTGTTGATGTTGTTGTTGTTGTTGTTTATTTGACGACGTTGTTGCTGTTGTTTATTTGACGTTGTTGTTGTTGACGGTGTTGCTGTTATTTATTTGACGTTGTTGTTGTTGTTGTTTATTTGACGTTGTTGTTGTTGACGTTGTTGTTGATGTTGTTTATTAGACGTTGTTGTTGTTGTTTACATAGTTGTTCTTGTTGTTGTTTATTTGACGTTTTTGTTGTTATTGATGTTGTTGTTGTTTTCGTTGTTGTTTATTTGACGTTGTTGTAGTTATTTAATTGACGATGTTGTTGTTGTGTTTGTTTGTTTGACGTTGTTGTCGTTATTGTTGTTATTGTTGTTGTTTATTTGACGTTGTTGTTGTTGTTTATTTGACGTTGTTGTTGTTGTTGTTTATTTGACGTTGTTGTTGTTGTTGACGTTGTTGTTGTTGTTTATTTGACAGTGTTGTTGTTGTTATTGTTTATTTGACGTTGTTGTTGTTGTTGTTTATTTAGCATTGTTGTTGTTGTTGACGTTGTTGTTGTTGTTGTTGTTTATTTGACGTTGTTGTTGTTGTTGACGTTGTTTTTGTTGTTGTTTATTTGACGTTGTTGTTGTTGTTTATTTGACGTTGTTGTTGTTGTTTATTTGACGTTGTTGTTGTTGTTGACGGTGTTGTTGTTGTTGTTTATTTGACGTTGTGGTTGTTGTTGTTTATTTGACGTTGTTGTTGTTGACGTTGTTGTTGTTGTTGTTTATTTGACGTTGTTGTTGTTGTTGACATAGTTGTTGTTGTTGTTGTTTATTTGACGTTGTTGTTGTTGTTGTTGACGTTGTTGTTATTGTTGTTGTTTATTTGACGTTGTTGTTGTCGTTGACATAGTTGTTGTTGTTGTTGTTTATTTGACGTTGTTGTTGTTGTTGTTTATTTGACGTTGTTGTTGTTGTTTATTTGACATTGTTTTTGTTTATTTGACGTTGTTGTTGTTGTTTATTTGACATTGTTATTGTTGTTGACGTTTTTGTTGTTGTTGTTGTTTATTTGACATTGTTGTTGTTGTTGTTGCTTATTTGACTTTGTTGTTGTTGTGGTTTATTTGACTTTGTTGTTGTTGTTGTTTATTTGACGTTGTTGTTGTTGTTGTTGACTTAGTTGTTGTTGTTGTTTATTTGACGTTGTTTATTTGACGTTGTTTATTTGACGTTGTTGTTGTTGTTGTTTATTTGACGTTTATGTTGTTGTTGATGTTGTTGTTGTTTATTTGACGTTGTTATTGTTGTTGTTTATTTGACGTTGTTGTTGTTGACGGTGTTGTTGTTGTTGTTTATTTGACGTTGTTGTTGTTGTTTCTTATTTGACGTAGTTGTTGTTGACGTTGTTGTTGTTGTTTATTTGACGTTGTTATTGTTGTTGACATAGTTGTTGTTGTTGTTGTTTATTTGACGTTGTTGTTGTTGTTGACGTTGTTGTTGTTGTTGTTGTTGTTTATTTGACGTTGTTGTTGTTGTTTATTTGACATTGTTGTTGTTGATGTTGTTGTTGTTGTTTATTTGACATTGTTGTTGTTGTTGTTGACGTTGTTGTTGTTGTTGTTTATTTGACTTTGTTGTTGTTGTTGTTGTTGTTGTTTATTTGACGTTGTTGTTGTTGTTGTTGACTTAATTATTGTTGTTGTTTATTTGACGTTGTTGTTGTTGTTGTTGACTTAATTGTTGTTGTTGACGTTGTTGTTTATTTGACGTTGTTGTTGTTTATTTGACGTTGTTGTTGTTGACGTTGTTGTTGTTGTTTATTTGAGTGTTGTTGTTGTTATTTATTTGACATTGTTGTTGTTGTTGACATTGTTGTTGTTGTTGTTGTTGTTGTTGTCGTTTATTTGACATTGATGTTGTTGTTGTTGTTGACGTTGTTGTTGTTGTTGTTGTTGTTTATTTGACATTGTTGTTGTTGTTGTTGTTGACGTTATTGTTGTTGTTGTTGTTTATTTGATGTTGTTGTTGTTGTTGTTGTTTATTTGACATTGTTGTTGTTGTTGTTGTTGTTGTTGACGTTATTGTTGTTGTTGTTGTTTATTTGATGTTGTTTTAGTATTGTTGTTTATTTGACATTGTTGTTGTTATTTATTTGACGTTGTTGTTGTTGTTGTTGTTGTTGTTGTTTATTTGACGTTGTTGTTGTTGTTGTTTATTTGACGTTGTTGTTGTTGTTATTTATTTGACGTTGTTGTTGTTGTTGTTTATTTGACGTTGTTGTTGTTGATGACATAGTTGTTGTTGTTGTTTATTTGACGTTTTTGTTGTTGTTGATGTTGTTGTTGTTTTCGTTGTTGTTTATTTGACGTTGTTGTAGTCGTTTAATTGACGTTGTTGTTGTTGTTGTTTATTTGACGTTGTTGTTGTTGTTGTTGTTATTGTGGTTGTTGTTGTTTATTTGACCTTATTGTTGTTGTTGTTTATTTGACGCTATTGTTGTTGTTATTGTTTATTTGATGTTGTTGTTGTTGTTGACGTTGTTGTTGTTGTTTATTTGACGTTGTTGTTGTTGTTTATTTGATATTGTTGTTGTTGTTGTTATTGTTTATTTGACGTTGTTGTTGTTGTTGTTTATTTGGCGTTGTTGTTGTTGTTGTTGACGTTGTTGTTGTTTATTTGACGTTGTTGTTGTTGTTGACGTTGTTTTTGTTGTTGTTTACTTGATGTTGTTATTGTTGTATTTTATTTGACGTTGTTGTTGTTGTTTATTTGACGTTGTTGTTGTTGTTTTGTTTGACGTTATTGTTGTTGTTTATTTGACATTGTTGTTGCTGACGGTGTTGTTGTTGTTGTTTATTTGACGTTGTTGTTGTTGTTGTTTATTTGACGTTGTTGTTGTGGACGTTGTTTTTTGTTGTTGTTTATTTGACGTTGTTGTTGTTGTTGACATAGTTGTTGTTCTTGTTTATTTGACGTTGTTTTAGTATTGTTGTTTATTTGACATTGTTGTTGTTATTTATTTGACGTTGTTGTTGTTGTTGTTGTTGTTTATTTGACGTAGTTGTTGTTGTTGACGTTGTTGTTGTTGTTGTTGTTGTTTATTTGACGTTTTTGTTGTTGTTGATGTTGTTGTTGTTGTTGTTGTATATTTGACGTTGTTGTAGTTGTTATTGTTGTTGTTGTTTATTTGACATTGTTGTTGTTGTTGTTTATTTGATGTTGTTGTTGTTGTTGTTTATTTTACATTGTTGTTGTTGTTTATTTGACGTTGTTGTTGATGACGGTGTTGTTGTTGTTGTTGTTTATTTGACATTGTTGTTGTTGTTGTTGTTGACGTTGTTGTTGTTTATTTGACGTTGTTGTTGTTGTTATTGTTCTTTATTTGACGTTGTTATTGTTTATTTGACGTTGTTATTGTTGTTTATTTAATGTTGTTGTTGTTGACGTTGACGTTGTTGTTGTTGTTATTGTTTATTTGACGTTGTTGTTGTTGTTTATTTGACGTGGTTATTGTTGTTGACGTTGTTGTTGTTGTTTATTTGACATTTTTGTTGTTGTTGATGTTGTTGTTGTTGTTGTTTATTTGACGACGTTGTTGCTGTTGTTTATTTGACGTTGTTGTTGTTGAAGGTGTTGCTGTTATTTATTTGACGTTGTTGTTGTTGTTGTTTATTTGACGTTGTTGTTGTTGACGTTGTTGTTGATGTTGTTTATTAGACGTTGTTGTTGTTGTTTACATAGTTGTTCTTGTTGTTGTTTATTTGACGTTTTTGTTGTTATTGATGTTGTTGTTTTCGTTGTTGTTTATTTGACGTTGTTGTAGTTATTTAATTGACGAGGTTGTTGTTGTGTTTGTTTGTTTGACGTTGTTGTCGTTATTGTTGTTATTGTTGTTGTTTATTTGACGTTGTTGTTGTTGTTTATTTGACGTTGTTGTTGTTGTTGTTGTTTATTTGACGTTGTTGTTGTTGTTGACGTTGTTGTTGTTGTTTATTTGACAGTGTTGTTGTTGTTATTGTTTATTTGACGTTGTTGTTGTTGTTGTTTATTTAGCGTTGTTGTTGTTGTTGACGTTGTTGTTGTTGTTGTTGTTTATTTGACGTTGTTGTTGTTGTTGACGTTGTTTTTGTTGTTGTTTATTTGACGTTGTTGTTGTTGTTGTTTATTTGACGTTGTTGTTGTTGTTTATTTGACGTTGTTGTTGTTGTTGACGGTGTTGTTGTTGTTGTTTATTTGACGTTGTGGTTGTTGTTGTTTATTTGACGTTGTTGTTGTTGACGTTGTTGTTGTTGTTGTTTATTTGACGTTGTTGTTGTTGTTGACATAGTTGTTGTTGTTGTTGTTTATTTGACGTTGTTGTTGTTGTTGTTGTTGACGTTGTTGTTATTGTTGTTGTTTATTTGACGTTGTTGTTGTTGTTGACATAGTTGTTGTTGTTGTTGTTTATTTGACGTTGTTGTTGTTGTTGTTTATTTGACGTTGTTGTTGTTGTTTATTTGACATTGTTGTTGTTTATTTGACGTTGTTGTTGTTGTTTATTTGACATTGTTATTGTTGTTGACGTTTTTGTTGTTGTTGTTGTTTATTTGACATTGTTGTTGTTGTTGTTGTTGCTTATTTGACTTTGTTGTTGTTGTGGTTTATTTGACTTTGTTGTTGTTGTTGTTTATTTGACGTTGTTGTTGTTGTTGTTGACTTAGTTGTTGTTGTTGTTTATTTGACGTTGTTTATTTGACGTTGTTTATTTGACGTTGTTGTTGTTGTTGTTTATTTGACGTTTATGTTGTTGTTGATGTTGTTGTTGTTTATTTGACGTTGTTATTGTTGTTGTTTATTTGACATTGTTGTTGTTGACGGTGTTGTTGTTGTTGTTTATTTGACGTTGTTGTTGTTGTTTCTTATTTGACGTAGTTGTTGTTGACGTTGTTGTTGTTGTTTATTTGACGTTGTTATTGTTGTTGACATAGTTGTTGTTGTTGTTGTTTATTTGACGTTGTTGTTGTTGTTGACGTTGTTGTTGTTGTTGTTGTTGTTTATTTGACGTTGTTGTTGTTGTTGTTTATTTGACATTGTTGTTGTTGATGTTGTTGTTGTTGTTTATTTGACATTGTTGTTGTTGTTGTTGACGTTGTTGTTGTTGTTGTTTATTTGACTTTGTTGTTGTTGTTGTTGTTGTTGTTTATTTGACGTTGTTGTTGTTGTTGTTGACTTAATTGTTGTTGTTGTTTATTTGACGTTGTTGTTGTTGTTGTTGACTTAATTGTTGTTGTTGACGTTGTTGTTTATTTGACGTTGTTGTTGTTTATTTGACGTTGTTGTTGTTGACGTTGTTGTTGTTGTTTATTTGAGTGTTGTTGTTGTTATTTATTTGACATTGTTGTTGTTGTTGACATTGTTGTTGTTGTTGTTGTTGTTGTTGTTGTTTATTTGACATTGATGTTGTTGTTGTTGTTGACGTTGTTGTTGTTGTTGTTGTTGTTTATTTGACATTGTTGTTGTTGTTGTTGACGTTATTGTTGTTGTTGTTGTTTATTTGATGTTGTTGTTGTTGTTGTTTATTTGACATTGTTGTTGTTGTTGTTGTTGTTGACGTTATTGTTGTTGTTGTTGTTTATTTGATGTTGTTTTAGTATTGTTGTTTATTTGACATTGTTGTTGTTATTTATTTGACGTTGTTGTGGGTGACATTGTTGTTGTTGTTTATTTGACGTTGTTGTTGTTGTTTATTTGACGTAGTTGTTGTTGTTGACGTTATTGTTGTTGTTGTTTATTTGACGTTTTTGTTGTTGTTGATGTTGTTGTTGTTGTTGTTGTATATTTGACGTTGTTGTTGTTGTTATTGTTGTTGTTGTTGTTGTTGTTGTTGTTTATTTGACATTGTTGTTGTTGTTGTTGTTGTTTATTTGACATTGTTGTTGTTGTTGTTGTTGTTTATTTGACGTTGTTGTTGTTGTTGTTTATTTGACGTTGTTGTTGTTGACGTTGTTGTTGTTGTTATTTATTTGACGTTGTTGTTGTTGTTGTTTATTTGACGTTGTTGTTGTTGATGACATAGTTGTTGTTGTTGATGTTGTTGTTGTTTTCGTTGTTGTTTATTTGACGTTGTTGTAGTCGTTTAATTGACGTTGTTGTTGTTGTTGTTTATTTGACATTGTTGTTGTTGTTGTTGTTATTGTGGTTGTTGTTGTTTATTTGACCTTATTGTTGTTGTTGTTTATTTGACGCTATTGTTGTTGTTATTGTTTATTTGACGTTGTTGTTGTTGTTGACGTTGTTGTTGTTGTTTATTTGACGTTGTTGTTGTTGTTTATTTGATATTGTTGTTGTTGTTGTTATTGTTTATTTGACGTTGTTGTTGTTGTTGTTTATTTGGCGTTGTTGTTGTTGTTGTTGACGTTGTTGTTGTTGTTTATTTGACGTTGTTGTTGTTGTTGACGTTGTTTTTGTTGTTGTTTACTTGATGTTGTTGTTGTTGTATTTTATTTGACGTTGTTGTTGTTGTTTATTTGACGTTGTTGTTGTTGTTTTGTTTGACGTTGTTGTTGTTGTTTATTTGACATTGTTGTTGCTGACGGTGTTGTTGTTGTTGTTTATTTGACGTTGTTGTTGTTATTGTTTATTTGACGTTGTTGTTGTGGACGTTGTTGTTGTTGTTGTTTATTTGACGTTGTTGTTGTTGTTGACATAGTTGTTGTTCTTGTTTATTTGACGTTGTTGTTGTTGTTGTTTATTTGGCGTTGTTGTTGTTGTTGTTGACGTTGTTGTTGTTGTTGTTGTTTATTTGACGTTGTTTTTGTTGTTGACGTTGTTTTTATTGTTGTTTATTTGACATTGTTGTTGTTGTTGTTTATTTGACGTTGTTGTTGTTGTTTATTTGACGTTGTTGTTGTTGTTGTTTATTTGACGTTGTTGTTGTCGTTGTTGTTTATTTGACATTGTTGTTGTTGACGGTGTTGTTGTTGTTTATATGACATTGTTGTTGTTGTTTATTTGACGTTGTTGTTGTTGTTGTTTATTTGACGTTGTTGTTGTTGTTGACATAGTTGTTGTTGTTGTTGTTTATATGACGTTGTTGTTGACGTTGTTGTTGTTGTTGTTGTTTATTTGACGTTGTTGTTGTTGTTTATTTGACATTGTTGTTGTTGATGTTGTTGTTGTTGTTTATTTGACATTGTTGTTGTTGTTGTTGTTGACGTTGTTGTTGTTGTTGTTTATTTGACTTTGTTGTTGTTGTTTATTTGACGTTGTTGTTGTTGTTGACTTAATTGTTGTTGTTGTTTATTTGACGTTGTTGTTGTTGTTGTTGACGTTGTTGTTTATTTTAGGTTGTTGTTGTTGTTTATTTGACATTGTTGTTGTTGACGTTGTTGTTGTTGTTTATTTGACGTTGTTGTTGTTATTTATTTGACATTGTTGTTGTTGTTGACGTTGTTGTTGTTGTTGTTGTTTATTTGACATTGATGTTGTTGTTGTTGTTGTTGACGTTGTTGTTGTTGTTGTTTATTTGACATTGTTGTTGTTGTTGTTGTTGACGTTGTTGTTGTTGTTGTTGTTGTTTATTTGACGTTGTTTTAGTATTGTTGTTTATTTGACATTGTTGTTGTTATTTATTTGACGTTATTGTGGGTGACATTGTTGTTGTTGTTTATTTGATGTTGTTGTTGTTGTTTATTTGACGTTATTGTTGTTGTTGACGTTATTGTTTTTGTTGACGTTATTGTTGTTTTTGTTGTTGTTGATGTTGTTGTTGTTGTTGTTGTATATTTAACATTGTTGTTGTTGTTATTGTTGTTGTTGTTGTTGTTGTTTATTTGACATTGTTGTTGTTGTTGTTGTTTATTTGACGTTGTTGTTGTTGTTTATTTGACATTGTTGTTATTGTTGTTTATTTGACATTGTTGTTATTGACGTTGTTGTTGTTGTTGTTGTTTATTTGACATTGTTGTTGTTGTTGACGTTGTTGTTGTTGTTGTTTATTTGACTTTGTTGTTTTTGTTGTTGTTGATGTTGTTGTTGTTGTTGTATATTTGACGTTGTTGTAGTTGTTATTGTTGTTGTTGTTGTTGTTGTTGTTTATTTGACATTGTTGTTGTTGTTGTTTATTTGACGTTGTTGTTGTTGTTTATTTGACGTTGTTGTTGTTGTTGTTGACCTAGTTGTTGTTGTTGTTGACGTTGTTGTTTATTTGACGTTGTTGTTGTTTATTTGACGTTGTTGTTGTTATTTATTTGACATTGTTGTTGTTGTTTACGTTGTTGTTGTTGTTGTTTATTTGACATTGTTGTTGTTATTGTTGTTGACGTTGTTGTTGTTGTTGTTGTTGTTGTTGTTTCTTTGACGTTGTTTTAGTATTGTTGTTTATTTGACATTGTTGTTGTTATTTATTTGACGTTGTTGTTGTTGTTGTTGTTTATTTGACGTAGTTGTTGTTGTTGACATTGTTGTTGTTGTTGTTGTTGTTGTTTATTTGACGTTTTTGTTGTTGTTGATGTTGTTGTTGTTGTTGTTGTATATTTGACGTTGTTGTAGTTGTTCTTGTTGTTGTTGTTTATTTGACATTGTTGTTGTTGTTGTTTATTTGACGTTGTTGTTGTTTATTTTACATTGTTGTTGTTGTTTATTTGACGTTGTTGTTGTTGACGGTGTTGTTGTTGTTGTTGTTTATTTGACATTGTTGTTGTTGTTGTTGTTGACGTTGTTGTTGTTTATTTGACGTTGTTGTTGTTGTTATTGTTCTTTATTTGACGTTGTTATTGTTTATTTGACGTTGTTATTGTTGTTTATTTAACGTTGTTGTTGTTGACGTTGACGTTGTTGTTGTTGTTATTGTTTATTTGACGTTGTTGTTGTTGTTTATTTGACGTAGTAATTGTTGTTGACGTTGTTGTTGTTGTTTATTTGACGTTTTTGTTGTTGTTGATGTTGTTGTTGTTGTTGTTTATTTGACGACGTTGTTGCTGTTGTTTATTTGATGTTGTTGTTGTTGACGGTGTTGCTGTTATTTATTTGACGTTGTTGTTGTTGTTTATTTGACGTTGTTGTTGTTGACGTTGTTGTTGATGTTGTTTATTAGACGTTGTTGTTGTTGTTTACATAGTTGTTCTTGTTGTTGTTTATTTGACGTTTTTGTTGTTATTGATGTTGTTGTTGTTTTCGTTGTTGTTTATTTGACGTTGTTGTAGTTATTTAATTGACGTTGTTGTTATTGTTGTTTGTTTGACGTTGTTGTCGTTATTGTTGTTATTGTTGTTGTTGTTGTTGTTGTTGTTTATTTGACGTTGTTGTTGTTGTTGTTTATTTGACGTTGTTGTTGTTGTTGTTTATTTGACGTTGTTGTTGTTGTTGACGTTGTTGTTGTTGTTTATTTGACATTGTTGTTGTTGTTATTGTTTATTTGACGTTGTTGTTGTTGTTGTTTATTTGCCGTTGTTGTTGTTGTTGTTGTTGACGTTGTTGTTGTTGTTGTTGTTTATTTGACGTTGTTGTTGTTGTTGACGTTGTTTTTGTTGTTGTTTATTTGACGTTGTTGTTGTTGTTTATTTGACGTTGTTGTTGTTGTTTATTTGACGTTGTTGTTGTTGTTGTTGACGGTGTTGTTGTTGTTGTTTATTTGACGTTGTGGTTGTTGTTGTTTATTTGACGTTGTTGTTGTTGACGTTGTTGTTGTTGTTGTTTATTTGACGTTGTTGTTGTTGTTGACATAGTTGTTGTTGTTGTTGTTTATTTGACGTTGTTGTTGTTGTTGTTGTTGACGTTGTTGTTATTGTTGTTGTTTATTTGACGTTGTTGTTGTTGTTGACATAGTTGTTGTTGTTGTTGTTTATTTGACGTTGTTGTTGTTGACGTTGTTGTTGTTGTTGTTGTTTATTTGACGTTGTTGTTTATTTGACATTGTTGTTGTTTATTTGACATTGTTGTTGACGTTGTTGTTGTTGTTGTTTATTTGACGTTGTTGTTGTTGTTTGTTTGACATTGTTGTTGTTTATTTGACGTTGTTGTTGTTGTTTATTTGACATTGTTATTGTTGTTGACGTTTTTGTTGTTGTTGTTGTTTATTTGACATTGTTGTTGTTGTTGTTGTTTATTTGACTTTGTTGTTGTTGTTGTTTATTTGACTTTATTGTTGTTGTTGTTTATTTGACGTTGTTGTTGTTGTTGACTTAGTTGTTGTTGTTGTTTATTTGACGTTTTTGTTGTTGTTGATGTTGCTGTTGTTGTTGTTGTATATTTGACGTTGTTGTTGTTGTTATTGTTGTTGTTGTTGTTGTTGTTGTTGTTGTTTATTTGACATTGTTGTTGTTGTTGTTGTTGTTTATTTGACATTGTTGTTGTTGTTGACGTTATTGTTGTTGTTGTTTATTTGACGTTTTTGTTGTTGTTGATGTTGTTGTTGTTGTTGTATATTTGACGTTGTTGTTGTTGTTATTGTTGTTGTTGTTGTTGTTGTTGTTGTTGTTTATTTGACATTGTTGTTGTTGTTGTTGTTGTTTATTTGACATTGTTGTTGTTGTTGTTGTTGTTTATTTGACGTTGTTGTTGTTGTTGTTTATTTGACGTTGTTGTTGTTGACGTTGTTGTTGTTGTTATTTATTTGACGTTGTTGTTGTTGTTGTTTATTTGACGTTGTTGTTGTTGATGACATAGTTGTTGTTGTTGATGTTGTTGTTGTTTTCGTTGTTGTTTATTTGACGTTGTTGTAGTCGTTTAATTGACGTTGTTGTTGTTGTTGTTTATTTGACATTGTTGTTGTTGTTGTTGTTATTGTGGTTGTTGTTGTTTATTTGACCTTATTGTTGTTGTTGTTTATTTGACGCTATTGTTGTTGTTATTGTTTATTTGACGTTGTTGTTGTTGTTGACGTTGTTGTTGTTGTTTATTTGACGTTGTTGTTGTTGTTTATTTGATATTGTTGTTGTTGTTGTTATTGTTTATTTGACGTTGTTGTTGTTGTTGTTTATTTGGCGTTGTTGTTGTTGTTGTTGACGTTGTTGTTGTTGTTTATTTGACGTTGTTGTTGTTGTTGACGTTGTTTTTGTTGTTGTTTACTTGATGTTGTTGTTGTTGTATTTTATTTGACGTTGTTGTTGTTGTTTATTTGACGTTGTTGTTGTTGTTTTGTTTGACGTTGTTGTTGTTGTTTATTTGACATTGTTGTTGCTGACGGTGTTGTTGTTGTTGTTTATTTGACGTTGTTGTTGTTATTGTTTATTTGACGTTGTTGTTGTGGACGTTGTTGTTGTTGTTGTTTATTTGACGTTGTTGTTGTTGTTGACATAGTTGTTGTTCTTGTTTATTTGACGTTGTTGTTGTTGTTGTTTATTTGGCGTTGTTGTTGTTGTTGTTGACGTTGTTGTTGTTGTTGTTGTTTATTTGACGTTGTTTTTGTTGTTGACGTTGTTTTTATTGTTGTTTATTTGACATTGTTGTTGTTGTTGTTTATTTGACGTTGTTGTTGTTGTTTATTTGACGTTGTTGTTGTTGTTGTTTATTTGACGTTGTTGTTGTCGTTGTTGTTTATTTGACATTGTTGTTGTTGACGGTGTTGTTGTTGTTTATATGACATTGTTGTTGTTGTTTATTTGACGTTGTTGTTGTTGTTGTTTATTTGACGTTGTTGTTGTTGTTGACATAGTTGTTGTTGTTGTTGTTTATTTGACGTTGTTGTTGACGTTGTTGTTGTTGTTGTTGTTTATTTGACGTTGTTGTTGTTGTTTATTTGACATTGTTGTTGTTGATGTTGTTGTTGTTGTTTATTTGACATTGTTGTTGTTGTTGTTGTTGACGTTGTTGTTGTTGTTGTTTATTTGACTTTGTTGTTGTTGTTTATTTGACGTTGTTGTTGTTGTTGACTTAATTGTTGTTGTTGTTTATTTGACGTTGTTGTTGTTGTTGTTGACGTTGTTGTTTATTTTAGGTTGTTGTTGTTGTTTATTTGACGTTGTTGTTGTTGACGTTGTTGTTGTTGTTTATTTGACGTTGTTGTTGTTATTTATTTGACATTGTTGTTGTTGTTGACGTTGTTGTTGTTGTTGTTGTTTATTTGACATTGATGTTGTTGTTGTTGTTGTTGACGTTGTTGTTGTTGTTGTTTATTTGACATTGTTGTTGTTGTTGTTGTTGACGTTGTTGTTGTTGTTGTTGTTGTTTATTTGACGTTGTTTTAGTATTGTTGTTTATTTGACATTGTTGTTGTTATTTATTTGACGTTATTGTGGGTGACATTGTTGTTGTTGTTTATTTGATGTTGTTGTTGTTGTTTATTTGACGTTATTGTTGTTGTTGACGTTATTGTTTTTGTTGACGTTATTGTTGTTGTTGTTGTTTATTTGACGTTTTTGTTGTTGTTGATGTTGTTGTTGTTGTTGTTGTATATTTAACATTGTTGTTGTTGTTATTGTTGTTGTTGTTGTTGTTGTTGTTTATTTGACATTGTTGTTGTTGTTGTTGTTTATTTGACGTTGTTGTTGTTGTTTATTTGACATTGTTGTTATTGTTGTTTATTTGACATTGTTGTTATTGACGTTGTTGTTGTTGTTGTTGTTTATTTGACATTGTTGTTGTTGTTGACGTTGTTGTTGTTGTTGTTTATTTGACTTTGTTGTTTTTGTTGTTGTTGATGTTGTTGTTGTTGTTGTATATTTGACGTTGTTGTAGTTGTTATTGTTGTTGTTGTTGTTGTTGTTGTTTATTTGACATTGTTGTTGTTGTTGTTTATTTGACGTTGTTGTTGTTGTTTATTTGACGTTGTTGTTGTTGTTGTTGACCTAGTTGTTGTTGTTGTTGACGTTGTTGTTTATTTGACGTTGTTGTTGTTTATTTGACGTTGTTGTTGTTATTTATTTGACATTGTTGTTGTTGTTTACGTTGTTGTTGTTGTTGTTTATTTGACATTGTTGTTGTTATTGTTGTTGACGTTGTTGTTGTTGTTGTTGTTGTTGTTTCTTTGACGTTGTTTTAGTATTGTTGTTTATTTGACATTGTTGTTGTTATTTATTTGACGTTGTTGTTGTTGTTGTTTATTTGACGTAGTTGTTGTTGTTGACATTGTTGTTGTTGTTGTTGTTGTTTATTTGACGTTTTTGTTGTTGTTGATGTTGTTGTTGTTGTTGTTGTATATTTGACGTTGTTGTAGTTGTTCTTGTTGTTGTTGTTTATTTGACATTGTTGTTGTTGTTGTTTATTTGACGTTGTTGTTGTTTATTTTACATTGTTGTTGTTGTTTATTTGACGTTGTTGTTGTTGACGGTGTTGTTGTTGTTGTTGTTTATTTGACATTGTTGTTGTTGTTGTTGTTGTTGACGTTGTTGTTGTTTATTTGACGTTGTTGTTGTTGTTATTGTTCTTTATTTGACGTTGTTATTGTTTATTTGACGTTGTTATTGTTGTTTATTTAACGTTGTTGTTGTTGACGTTGACGTTGTTGTTGTTGTTATTGTTTATTTGACGTTGTTGTTGTTGTTTATTTGACGTAGTAATTGTTGTTGACGTTGTTGTTGTTGTTTATTTGACGTTTTTGTTGTTGTTGATGTTGTTGTTGTTGTTGTTTATTTGACGACGTTGTTGCTGTTGTTTATTTGATGTTGTTGTTGTTGACGGTGTTGCTGTTATTTATTTGACGTTGTTGTTGTTGTTTATTTGACGTTGTTGTTGTTGACGTTGTTGTTGATGTTGTTTATTAGACGTTGTTGTTGTTGTTTACATAGTTGTTCTTGTTGTTGTTTATTTGACGTTTTTGTTGTTATTGATGTTGTTGTTGTTTTCGTTGTTGTTTATTTGACGTTGTTGTAGTTATTTAATTGACGTTGTTGTTATTGTTGTTTGTTTGACGTTGTTGTCGTTATTGTTGTTATTGTTGTTGTTGTTGTTGTTGTTTATTTGACGTTGTTGTTGTTGTTGTTTATTTGACGTTGTTGTTGTTGTTGTTTATTTGACGTTGTTGTTGTTGTTGACGTTGTTGTTGTTGTTTATTTGACATTGTTGTTGTTGTTATTGTTTATTTGACGTTGTTGTTGTTGTTGTTTATTTGCCGTTGTTGTTGTTGTTGTTGTTGACGTTGTTGTTGTTGTTGTTGTTTATTTGACGTTGTTGTTGTTGTTGACGTTGTTTTTGTTGTTGTTTATTTGACGTTGTTGTTGTTGTTTATTTGACGTTGTTGTTGTTGTTTATTTGACGTTGTTGTTGTTGTTGTTGACGGTGTTGTTGTTGTTGTTTATTTGACGTTGTGGTTGTTGTTGTTTATTTGACGTTGTTGTTGTTGACGTTGTTGTTGTTGTTGTTTATTTGACGTTGTTGTTGTTGTTGACATAGTTGTTGTTGTTGTTGTTTATTTGACGTTGTTGTTGTTGTTGTTGTTGACGTTGTTGTTATTGTTGTTGTTTATTTGACGTTGTTGTTGTTGTTGACATAGTTGTTGTTGTTGTTGTTTATTTGACGTTGTTGTTGTTGACGTTGTTGTTGTTGTTGTTGTTTATTTGACGTTGTTGTTTATTTGACATTGTTGTTGTTTATTTGACATTGTTGTTGTTGACGTTGTTGTTGTTGTTGTTTATTTGACGTTGTTGTTGTTGTTTGTTTGACATTGTTGTTGTTTATTTGACGTTGTTGTTGTTGTTTATTTGACATTGTTATTGTTGTTGACGTTTTTGTTGTTGTTGTTGTTTATTTGACATTGTTGTTGTTGTTGTTGTTGTTTATTTGACTTTGTTGTTGTTGTTGTTTATTTGACTTTATTGTTGTTGTTTTTTATTTGACGTTGTTGTTGTTGTTGACTTAGTTGTTGTTGTTGTTTATTTGACGTTGTTTATTTGACGTTGTTTATTTGACGTTGTTTATTTGACGTTGTTGTTGTTGTTTATTTGAAGTTTATGTTGTTGTTGATGTTGTTGTTGTTTATTTGACGTTGTTGTTGTTGTTGTTTATTTGACGATGTTGTTGTTGACGGTGTTGTTGTTGTTGTTTATTTGACGTTGTTGTTGTTGTTTCTTATTTGACGTAGTTGTTGTTGACGTTGTTGTTGTTGTTTATTTGACGTTGTTATTGTTGTTGTTGACATAGTTGTTGTTGTTGTTGTTTATTTGACGTTGTTGTTGTTGACGTTGTTGTTGTTGTTGTTTATTTGACGTTGTTGTTGTTGTTTATTTGACATTGTTGTTGTTGTTGATGTTGTTGTTGTTGTTTATTTGACATTGTTGTTGTTGTTGTTGTTGACGTTGTTGTTGTTGTTGTTTATTTGACTTTGTTGTTGTTGTTGTTGTTGTTTATTTGACGTTGTTGTTGTTGTTGACTTAATTGTTGTTGTTGTTTATTTGACGTTGTTGTTGTTGTTGACGTTGTTGTTTATTTGACGTTGTTGTTGTTGTTTATTTGACGTTGTTGTTGTTGACGTTGTTGTTGTTGTTTATTTGAGTGTTGTTGTTGTTATTTATTTGACATTGTTGTTGTTGTTGACGTTGTTGTTGTTGTTGTTGTTGTTGTTTATTTGACATTGATGTTGTTGTTGTTGTTGTTGTTGTTGTTGTTTATTTGACATTGTTGTTGTTGTTGTTGTTGACGTTGTTGTTGTTGTTGTTGTTTATTTGATGTTGTTTTAGTATTGTTGTTTATTTGACATTGTTGTTGTTATTTATTTGACGTTGTTGTGGGTGACATTGTTGTTGTTGTTTATTTGACGTTGTTGTTGTTGTTTATTTGACATAGTTGTTGTTGTTGACGTTATTGTTGTTGTTGTTGTTTATTTGACGTTTTTGTTGTTGTTGATGTTGTTGTTGTTGTTGTTGTATATTTGACGTTGTTGTTGTTATTATTGTTGTTGTTGTTGTTGTTGTTGTTTATTTGACATTGTTGTTGTTATTTATTTGACGTTGTTGTGGGTGACATTGTTGTTGTTGTTTATTTGACGTTGTTGTTGTTGTTGTTTATTTGACATAGTTGTTGTTGTTGACTTTATTGTTGTTGTTGTTTATTTGACGTTTTTGTTGTTGTTGATGTTGTTGTTGTTGTTGTATATTTGACGTTGTTGTTGTTGTTAATGTTGTTGTTGACGTTGTTGTTGTTTATTTGACGTTGTTGTTGTTGTTCTTTATTTGACGTTGTTATTGTTTATTTGACGTTGTTGTTGTTGTTTATTTGACGTTGTTGTTGTTGTTTATTTGACATTGTTGTTTTTGACGGTGTTGTTGTTGTTGTTTATTTGACGTTGTTGTTGTTGTTGTTTATTTGACGTTGTTGTTGTTGACGTTGTTGTTGTTGTTGTTTATTTGACGTTGTTGTTGTTGTTGTTTATTTGACTTTGTTGTTGTTGATGACATAGTTGTTGTTGTTGTTTATTTGACGTTTTTGTTGTTGTTGATGTTGTTGTTGTTGTTGTTGTATATTTGACGTTGTTGTTGTTGTTATTGTTGTTGTTGACGTTGTTGTTGTTTATTTGACGTTGTTGTTGTTGTTCTTTATTTGACGTTGTTATTGTTTATTTGACGTTGTTGTTGTTGTTTATTTGACGTTGTTGTTGTTGTTGTTTATTTGACATTGTTGTTGTTGACGGTGTTGTTGTTGTTGTTTATTTGACGTTGTTGTTGTTTATTTGACGTTGTTGTTGTTGACGTTGTTGTTGTTGTTGTTGTTTATTTGACGTTGTTGTTGTTGTTGTTTATTTGACGTTGTTGTTGTTGATGACATAGTTGTTGTTGTTGTTTATTTGACGTTTTTGTTGTTGTTGATGTTGTTGTTGTTTTCGTTGTTGTTTATTTGACGTTGTTGTAGTCGTTTAATTGACGTTGTTGTTGTTGTTGTTTATTTGACGTTGTTGTTGTTGTGGTTGTTGTTGTTTATTAGACCTTATTGTTGTTGTTGTTTATTTGACGCTAATATTGTTGTTATTGTTTATTTGACGTTGTTATTGTTGTTGACGTTGTTGTTGTTGTTTATTTGACGTTGTTGTTGTTGTTTATTTGATATTGTTGTTGTTGTTGTTATTGTTTATTTGACGTTGTTGTTGTTGTTGTTTATTTGGCGTTGTTGTTGTTGTTGACGTTGTTGTTGTTGTTGTTTATTTGACGTTGTTGTTGTTGTTGACGTTGTTTTTGTTGTTGTTTACTTGATGTTGTTGTTGTTGTTGTATTTTATTTGACGTTGTTGTTGTTGTTTATTTGACGTTGTTGTTGTTGTTTTGTTTGACGTTGTTGTTGTTGTTGTTGTTTATTTGACATTGTTGTTGCTGACGGTGTTGTTGTTGTTGTTTATTTGACGTTGTTGTTGTTGTTGTTTATTTGACGTTGTTGTTATGGACGTTGTTGTTGTTTATTTGACGTTGTTGTTGTTGTTGACATAGTTGTTGTTCTTGTTTATTTGACGTTGTTGTTGTTGTTGTTTATTTGGCGTTGTTGTTGTTGTTGACGCTGTTGTTGTTGTTGTTGTTTATTTGACGTTGTTTTTGTTGTTGACGTTGTTTTTATTGTTGTTTATTTGACGTTGTTGTTGTTGTTGTTTATTTGACGTTGTTGTTGTTGTTTATTTGACGTTGTTGTTGTTTATTTGACGTTGTTGTTGTCGTTGTTGTTTATTTGACATTGTTGTTGTTGACGGTGTTGTTGTTGTTTATATGACATTGTTGTTGTTGTTTATTTGACGTTGTTGTTGTTATTGTTGTTGTTTATTTGACGTTGTTGTTGTTGTTGACATAGTTGTTGTTGTTGTTGTTTATTTGACGGTATTGTTGACGTTGTTGTTGTTGTTGTTGTTTATTTGACGTTGTTGTTGTTGTTGTTGACGTTGTTGTTGTTGTTTATTTGACTTTGTTGTTGTTGTTGTTGTTGTTTATTTGACGTTGATGTTGTTGTTGACTTAATTGTTGTTGTTGTTTATTTGACGTTGTTGTTGTTGTTGTTGACGTTGTTGTTTATTTTAGGTTGTTGTTGTTGTTTATTTGACGTTGTAGTTGTTGACGTTGTTGTTGTTGTTGTTTATTTGACGTTGTTGTTGTTATTTATTTGACATTGTTGTTGTTGTTGACGTTGTTGTTGTTGTTGTTTATTTGACATTGATGTTGTTGTGGTTGTTGTTGACGTTGTTGTTGTTGTTGTTGTTTATTTGACATTGTTGTTGTTGTTGTTGTTGACGTTGTTGTTGTTGTTGTTGTTTATTTGACGTTGTTTTAGTATTGTTGTTTATTTGACATTGTTGTTGTTATTTATTTGACGTTATTGTGGGTGACATTGTTGTTGTTGTTTATTTGACGTTTTTGTTGTTGTTTATTTGACGTAGTTGTTGTTGTTGACATTATTGTTTTTGTTGACGTTATTGTTGTTGTTGTTGTTTATTTGACGTTTTTGTTGTTGTTGATGTTGTTGTTGTTGTTGTTGTATATTTAACATTGTTGTTGTTGTTATTGTTGTTGTTGTTGTTGTTGTTGTTTATTTGACATTGTTGTTGTTGTTGTTTATTTGACGTTGTTGTTGTTGTTTATTTGACGTTGTTGTTGTTTTTTATTTGACATTGTTGTTGTTGACGATGTTGTTGTTGTTGTTGTTTATTTGACATTGTTGTTGTTGTTGTTGATGTTGTTGTTGTTTATTTGGCGTTGTTGTTGTTGTTCTTTATTTGACGTTGTTATTGTTTATTTGACGTGTTTGTTGTTGTTTATTTGACGTTGTTGTTGTTGTTGTTGTTTATTTGACGTTGCTGTTATTGATGGTGTTGTTGTTGTTGTTTATTTGACGTTGTTGTTATTGTTGTTTATTTGACGTTGTTGTTGTTGACGTTGTTGTTGTTGTTGTTTATTTGACGTTGTTGTTGTTGTTGTTTATTTGACGTTGTTGTTGTTGTTGACATAGTTGTTGTTGTTGTTTATTTGACGGTTTTGTTGTTGTTGATGTTGTTGTTGTTTTCGTTGTTGTTTATTTGACGTTGTTGTAGTCGTTTAATTGACGTTGTTGTTGTTGTTGTTGTTCTTGTGGTTGTTGTTGTTTATTTGACGTTATTGTTGTTGTTTATTTGACATTGTTGTTGTTGTTATTGTTTATTTGACATTGTTGTTGTTGTTGACGTTGTTTTTGTTGTTGTTTACTTTATGTTGTTGTATTTTATTTGACGTTGTTGTTGATGTTTATTTGACGTTGTTGTTGTTGTTTGTTTGACGTTGTTGTTGTGGTTGTTTATTTGACATTGTTGTTGCTGACGGTGTTGTTGTTGTTGTTTATTTGACGTTGTTGTTGTTGTTGTTTATTTGACGTTGTTGGTGTGGACGTTGTTGTTGTTGTTGTTTATTTGACGTTGTTGTTGTTGTTGTTGACATAGTTGTTGTTGTTGTTTATTTGACGTTGTTGTTGTTGTTGTTTATTTGGCGTTGTTGTTGTTGTTGACGTTGTTGTTGTTGTTGTTTATTTGACGTTATTGTTGTTGTTGACGTAGTTTTTGTTGTTGTTTATTTGACGTTGTTGTTGTTGTTGTTTATTTGACGTTGTTGTTGTTGTTTATTTGACGTTGTAGTTGTTGTTGTTTATTTGACGTTGTTGTTGTCGTTGTTGTTTATTTGACAATGTTGTTGTTGACGGTGTTGTTGTTGTTTATATGACATTGTTGTTGTTTTTTATTTGATGTTGTTGTTGTTGTTGTTGTTTATTTGACGTTGTTTTTGTTGTTGACATAGTTGTTGTTGTTGTTGTTTATTTGACGTTGTTGTTGACGTTGTTGTTGTTGTTGTTGTTGTTGTTGTTTATTTGACGTTGTTGTTGTTGTTTATTTGACATTGTTGTTGTTGTTGATGTTGTTGTTGTTGTTTATTTGACATTGTTTTTGTTGTTGTTGTTGACGTTGTTGTTGTTGTTGTTTATTTGACTTTGTTGTTGTTGTTGTTGTTGTTGTTTATTTGACGTTGTTGTTGTTGACTTAATTGTTGTTGTTGTTTATTTGACGTTGTTGTTGTTGTTGTTGTTGTTGACGTTGTTGTTGTTGGTGTTGACGTTGTTTTTGTTGTTGTTTATTTGACTTTGTTGTTGTTGTTGTTGTTTATTTGACGTTGTTGTTGTTGTTGACTTAATTGTTGTTGTTGTTTATTTGACGTTGTTGTTATTGTTGTTGACGTTGTTGTTTATTTGAGGTTGTTGTTGTTGTTTATTTGACGTTGTTGTTGTTGCCGTTGTTGTTGTTGTTTATTTTACATTGTTGTTGTTATTTATTTGACATTGTTGTTGTTGTTGACGTTGTTGTTGTTGTTGTTGTTGTTTATTTGACATTGATGTTGTTGTTGTTGTTGACGTTGTTGTTGTTGTTGTTGTTTATTTGACATTGTTGTTGTTGTTGTTGTTGACGTTGTTGTTGTTGATGTTTATTTGACGTTGTTTTAGTATTGTTGTTTATTTGACGTTGTTGTTGTTATTTATTTGACCTTATTGTGGGTGACATTGTTGTTGTTGTTTATTTGACGTTGTTGTTGTTGTTTATTTGACGTAGTTGCTGTTGTTGACGTTATTGTTGTTGTTGTTGTTTATTTGACGTTTTTGTTGTTGTTGATGTTGTTGTTGTTGTTGTTGTATATTTGACGTTGTTGTTGTTGTTATTGTTGTTGTTGTTGTTGTTGTTGTTTATTTGACATTGTTGTTGTTGTTGTTGTTTATTTGACGTTGTTGTTGTTGTTTATTTGACGTTGTTGTTGTTGTTTATTTGACATTGTTGTTGTTGACGCTTTTGTTGTTGACGTTGTTGTTGTTGTTGTTTATTTGACGTTTTTGTTGTTGTTGATGATGTTGTTGTTGTTGTATATTTGACGTTGTTGTAGTTGTTATTGTTGTTGTTGTTGTTGTTGTTGTTTATTTGACATTGTTGTTGTTGTTGTTTATTTGACGTTGTTGTTGTTGTTTATTTGACGTTGTTGTTGTTGTTGTTGACCTAGTTGTTGTTGTTGTTGACGTTGTTGTTTATTTGACGTTGTTGTTGTTTATTTGACGTTGTTGTTGTTATTTATTTGACATTGTTGTTGTTGTTTACGTTGTTGTTGTTGTTGTTTATTTGACATTGTTGTTGTTATTGTTGTTGACGTTGTTGTTGTTGTTGTTGTTGTTTCTTTGACGTTGTTTTAGTATTGTTGTTTATTTGACATTGTTGTTGTTATTTATTTGACGTTGTTGTTGTTGTTGTTGTTTATTTGACGTAGTTGTTGTTGTTGACGTTGTTGTTGTTGTTGTTGTTGTTTATTTGACGTTTTTGTTGTTGTTGATGTTGTTGTTGTTGTTGTTGTATATTTGACGTTGTTGTAGTTGTTCTTGTTGTTGTTGTTTATTTGACATTGTTGTTATTGTTGTTTATTTGACGTTGTTGTTGTTTATTTTACATTGTTGTTGTTGTTTATTTGACGTTGTTGTTGTTGACGGTGTTGTTGTTGTTGTTGTTTATTTGACATTGTTGTTGTTGTTGTTGTTGACGTTGTTGTTGTTTATTTGACGTTGTTGTTGTTGTTATTGTTCTTTATTTGACGTTGTTATTGTTTATTTGACGTTGTTATTGTTGTTTATTTAACGTTGTTGTTGTTGACGTTGACGTTGTTGTTGTTGTTATTGTTTATTTGACGTTGTTGTTGTTGTTTATTTGACGTACTTATTGTTATTGACGTTGTTGTTGTTGTTTATTTGACGTTTTTGTTGTTGTTGATGTTGTTGTTGTTGTTGTTTATTTGACGACGTTGTTGCTGTTGTTTATTTGATGTTGTTGTTGTTGACGGTGTTGCTGTTATTTATTTGACGTTGTTGTTGTTGTTGTCTATTTGACGTTGTTGTTGTTGTTGACGTTGTTGTTGATGTTGTTTATTAGACGTTGTTGTTGTTGTTTACATAGTTGTTCTTGTTGTTGTTTATTTGACGTTTTTGTTGTTATTGATGTTGTTGTTGTTTTCGTTGTTGTTTATTTGACGTTGTTGTAGTTATTTAATTGACGTTGTTGTTGTTGTTGTTTGTTTGACGTTGTTGTCATTATTGTTGTTATTGTTGTTGTTGTTGTTGTTGTTATTTATTTGACGTTGTTGTTGTTGTTGTTTATTTGACGTTGTTGTTGTTGTTGTTTATTTGACGTTGTTGTTGTTGTTGACGTTGTTGTTGTTGTTTATTTGACATTGTTGTTGTTGTTATTGTTTATTTGACGTTGTTGTTGTTGTTGTTTATTTGCCGTTGTTGTTGTTGTTGTTGACGTTGTTGTTGTTGTTGTTGTTTATTTGACGTTGTTGTTGTTGTTGACGTTGTTTTTGTTGTTGTTTATTTGACGTTGTTGTTGTTGTTTATTTGACGTTGTTGTTGTTGTTTATTTGACGTTGTTGTTGTTGTTGTTGACGGTGTTGTTGTTGTTGTTTATTTGACGTTGTGGTTGTTGTTGTTTATTTGACGTTGTTGTTGTTGACGTTGTTGTTGTTGTTGTTTATTTGACGTTGTTGTTGTTGTTGACATAGTTGTTGTTGTTGTTGTTGTTTATTTGACGTTGTTGTTGTTGTTGTTGACGTTGTTGTTATTGTTGTTGTTTATTTGACGTTGTTGTTGTTGTTGACATAGTTGTTGTTGTTGTTGTTTATTTGACGTTGTTGTTGTTGACGTTGTTGTTGTTGTTGTTGTTTATTTGACGTTGTTGTTGTTGTTTATTTGACATTGTTGTTGTTTATTTGACGTTGTTGTTGTTGACGTTCTTGTTGTTGTTGTTGTTTATTTGACGTTGTTGTTGTTGTTTATTTGACATTGTTGTTGTTTATTTGACGTTGTTGTTGTTGTTTATTTGACATTGTTATTGTTGTTGACGTTTTTGTTGTTGTTGTTGTTTATTTGACATTGTTGTTGTTGTTGTTGTTGTTTATTTGACTTTGTTGTTGTTGTTGTTTATTTGACTTTATTGTTGTTGTTGTTTATTTGACGTTGTTGTTGTTGTTGACTTAGTTGTTGTTGTTGTTTATTTGACGTTGTTTATTTGACGTTGTTTATTTGACGTTGTTTATTTGACGTTGTTGTTGTTGTTTATTTGAAGTTTATGTTGTTGTTGATGTTGTTGTTGTTTATTTGACGTTGTTGTTGTTGTTGTTTATTTGACGATGTTGTTGTTGACGGTGTTGTTGTTGTTGTTTATTTGACGTTGTTGTTGTTGTTTCTTATTTGACGTAGTTGTTGTTGACGTTGTTGTTGTTGTTTATTTGACGTTGTTATTGTTGTTGTTGACATAGTTGTTGTTGTTGTTGTTTATTTGACGTTGTTGTTGTTGACGTTGTTGTTGTTGTTGTTTATTTGACGTTGTTGTTGTTGTTTATTTGACATTGTTGTTGTTGTTGATGTTGTTGTTGTTGTTTATTTGACATTGTTGTTGTTGTTGTTGTTGACGTTGTTGTTGTTGTTGTTGTTTATTTGACTTTGTTGTTGTTGTTGTTGTTGTTTATTTGACGTTGTTGTTGTTGTTGTTGACTTAATTGTTGTTGTTGTTTATTTGACGTTGTTGTTGTTGTTGACGTTGTTGTTTATTTGACGTTGTTGTTGTTGTTGTTTATTTGACGTTGTTGTTGTTGACGTTGTTGTTGTTGTTTATTTGAGTGTTGTTGTTGTTATTTATTTGACATTGTTGTTGTTGTTGACGTTGTTGTTGTTGTTGTTGTTGTTTATTTGACATTGATGTTGTTGTTGTTGTTGACGTTGTTGTTGTTGTTGTTGTTTATTTGACATTGTTGTTGTTGTTGTTGTTGACGTTGTTGTTGTTGTTGTTGTTTATTTGATGTTGTTTTAGTATTGTTGTTTATTTGACATTGTTGTTGTTATTTATTTGACGTTGTTGTGGGTGACATTGTTGTTGTTGTTTATTTGACGTTGTTGTTGTTGTTTATTTGACATAGTTGTTGTTGTTGACGTTATTGTTGTTGTTGTTGTTTATTTGACGTTTTTGTTGTTGTTGATGTTGTTGTTGTTGTTGTTGTATATTTGACGTTGTTGTTGTTATTATTGTTGTTGTTGTTGTTGTTGTTGTTGTTTATTTGACATTGTTGTTGTTATTTATTTGACGTTGTTGTGGGTGACATTGTTGTTGTTGTTTATTTGACGTTGTTGTTGTTGTTGTTTATTTGACATAGTTGTTGTTGTTGACTTTATTGTTGTTGTTGTTTATTTGACGTTTTTGTTGTTGTTGATGTTGTTGTTGTTGTTGTATATTTGACGTTGTTGTTGTTGTTAATGTTGTTGTTGACGTTGTTGTTGTTTATTTGACGTTGTTGTTGTTGTTCTTTATTTGACGTTGTTATTGTTTATTTGACGTTGTTGTTGTTGTTTATTTGACGTTGTTGTTGTTGTTTATTTGACATTGTTGTTGTTGACGGTGTTGTTGTTGTTGTTTATTTGACGTTGTTGTTGTTGTTGTTTATTTGACGTTGTTGTTGTTGACGTTGTTGTTGTTGTTGTTTATTTGACGTTGTTGTTGTTGTTGTTTATTTGACGTTGTTGTTGTTGATGACATAGTTGTTGTTGTTGTTTATTTGACGTTTTTGTTGTTGTTGATGTTGTTGTTGTTGTTGTTGTATATTTGACGTTGTTGTTGTTGTTATTGTTGTTGTTGACGTTGTTGTTGTTTATTTGACGTTGTTGTTGTTGTTCTTTATTTGACGTTGTTATTGTTTATTTGACGTTGTTGTTGTTGTTTATTTGACGTTGTTGTTGTTGTTGTTTATTTGACATTGTTGTTGTTGACGGTGTTGTTGTTGTTGTTTATTTGACGTTGTTGTTGTTTATTTGACGTTGTTGTTGTTGACGTTGTTGTTGTTGTTGTTGTTGTTTATTTGACGTTGTTGTTGTTGTTGTTTATTTGACGTTGTTGTTGTTGATGACATAGTTGTTGTTGTTGTTTATTTGACGTTTTTGTTGTTGTTGATGTTGTTGTTGTTTTCGTTGTTGTTTATTTGACGTTGTTGTAGTCGTTTAATTGACGTTGTTGTTGTTGTTGTTTATTTGACGTTGTTGTTGTTGTGGTTGTTGTTGTTTATTTGACCTTATTGTTGTTGTTGTTTATTTGACGCTATTATTGTTGTTATTGTTTATTTGACGTTGTTATTGTTGTTGACGTTGTTGTTGTTGTTTATTTGACGTTGTTGTTGTTTATTTGATATTGTTGTTGTTGTTGTTATTGTTTATTTGACGTTGTTGTTGTTGTTGTTTATTTGGCGTTGTTGTTGTTGTTGACGTTGTTGTTGTTGTTGTTTATTTGACGTTGTTGTTGTTGTTGACGTTGTTTTTGTTGTTGTTTACTTGATGTTGTTGTTGTTGTTGTATTTTATTTGACGTTGTTGTTGTTGTTTATTTGACGTTGTTGTTGTTGTTTTGTTTGACGTTGTTGTTAATGTTGTTGTTTATTTGACATTGTTGTTGCTGACGGTGTTGTTGTTGTTGTTTATTTGACGTTGTTGTTGTTGTTGTTTATTTGACGTTGTTGTTGTGGACGTTGTTGTTGTTTATTTGACGTTGTTGTTGTTGTTGACATAGTTGTTGTTCTTGTTTATTTGACGTTGTTGTTGTTGTTGTTTATTTGGCGTTGTTGTTGTTGTTGACGTTGTTGTTGTTGTTGTTGTTTATTTGACGTTGTTTTTGTTGTTGACGTTGTTTTTATTGTTGTTTATTTGACGTTGTTGTTGTTGTTGTTGTTTATTTGACGTTGTTGTTGTTGTTTATTTGACGTTGTTGTTGTTGTTGTTGTTTATTTGACGTTGTTGTTGTCGTTGTTGTTTATTTGACATTGTTGTTGTTGACGGTGTTGTTGTTGTTTATATGACATTGTTGTTGTTGTTTATTTGACGTTGTTGTTGTTGTTGTTGTTTATTTGACGTTGTTGTTGTTGTTGTTGACATAGTTGTTGTTGTTGTTGTTTATTTGACGTTGTTGTTGACGTTGTTGTTGTTGTTGTTGTTGTTTATTTGACGTTGTTGTTGTTGTTGTTGACGTTGTTGTTGTTGTTTATTTGACTTTGTTGTTGTTGTTGTTGTTGTTTATTTGACGTTGATGTTGTTGTTGACTTAATTGTTGTTGTTGTTTATTTGACGTTGTTGTTGTTGTTGTTGACGTTGTTGTTTATTTTAGGTTGTTGTTGTTGTTTATTTGACGTTGTAGTTGTTGACGTTGTTGTTGTTGTTTATTTGACGTTGTTGTTGTTATTTATTTGACATTGTTGTTGTTGTTGACGTTGTTGTTGTTGTTGTTTATTTGACATTGATGTTGTTGTTGTTGTTGTTGACGTTGTTGTTGTTGTTGTTGTTTATTTGACATTGTTGTTGTTGTTGTTGTTGTTGTTGACGTTGTTGTTGTTGTTGTTGTTTATTTGACGTTGTTTTAGTATTGTTGTTTATTTGACATTGTTGTTGTTAGTTATTTGACGTTATTGTGGGTGACATTGTTGTTGTTGTTTATTTGACGTTTTTGTTGTTGTTTATTTGACGTAGTTGTTGTTGTTGACATTATTGTTTTTGTTGACGTTATTGTTGTTGTTGTTGTTTATTTGACGTTTTTGTTGTTGTTGATGATGTTGTTGTTGTTGTTGTATATTTAACATTGTTGTTGTTGTTATTGTTGTTGTTGTTGTTGTTGTTGTTGTTTATTTGACATTGTTGTTGTTGTTGTTTATTTGACGTTGTTGTTGTTGTTTATTTGACGTTGTTGTTGTTTTTTATTTGACATTGTTGTTGTTGACGATGTTGTTGTTGTTGTTGTTTATTTGACATTGTTGTTGTTGTTGTTGATGTTGTTGTTGTTTATTTGGCGTTGTTGTTGTTGTTCTTTATTTGACGTTGTTATTGTTTATTTGACGTGTTTGTTGTTGTTTATTTGACGTTGTTGTTGTTGTTGTTGTTTATTTGACGTTGCTGTTATTGATGGTGTTGTTGTTGTTGTTTATTTGACGTTGTTGTTATTGTTGTTTATTTGACGTTGTTGTTGTTGACGTTGTTGTTGTTGTTGTTTATTTGACGTTGTTGTTGTTGTTGTTTATTTGACGTTGTTGTTGTTGTTGACATAGTTGTTGTTGTTGTTTATTTGACGGTTTTGTTGTTGTTGATGTTGTTGTTGTTTTCGTTGTTGTTTATTTGACGTTGTTGTAGTCGTTTAATTGACGTTGTTGTTGTTGTTGTTCTTGTGGTTGTTGTTGTTTATTTGACGTTATTGTTGTTGTTGTTTATTTGACGCTATTGTTGTTGTCATTGTTTATTTGACGTTGTTGTTGTTGTTGACGTTGTTGTTGTTGTTTATTTGACGTTGTTTTTGTTGTTTATTTGACATTGTTGTTGTTGTTATTGTTTATTTGACATTGTTGTTGTTGTTGACGTTGTTTTTGTTGTTGTTTACTTTATGTTGTTGTATTTTATTTGACGTTGTTGTTGATGTTTATTTGACGTTGTTGTTGTTGTTTGTTTGACGTTGTTGTTGTGGTTGTTTATTTGACATTGTTGTTGCTGACGGTGTTGTTGTTGTTGTTTATTTGACGTTGTTGTTGTTGTTGTTTATTTGACGTTGTTGGTGTGGACGTTGTTGTTGTTGTTGTTTATTTGACGTTGTTGTTGTTGTTGTTGACATAGTTGTTGTTGTTGTTTATTTGACGTTGTTGTTGTTGTTGTTTATTTGGCGTTGTTGTTGTTGTTGACGTTGTTGTTGTTGTTGTTTATTTGACGTTATTGTTGTTGTTGACGTTGTTTTTATTGTTGTTTATTTGACGTTGTTGTTGTTGTTGTTTATTTGACGTTGTTGTTGTTGTTTATTTGACGTTGTAGTTGTTGTTGTTTATTTGACGTTGTTGTTGTCGTTGTTGTTTATTTGACATTGTTGTTGTTGACGGTGTTGTTGTTGTTTATATGACATTGTTGTTGTTTTTTATTTGACGTTGTTGTTGTTGTTGTTTATTTGACGTTGTTTTTGTTGCTGACATAGTTGTTGTTGTTGTTGTTTATTTGACGTTGTTGTTGACGTTGTTGTTGTTGTTGTTGTTGTTGTTTATTTGACGTTGTTGTTGTTGTTTATTTGACATTGTTGTTGTTGTTGATGTTGTTGTTGTTGTTTATTTGACATTGTTTTTGTTGTTGTTGTTGACGTTGTTGTTGTTGTTGTTTATTTGACTTTGTTGTTGTTGTTGTTGTTGTTTATTTGACGTTGTTGTTGTTGACTTAATTGTTGTTGTTGTTTATTTGACGTTGTTGTTGTTGTTGTTGTTGACGTTGTTGTTGTTGTTGTTGACGTTGTTTTTGTTGTTGTTTATTTGACTTTGTTGTTGTTGTTGTTGTTTATTTGACGTTGTTGTTGTTGTTGACTTAATTGTTGTTGTTGTTTATTTGACGTTGTTGTTATTGTTGTTGACGTTGTTGTTTATTTGAGGTTGTTGTTGTTGTTGTTTATTTGACGTTGTTGTTGTTGCCGTTGTTGTTGTTGTTTATTTTACATTGTTGTTGTTATTTATTTGACATTGTTGTTGTTGTTGACGTTGTTGTTGTTATTGTTGTTGTTTATTTGACATTGATGTTGTTGTTGTTGTTGACGTTGTTGTTGTTGTTGTTGTTTATTTGACATTGTTGTTGTTGTTGACGTTGTTGTTGTTGTTGTTTATTTGACGTTGTTTTAGTATTGTTGTTTATTTGACGTTGTTGTTGTTATTTATTTGACCTTATTGTGGGTGACATTGTTGTTGTTGTTTATTTGACGTTGTTGTTGTTGTTTATTTGACGTAGTTGTTGTTGTTGACGTTATTGTTGTTGTTGTTGTTGTTTATTTGACGTTTTTGTTGTTGTTGATGTTGTTGTTGTTGTTGTTGTATATTTGACGTTGTTGTTGTTGTTATTGTTGTTGTTGTTGTTGTTGTTGTTGTTTATTTGACATTGTTGTTGTTGTTGTTGTTTATTTGACGTTGTTGTTGTTGTTTATTTGACGTTGTTGTTGTTGTTTATTTGACATTGTTGTTGTTGACGCTTTTGTTGTTGACGTTGTTGTTGTTGTTGTTTATTTGACGTTTTTGTTGTTGTTGATGTTGTTGTTGTTGTTGTATATTTGACGTTGTTGTAGTTGTTATTGTTGTTGTTGTTGTTGTTGTTTATTTGACATTGTTGTTGTTGTTGTTTATTTGACGTTGTTGTTGTTGTTTATTTGACGTTGTTGTTGTTGTTGTTGACCTAGTTGTTGTTGTTGTTGACGTTGTTGTTTATTTGACGTTGTTGTTGTTTATTTGACGTTGTTGTTGTTATTTATTTGACATTGTTGTTGTTGTTTACGTTGTTGTTGTTGTTGTTTATTTGACATTGTTGTTGTTATTGTTGTTGACGTTGTTGTTGTTGTTGTTGTTTCTTTGACGTTGTTTTAGTATTGTTGTTTATTTGACATTGTTGTTGTTATTTATTTGACGTTGTTGTTGTTGTTGTTGTTGTTGTTTATTTGACGTAGTTGTTGTTGTTGACGTTGTTGTTGTTGTTGTTGTTTATTTGACGTTTTTGTTGTTGTTGATGTTGTTGTTGTTGTTGTTGTATATTTGACGTTGTTGTAGTTGTTCTTGTTGTTGTTGTTGTTGTTGTTTATTTGACATTGTTGTTGACGTTGTTGTTGTTGTTGTTGTTGTTTATTTGACATTGATGTTGTTGTTGTTGTTGACGTTGTTGTTGTTGTTGTTTATTTGACATTGTTGTTGTTGTTGTTGTTGACGTTGTTGTTGTTGTTTATTTGACGTTGTTTTAGTATTGTTGTTTATTTGACGTTGTTGTTGTTATTTATTTGACCTTATTGTGGGTGACATTGTTGTTGTTGTTTATTTGACGTTGTTGTTGTTGTTTATTTGACGTAGTTGCTGTTGTTGACGTTATTGTTGTTGTTGTTGTTTATTTGACGTTTTTGTTGTTGTTGATGTTGTTGTTGTTGTTGTTGTATATTTGACGTTGTTGTTGTTGTTATTGTTGTTGTTGTTGTTGTTGTTGTTTATTTGACATTGTTGTTGTTGTTGTTGTTTATTTGACGTTGTTGTTGTTGTTTATTTGACGTTGTTGTTGTTGTTTATTTGACATTGTTGTTGTTGACGCTTTTGTTGTTGACGTTGTTGTTGTTGTTGTTGTTTATTTGACGTTTTTGTTGTTGTTGATGTTGTTGTTGTTGTTGTATATTTGACGTTGTTGTAGTTGTTATTGTTGTTGTTGTTGTTGTTGTTGTTTATTTGACATTGTTGTTGTTGTTGTTTATTTGACGTTGTTGTTGTTGTTTATTTGACGTTGTTGTTTATTTGACGTTGTTGTTGTTGACGGTGTTGTTGTTGTTGTTGTCTATTTTACATTGTTGTCGTTGTTGTTGTTGTTGACGTTGTTGTTGTTTATTTGACGTTGTTGTTTTTGTTGTTGTTCTTTATTTGACGTTGTTATTGTTTATTTGACGTTCTTGTTGTTGTTTATTTAATGTTGTTGTTGTTGACGTTGTTGTTGTTGTTATTGTTTATTTGACGTTGTTGTTATTGTTTATTTGACGTAGTTGTTGTTGTTGACGTTGTTGTTGGTGTTGTTGTTTATTTGACGTTTTTGTTGTTGTTGATTTTGTTGTTGTTCTTGTTTATTTGACGTTGTTGTTGTTGTTTATTTGACGTTGTTGTTGTTGACGGTGTTGTTGTTGTTGTTTATTTGACGTTGTTGTTATTGTTGCTTATTTGACGTTATTGTTATTGACATTGTTGTTGTTGTTGTTGTTTATTTGACGTTGTTGTTGTTGTTGACATAATTGTTGTTATTGTTGTCTATTTGACGTTGTTGTTGTTGACGTTGTTGTTGTTGTTTATTTGACGTTGTTGTTGTTGTTTATTTAACATTGTTGTTGTTGTTGACGTTGTTATTGTTGTTTATTTGACATTGTTTTTGTTGTTGTTGTTGTTTATTTGACTTTGTTGTTGTTGTTGTTGTTGTTTATTTGACGTTGTTGTTGTTGTTGACGTTGTTGTTGTTGTTTATTCGACGTTGTTGTTGTTATTTATTTGACATTGTTGTTGTTGTTGACGTTGACGTTGTTGTTGTTGTTTATTCGATGTTGTTGTTGTTATTTATTTAACATTGTTGTTGTTGTTGACGTTGTTGTTGTTGTTGTTTATTTGACATTGTTGTTGTTGTTGACGTTGTTGTTGTTGTTGTTGTTGTTGTTTCTTTGACGTTGTTTTAGTATTGTTGTTTATTTGACATTGTTGTTGTTATTTATTTGACGTTGTTGTGGGTGACATTGTTGTTGTTGTTTATTTGACGTTGTTGTTGTTGTTTATTTGACGTAGTTGTTGTTGTTGACGTTATTGTTGTTGTTTACGTTATTGGTGTTGTTGTTGTTTATTTGACGTTTTTGTTGTTGTTGATGTTGTTGTTGTTGTTGTATATTTGACGTTGTTGTTGTTGTTATTGTTGTTGTTGTTGTTGTTTATTTGACATTGTTGTTGTTATTGTTGTTGACGTTGTTGTTGTTGTTGTTGTTGTTTCTTTGACGTTGTTTTAGTATTGTTGTTTATTTGACATTGTTGTTGTTATTTATTTGACGTTGTTGTTGTTGTTGTTGTTTATTTGACGTAGTTGTTGTTGTTGACGTTGTTGTTGTTGTTGTTGTTGTTTATTTGACGTTTTTGTTGTTGTTGATGTTGTTGTTGTTGTTGTTGTATATTTGACGTTGTTGTAGTTGTTCTTGTTGTTGTTGTTGTTGTTGTTGTTTATTTGACATTGTTGTTGACGTTGTTGTTGTTGTTGTTGTTGTTGTTTATTTGACATTGATGTTGTTGTTGTTGTTGACGTTGTTGTTGTTGTTGTTGTTTATTTGACATTGTTGTTGTTGTTGTTGTTGACGTTGTTGTTGTTGTTTATTTGACGTTGTTTTAGTATTGTTGTTTATTTGACGTTGTTGTTGTTATTTATTTGACCTTATTGTGGGTGACATTGTTGTTGTTGTTTATTTGACGTTGTTGTTGTTGTTTATTTGACGTAGTTGCTGTTGTTGACGTTATTGTTGTTGTTGTTGTTTATTTGACGTTTTTGTTGTTGTTGATGTTGTTGTTGTTGTTGTTGTATATTTGACGTTGTTGTTGTTGTTATTGTTGTTGTTGTTGTTGTTGTTGTTTATTTGACATTGTTGTTGTTGTTGTTGTTTATTTGACGTTGTTGTTGTTGTTTATTTGACGTTGTTGTTGTTGTTTATTTGACATTGTTGTTGTTGGCGCTTTTGTTGTTGACGTTGTTGTTGTTGTTGTTGTTTATTTGACGTTTTTGTTGTTGTTGATGTTGTTGTTGTTGTTGTATATTTGACGTTGTTGTAGTTGTTATTGTTGTTGTTGTTGTTGTTGTTGTTTATTTTACATTGTTGTTGTTGTTGTTTATTTGACGTTGTTATTGTTGTTTATTTGACGTTGTTGTTTATTTGACGTTGTTGTTGTTGACGGTGTTGTTGTTGTTGTTGTCTATTTTACATTGTTGTCGTTGTTGTTGTTGTTGACGTTGTTGTTGTTTATTTGACGTTGTTGTTTTTGTTGTTGTTCTTTATTTGACGTTGTTATTGTTTATTTGACGTTCTTGTTGTTGTTTATTTAATGTTGTTGTTGTTGACGTTGTTGTTGTTGTTATTGTTTATTTGACGTTGTTGTTATTGTTTATTTGACGTAGTTGTTGTTGTTGACGTTGTTGTTGGTGTTGTTGTTTATTTGACGTTTTTGTTGTTGTTGATTTTGTTGTTGTTCTTGTTTATTTGACGTTGTTGTTGTTGTTTATTTGACGTTGTTGTTGTTGACGGTGTTGTTGTTGTTGTTTATTTGACGTTGTTGTTATTGTTGCTTATTTGACGTTATTGTTATTGACATTGTTGTTGTTGTTGTTGTTTATTTGACGTTGTTGTTGTTGTTGACATAATTGTTGTTATTGTTGTCTATTTGACGTTGTTGTTGTTGACGTTGTTGTTGTTGTTTATTTGACGTTGTTGTTGTTGTTTATTTAACATTGTTGTTGTTGTTGACGTTGTTATTGTTGTTTATTTGACATTGTTTTTGTTGTTGTTGTTGTTTATTTGACTTTGTTGTTGTTGTTGTTGTTGTTTATTTGACGTTGTTGTTGTTGTTGACGTTGTTGTTGTTGTTTATTCGACGTTGTTGTTGTTATTTATTTGACATTGTTGTTGTTGTTGACGTTGACGTTGTTGTTGTTGTTTATTCGATGTTGTTGTTGTTATTTATTTAACATTGTTGTTGTTGTTGACGTTGTTGTTGTTGTTGTTTATTTGACATTGTTGTTGTTGTTGACGTTGTTGTTGTTGTTGTTGTTGTTGTTTCTTTGACGTTGTTTTAGTATTGTTGTTTATTTGACATTGTTGTTGTTATTTATTTGACGTTGTTGTGGGTGACATTGTTGTTGTTGTTTATTTGACGTTGTTGTTGTTGTTTATTTGACGTAGTTGTTGTTGTTGACGTTATTGTTGTTGTTTACGTTATTGGTGTTGTTGTTGTTTATTTGACGTTTTTGTTGTTGTTGATGTTGTTGTTGTTGTTGTATATTTGACGTTGTTGTTGTTGTTATTGTTGTTGTTGTTGTTGTTTATTTGACATTGTTGTTGTTATTGTTGTTGACGTTGTTGTTGTTGTTGTTGTTGTTTCTTTGACGTTGTTTTAGTATTGTTGTTTATTTGACATTGTTGTTGTTATTTATTTGACGTTGTTGTTGTTGTTGTTGTTTATTTGACGTAGTTGTTGTTGTTGACGTTGTTGTTGTTGTTGTTGTTGTTTATTTGACGTTTTTGTTGTTGTTGATGTTGTTGTTGTTGTTGTTGTATATTTGACGTTGTTGTAGTTGTTCTTGTTGTTGTTGTTGTTGTTGTTTATTTGACATTGTTGTTGACGTTGTTGTTGTTGTTGTTGTTGTTGTTGTTTATTTGACATTGATGTTGTTGTTGTTGTTGACGTTGTTGTTGTTGTTGTTTATTTGACATTGTTGTTGTTGTTGTTGTTGACGTTGTTGTTGTTGTTTATTTGACGTTGTTTTAGTATTGTTGTTTATTTGACGTTGTTGTTGTTATTTATTTGACCTTATTGTGGGTGACATTGTTGTTGTTGTTTATTTGACGTTGTTGTTGTTGTTTATTTGACGTTGTTGTTGTTGTTTATTTGACATTGTTGTTGTTGACGCTTTTGTTGTTGACGTTGTTGTTGTTGTTGTTGTTGTTTATTTGACGTTTTTGTTGTTGTTGATGTTGTTGTTGTTGTTGTATATTTGACGTTGTTGTAGTTGTTATTGTTGTTGTTGTTGTTGTTGTTGTTGTTTATTTGACATTGTTGTTGTTGTTGTTTATTTGACGTTGTTGTTGTTGTTTATTTGACGTTGTTGTTTATTTGACGTTGTTGTTGTTGACGGTGTTGTTGTTGTTGTTGTCTATTTTACATTGTTGTCGTTGTTGTTGTTGTTGACGTTGTTGTTGTTTATTTGACGTTGTTGTTTTTGTTGTTGTTCTTTATTTGACGTTGTTATTGTTTATTTGACGTTCTTGTTGTTGTTTATTTAATGTTGTTGTTGTTGACGTTGTTGTTGTTGTTATTGTTTATTTGACGTTGTTGTTATTGTTTATTTGACGTAGTTGTTGTTGTTGACGTTGTTGTTGGTGTTGTTGTTTATTTGACGTTTTTGTTGTTGTTGATTTTGTTGTTGTTCTTGTTTATTTGACGTTGTTGTTGTTGTTTATTTGACGTTGTTGTTGTTTACGGTGTTGTTGTTGTTGTTTATTTGACGTTGTTGTTATTGTTGCTTATTTGACGTTATTGTTATTGACATTGTTGTTGTTGTTGTTGTTTATTTGACGTTGTTGTTGTTGTTGACATAATTGTTGTTATTGTTGTCTATTTGACGTTGTTGTTGTTGACGTTGTTGTTGTTGTTTATTTGACGTTGTTGTTGTTGTTTATTTAACATTGTTGTTGTTGTTGACGTTGTTATTGTTGTTTATTTGACATTGTTTTTGTTGTTGTTGTTGTTTATTTGACTTTGTTGTTGTTGTTGTTATTGTTGTTTATTTGACGTTGTTGTTGTTGTTGACGTTGTTGTTGTTGTTTATTCGACGTTGTTGTTGTTATTTATTTGACATTGTTGTTGTTGTTGACGTTGACGTTGTTGTTGTTTGATTATTCGATGTTGTTGTTGTTATTTATTTAACATTGTTGTTGTTGTTGACGTTGTTGTTGTTGTTGTTTATTTGACATTGTTGTTGTTGTTGACGTTGTTGTTGTTGTTGTTGTTGTTTCTTTGACGTTGTTTTAGTATTGTTGTTTATTTGACATTGTTGTTGTTATTTATTTGACGTTGTTGTGGGTGACATTGTTGTTGTTGTTTATTTGACGTTGTTGTTGTTGTTTATTTGACGTAGTTGTTGTTGTTGACGTTATTGTTGTTGTTTACGTTATTGGTGTTGTTGTTGTTTATTTGACGTTTTTGTTGTTGTTGATGTTGTTGTTGTTGTTGTATATTTGACGTTGTTGTTGTTGTTATTGTTGTTGTTGTTGTTGTTTATTTGACATTGTTGTTGTTGTTGTTTATTTGACATTGTTGTAGTTGTTTAATTGACGTTGTTGTTGTTGTTGTTGTTGTTTATTTGACGTCGTTGTTGTTGTTGTTATTGTTGTTGTTGTTGTTGTTTATTTGACGTTGTTGTTGTTGTTGTTTACTTGACGTTGTTGTTGTTGTTGTTGTTTATTTGACGTTGTTGTTGTTGACGTTGTTGTTGTTGTTGTTTATTTGACATTGTTGTTGTTGTTGTTATTGTTTATTTGACGTTGCTGTTGTTGTTGTTGTTTATTTGGCGTTGTTGTTGTTGTTGTTGACGTTGTTGTTGTTGTTGTTTATTTGGCGTTGTTTTTGTTGTTGTTTATTTGACGTTGTTGTTGTTGTTTATTTGACATTGTTGTTGTTGTTGTTTATTTGAAGTTGTTGTTGTTTATTTGACATTGTTGTTGTTGACAGTGTTGTTGTTGTTGTTTATTTGACGTTGTGGTTGTTGTTGTTTATTTGACGTTGTTGTTGTTGACGTTGTTGTTGTTGTTGTTGTTTATTTGACGTTGTTGTTGTTGACGTTGTTGTTGTTCTTTATTTGACGTTGTTGTTGTTGTTGACATAGTTGGTGTTGTTGTTGTTTATATGACGTTCTTGTTGTTGTTGACGTTGTTGTGGTTGTTTATTTGTCGTTGTTGTTGTTGTTGACATTGTTGTTGTTGTTGTTGTTGTTTATTTGACGTTGTTGTTGTTGTTGACGTTGTTTTTGTTGTTGTTTATTTGACGTTGTTGTTGTTGTTGACGTTGTTTTTGTTGTTGTTTATTTGACGTTGTTGTTGTTGTTGACTTAATTGTTGTTGTTGTTTATTTGATGTTGTTGTTATTGTTGTTGACGTTGTTGTTTATTTGAGGTTGTTGTTGTTGTTTATTTGACGTTGTTGTTGTTGCCGTTGTTGTTGTTGTTTATTTTACATTGTTGTTGTTATTTATTTGACATTGTTGTTGTTGACGTTGTTGTTGTTGTTGTTGTTTATTTGACATTGATGTTGTTGTTGTTGTTGACGTTGTTGTTGTTGTTGTTGTTTATTTGACATTGTTGTTGTTGTTGTTGTTGACGTTGTTGTTGTTGTTGTTTATTTGACGTTGTTTTAGTATTGTTGTTTATTTGACGTTGTTGTTGTTATTTATTTGACCTTATTGTGGGTGACATTGTTGTTGTTGTTTATTTGACGTTGTTGTTGTTGTTTATTTGACGTAGTTGCTGTTGTTGACGTTATTGTTGTTGTTGTTGTTTATTTGACGTTTTTGTTGTTGTTGATGTTGTTGTTGTTGTTGTTGTATATTTGACGTTGTTGTTGTTGTTATTGTTGTTGTTGTTGTTTATTTGACATTGTTGTTGTTGTTGTTGTTTATTTGACGTTGTTGTTGTTGTTTATTTGACGTTGTTGTTGTTGTTTATTTGACATTGTTGTTGTGGACGCTTTTGTTGTTGACGTTGTTGTTGTTGTTGTTTATTTGACGTTTTTGTTGTTGTTGATGTTGTTGTTGTTGTATATTTGACGTTGTTGTAGTTGTTATTGTTGTTGTTGTTGTTGTTGTTGTTTATTTGACATTGTTGTTGTTGTTGTTGTTTATTTGACGTTGTTGTTGTTGTTTATTTGACGTTGTTGTTTATTTGACGTTGTTGTTGTTGACGGTGTTGTTGTTGTTGTTGTCTATTTTACATTGTTGTCGTTGTTGTTGTTGTTGACGTTGTTGTTGTTTATTTGACGTTGTTGTTTTTGTTTATTTGACGTTGTTGTTGTTGTTTATTTGACATTGTTGTTGTTGACGCTTTTGTTGTTGACGTTGTTGTTGTTGTTGTTTATTTGACGTTTTTGTTGTTGTTGTTGATGTTGTTGTTGTAGTTGTTATTGTTGTTGTTGTTGTTGTTGTTGTTTATTTGACGTTGTTGTTGTTGTTTATTTGACGTTGTTGTTTATTTGACGTTGTTGTTGTTGACGGTGTTGTTGTTGTTGTTGTCTATTTTACATTGTTGTCGTTGTTGTTGTTGTTGACGTTGTTGTTGTTTATTTGACGTTGTTGTTTTTGTTGTTGTTCTTTATTTGACGTTGTTATTGTTTATTTGACGTTGTTGTTGTTGTTTATTTAATGTTGTTGTTGTTGACGTTGTTGTTGTTGTTATTGTTTATTTGACGTTGTTGTTATTGTTTATTTGACGTAGTTGTTGTTGTTGACGTTGTTTTTGTTGTTGTTTACTTGATGTTGTTGTTGTTGTTGTATTTTATTTGACGTTGTTGTTGTTGTTTATTTGACGTTGTTGTTGTTGTTTTGTTTGATGTTGTTGTTGTTGTTGTTGTTTATTTGACATTGTTGTTGCTGACGGTGTTGTTGTTGTTGTTTATTTGACGTTGTTGTTGTTGTTGTTTATTTGACGTTGTTGTTGTGGACGTTGTTGTTGTTTATTTGACGTTGTTGTTTTTGTTGACATAGTTGTTGTTCTTGTTTATTTGACGTTGTTGTTGTTGTTGTTTATTTGGCGTTGTTGACGTTGTTGTTGTTGTTGTTGTTTATTTGACGTTGTTTTTGTTGTTGACGTTGTTTTTATTGTTGTTTATTTGACGTTGTTGTTGTTGTTGTTGTTTATTTGACGTTGTTGTTGTTGTTTATTTGACGTTGTTGTTGTTGTTGTTGTTTATTTGACGTTGTTGTTGTCGTTGTTGTTTATTTGAAATTGTTGTTGTTGACGGTGTTGTTGTTGTTTATATGACATTGTTGTTGTTGTTTATTTGACGTTGTTGTTGTTGTTGTTGTTTATTTGACGTTGTTGTTGTTATTGACATAGTTGTTGTTGTTGTTTATTTGACGTTGTTGTTGTTGTTGTTGTTGTTTATTTGACGTTGTTGTTGTTGTTGTTGTTGTCGTTGTTGTTGTTGTTTATTTGACTTTGTTGTTGTTGTTGTTGTTGTTTATTTGACGTTGTTGTTGTTGTTGACTTAATTGTTGTTGTTGTTTATTTGACGTTGTTGTTGTTGTTGTTGACGTTGTTGTTTATTTTAGGTTGTTGTTGTTGTTTATTTGACGTTGTAGTTGTTGACGTTGTTGTTGTTGTTGTTTATTTGACGTTGTTGTTGTTATTTATTTGACATTGTTGTTGTTGTTGACGTTGTTGTTGTTGTTGTTTATTTGACATTGATGTTGTTGTTGTTGTTGTTGTTGACGTTGTTGTTGTTGTTGTTTATTTGACATTGTTGTTGTTGTTGTTGTTGTTGTTGACGTTGTTGTTGTTGTTGTTGTTGTTTATTTGACGTTGTTTTAGTATTGTTGTTTATTTGACATTGTTGTTGTTATTTATTTGACGTTATTGTGGGTGTCATTGTTGTTGTTGTTTATTTGACGTTTTTGTTGTTGTTTATTTGACGTAGTTGTTGTTGTTGACGTTATTGTTTTTGTTGATGTTATTGTTGTTGTTGTTGTTTATTTGACGTTTTTGTTGTTGTTGATGTTGTTGTTGTTGTTGTTGTATATTTAACATTGTTGTTGTTGTTATTGTTGTTGTTGTTGTTGTTGTTTATTTGACATTATTGTTGTTGTTGTTTATTTGACGTTGTTGTTGTTGTTTATTTGACGTTATTGTTGTTTTTTATTTGACATTGTTGTTGTTGACGATGTTGTTGTTGTTGTTGTTTATTTGACATTGTTGTTGTTGTTGTTGATGTTGTTGTTGTTTATTTGGCGTTGTTGTTGTTGTTCTTTATTTGACGTTGTTATTGTTTATTTGACGTGTTTGTTGTTGTTTATTTGACGTTGTTGTTGTTGTTGTTGTTTATTTGACGTTGCTGTTATTGATGGTGTTGTTGTTGTTGTTTATTTGACGTTGTTGTTATTGTTGTTTATTTGACGTTGTTGTTGTTGACGTTGTTGTTGTTGTTGTTTATTTGACGTTGTTGTTGTTGTTGTTTATTTGACGTTGTTGTTGTTGTTGACATAGTTGTTGTTGTTGTTTATTTGACGGTTTTGTTGTTGTTGATGTTGTTGTTGTTTTCGTTGTTGTTTATTTGACGTTGTTGTAGTCGTTTAATTGACGTTGTTGTTGTTTTTGTTCTTGTGGTTGTTGTTGTTTATTTAACGTTATTGTTGTTGTTGTTTATTTGACGCTATTGTTGTTGTTATTGTTTATTTGACGTTGTTGTTGTTGTTGACGTTGTTGTTGTTGTTTATTTGACGTTGTTGTTGTTGTTTATTTGACATTGTTGTTGTTGTTATTGTTTATTTGACATTGTTGTTGTTGTTGACGTTGTTTTTGTTGTTGTTTACTTGATGTTGTTGTATTTTATTTGACGTTGTTGTTGATGTTTATTTGACGTTGTTGTTGTTGTTTGTTTGACGTTGTTGTTGTTGTTGTTTATTTGACATTGTTGTTGCTGACGGTGTTGTTGTTGTTGTTTATTTGACGTTGTTGTTGTTGTTGTTTATTTAACGTTGTTGGTTTGGACGTTGTTGTTGTTGTTGTTTATTTGACGTTGTTGTTGTTGTTGTTGACATAGTTGTTGTTGTTGTTTATTTGACGTTGTTGTTGTTGTTGTTGTTTATTTGGCGTTGTTGTTGTTGTTGACGTTGTTGTTGTTGTTGTTGTTTATTTGACGTTATTGTTGTTGTTGATGTTGTTTTTGTTGTTGTTTATTTGACATTGTTGTTGTTGTTGTTTATTTGACGTTGTTGTTGTTGTTTATTTGACGTTGTAGTTGTTGTTGTTTATTTGACGTTGTTGTTGCCGTTGTTGTTTATTTGACATTGTTGTTGTTGACGTTGTTGTTGTTGTTGTTTATTTGACATTGTTGTTGTTGTTGACGTTGTTGTTGTTGTTGTTTCTTTGACGTTGTTTTAGTATTGTTGTTTATTTGACATTGTTGTTGTTATTTATTTGACGTTGTTGTGGGTGACATTGTTGTTGTTGTTTATTTGACGTTGTTGTTGTTGTTTATTTGACGTAGTTGTTGTTGTTGACGTTATTGTTGTTGTTTACGTTATTGGTGTTGTTGTTGTTTATTTGACGTTTTTGTTGTTGTTGATGTTGTTGTTGTTGTTGTATATTTGACGTTGTTGTTGTTGTTATTGTTGTTGTTGTTGTTGTTTATTTGACATTGTTGTTGTTGTTGTTTATTTGACATTGTTGTAGTTGTTTAATTGACGTTGTTGTTGTTGTTGTTGTTGTTTATTTGACGTCGTTGTTGTTGTTGTTATTGTTGTTGTTGTTGTTGTTTATTTGACGTTGTTGTTGTTGTTGTTTACTTGACGTTGTTGTTGTTGTTGTTGTTTATTTAACGTTGTTGTTGTTGACGTTGTTGTTGTTGTTGTTTATTTGACATTGTTGTTGTTGTTGTTATTGTTTATTTGACGTTGTTGTTGTTGTTGTTGTTTATTTGGCGTTGTTGTTGTTGTTGTTGACGTTGTTGTTGTTGTTGTTGTTTATTTGGCGTTGTTTTTGTTGTTGTTTATTTGACGTTGTTGTTGTTGTTTATTTGACATTGTTGTTGTTGTTGTTTATTTGAAGTTGTTGTTGTTGTTTATTTGACATTGTTGTTGTTGACAGTGTTGTTGTTGTTGTTTATTTGACGTTGTGGTTGTTGTTGTTTATTTGACGTTGTTGTTGTTGACGTTGTTGTTGTTGTTGTTGTTTATTTGACGTTGTTGTTGTTGACATTGTTGTTGTTATTTATTTGACGTTGTTGTTGTTGTTGACATAGTTGGTGTTGTTGTTGTTTATATGACGTTCTTGTTGTTGTTGACGTTGTTGTGGTTGTTTATTTGTCGTTGTTGTTGTTGTTGACATTGTTGTTGTTGTTGTTGTTGTTGTTTATTTGACGTTGTTGTTGTTGTTGACGTTGTTTTTGTTGTTGTTTATTTGACGTTGTTGTTGTTGTTTACGTTGTTTTTGTTGTTGTTTATTTGACGTTGTTGTTGTTGTTGACTTAATTGTTGTTGTTGTTTATTTGATGTTGTTGTTATTGTTGTTGACGTTGTTGTTTATTTGAGGTTGTTGTTGTTGTTTATTTGACGTTGTTGTTGTTGCCGTTGTTGTTGTTGTTTATTTTACATTGTTGTTGTTATTTATTTGACATTGTTGTTGTTGTTGACGTTGTTGTTGTTGTTGTTGTTGTTTATTTGACATTGATGTTGTTGTTGTTGTTGACGTTGTTGTTGTTGTTGTTGTTTATTTGACATTGTTGTTGTTGTTGTTGTTGACGTTGTTGTTGTTGTTGTTGTTTATTTGACGTTGTTTTAGTATTGTTGTTTATTTGACGTTGTTGTTGTTATTTATTTGACCTTATTGTGGGTGACATTGTTGTTGTTGTTTATTTGACGTTGTTGTTGTTGTTTATTTGACGTAGTTGCTGTTGTTGACGTTATTGTTGTTGTTGTTGTTTATTTGACGTTTTTGTTGTTGTTGATGTTGTTGTTGTTGTTGTTGTATATTTGACGTTGTTGTTGTTGTTATTGTTGTTGTTGTTGTTGTTTATTTGACATTGTTGTTGTTGTTGTTGTTTATTTGACGTTGTTGTTGTTGTTTATTTGACGTTGTTGTTGTTGTTTATTTGACATTGTTGTTGTTGACGCTTTTGTTGTTGACGTTGTTGTTGTTGTTGTTTATTTGACGTTTTTGTTGTTGTTGATGTTGTTGTTGTTGTATATTTGACGTTGTTGTAGTTGTTATTGTTGTTGTTGTTGTTGTTGTTGTTGTTTATTTGACATTGTTGTTGTTGTTGTTGTTTATTTGACGTTGTTGTTGTTGTTTATTTGACGTTGTTGTTTATTTGACGTTGTTGTTGTTGACGGTGTTGTTGTTGTTGTTGTCTATTTTACATTGTTGTCGTTGTTGTTGTTGTTGACGTTGTTGTTGTTTATTTGACGTTGTTGTTTTTGTTTATTTGACGTTGTTGTTGTTGTTTATTTGACATTGTTGTTGTTGACGCTTTTGTTGTTGACGTTGTTATTGTTGTTGTTTATTTGACGTTTTTGTTGTTGTTGTTGATGTTGTTGTTGTTGTATATTTGACGTTGTTGTAGTTGTTATTGTTGTTGTTGTTGTTGTTGTTGTTGTTTATTTGACGTTGTTGTTGTTGTTTATTTGACGTTGTTGTTTATTTGACGTTGTTGTTGTTGACGGTGTTGTTGTTGTTGTTGTCTATTTTACATTGTTGTCGTTGTTGTTGTTGTTGACGTTGTTGTTGTTTATTTGACGTTGTTGTTTTTGTTGTTGTTCTTTATTTGACGTTGTTATTGTTTATTTGACGTTGTTGTTGTTGTTTATTTAATGTTGTTGTTGTTGACGTTGTTGTTGTTGTTATTGTTTATTTGACGTTGTTGTTATTGTTTATTTGACGTAGTTGTTGTTGTTGACGTTGTTTTTGTTGTTGTTTACTTGATGTTGTTGTTGTTGTTGTATTTTATTTGACGTTGTTGTTGTTGTTTATTTGACGTTGTTGTTGTTGTTTTGTTTGATGTTGTTGTTGTTGTTGTTTATTTGACATTGTTGTTGCTGACGGTGTTGTTGTTGTTGTTTATTTGACGTTGTTGTTGTTGTTGTTTATTTGACGTTGTTGTTGTGGACGTTGTTGTTGTTTATTTGACGTTGTTGTTTTTGTTGACATAGTTGTTGTTCTTGTTTATTTGACGTTGTTGTTGTTGTTGTTTATTTGGCGTTGTTGTTGTTGTTGTTGACGTTGTTGTTGTTGTTGTTGTTTATTTGACGTTGTTTTTGTTGTTGACGTTGTTTTTATTGTTGTTTATTTGACGTTGTTGTTGTTGTTGTTGTTTATTTGACGTTGTTGTTGTTGTTTATTTGACGTTGTTGTTGTTGTTGTTGTTTATTTGACGTTGTTGTTGTTGTTGTTGTTTATTTGAAATTGTTGTTGTTGACGGTGTTGTTGTTGTTTATATGACATTGTTGTTGTTGTTTATTTGACGTTGTTGTTGTTGTTGTTGTTTATTTGACGTTGTTGTTGTTATTGACATAGTTGTTGTTGTTGTTGTTGTTTATTTGACGTTGTTGTTGACGTTGTTGTTGTTGTTGTTGTTGTTTATTTGACGTTGTTGTTGTTGTTGTTGTCGTTGTTGTTGTTGTTTATTTGACTTTGTTGTTGTTGTTGTTGTTTATTTGACGTTGTTGTTGTTGTTGACTTAATTGTTGTTGTTGTTTATTTGACGTTGTTGTTGTTATTGTTGTTGACGTTGTTGTTTATTTTAGGTTGTTGTTGTTGTTTATTTGACGTTGTAGTTGTTGACGTTGTTGTTGTTGTTTATTTGACGTTGTTGTTGTTATTTATTTGACATTGTTGTTGTTGTTGACGTTGTTGTTGTTGTTGTTTATTTGACATTGATGTTGTTGTTGTTGTTGTTGTTGACGTTGTTGTTGTTGTTGTTTATTTGACATTGTTGTTGTTGTTGTTGTTGTTGTTGACGTTGTTGTTGTTGTTGTTGTTGTTTATTTGACGTTGTTTTAGTATTGTTGTTTATTTGACATTGTTGTTGTTATTTATTTGACGTTATTGTGGGTGACATTGTTGTTGTTGTTTATTTGACGTTTTTGTTGTTGTTTATTTGACGTAGTTGTTGTTGTTGACGTTATTGTTTTTGTTGATGTTATTGTTGTTGTTGTTGTTTATTTGACGTTTTTGTTGTTGTTGATGTTGTTGTTGTTGTTGTTGTATATTTAACATTGTTGTTGTTGTTATTGTTGTTGTTGTTGTTGTTGTTTATTTGACATTGTTGTTGTTGTTGTTGTTTATTTGACGTTGTTGTTGTTGTTTATTTGACGTTGTTGTTGTTTTTTATTTGACATTGTTGTTGTTGACGATGTTGTTGTTGTTGTTGTTGTTTATTTGACATTGTTGTTGTTGTTGTTGATGTTGTTGTTGTTTATTTGGCGTTGTTGTTGTTGTTCTTTATTTGACGTTGTTATTGTTTATTTGACGTGTTTGTTGTTGTTTATTTGACGTTGTTGTTGTTGTTGTTGTTTATTTGACGTTGCTGTTATTGATGGTGTTGTTGTTGTTGTTTATTTGACGTTGTTGTTATTGTTGTTTATTTGACGTTGTTGTTGTTGACGTTGTTGTTGTTGTTGTTTATTTGACGTTGTTGTTGTTGTTGTTTATTTGACGTTGTTGTTGTTGTTGACATAGTTGTTGTTGTTGTTTATTTGACGGTTTTGTTGTTGTTGATGTTGTTGTTGTTTTCGTTGTTGTTTATTTGACGTTGTTGTAGTCGTTTAATTGACGTTGTTGTTGTTGTTGTTCTTGTGGTTGTTGTTGTTTATTTGACGTTATTGTTGTTGTTGTTTATTTGACGCTATTGTTGTTGTTATTGTTTATTTGACGTTGTTGTTGTTGTTGACGTTGTTGTTGTTGTTTATTTGACGTTGTTGTTGTTGTTTATTTGACATTGTTGTTGTTGTTATTGTTTATTTGACATTGTTGTTGTTGTTGACGTTGTTTTTGTTGTTGTTTACTTGATGTTGTTGTATTTTATTTGACGTTGTTGTTGATGTTTATTTGACGTTGTTGTTGTTGTTTGTTTGACGTTGTTGTTGTTGTTGTTTATTTGACATTGTTGTTGCTGACGGTGTTGTTGTTGTTGTTTAATTGACGTTGTTGTTGTTGTTGTTTATTTAACGTTGTTGGTGTGGACGTTGTTGTTGTTGTTGTTTATTTGACGTTGTTGTTGTTGTTGTTGAGATAGTTGTTGTTGTTTATTTGACGTTGTTGTTGTTGTTGTTTATTTGGCGTTGTTGTTGTTGTTGACGTTGTTGTTTTTGTTGTTTATTTGACGTTATTGTTGTTGTTGACGTTGTTTTTGTTGTTGTTTATTTGACATTGTTGTTGTTGTTGTTTATTTGACGTTGTTGTTGTTGTTTATTTGACGTTGTAGTTGTTGTTGTTTATTTGACGTTGTTGTTGCCGTTGTTGTTTATTTGACATTGTTGTTGTTGACGGTGTTGTTGTTCTTTATATGACATTGTTGTTGTTGTTTATTTGACGTTGTTGTTGTTGTTGTTTATTTGACGTTGTTTTTGTTGTTGACATAGTTGTTGTTGTTGTTGTTTATTTGACGTTGTTGTTGACGTTGTTGTTGTTGTTGTTGTTGTTGTTTATTTGACGTTGTTGTTGTTGTTTATTTGACATTGTTGTTGTTGTTGATGTTTTTGTTGTTGTTTATTTGACATTGTTTTTGTTGTTGTTGTTGACGTTGTTGTTGTTGTTGTTTATTTGACTTTGTTGTTGTTGTTGTTGTTGTTGTTTATTTGACGTTGTTGTTGTTGTTGACTTAATTGTTGTTGTTGTTTATTTGACGTTGTTGTTGTTGTTGTTGTTGACGTTGTTGTTGTTGTTGTTGACGTTGTTTTTGTTGTTGTTTATTTGACTTTGTTGTTGTTGTTGTTGTTTATTTGACGTTGTTGTTGTTGTTGACTTAATTGTTGTTGTTGTTTATTTGACGTTGTTGTTATTGTTGTTGACGATGTTGTTTATTTGAGGTTGTTGTTGTTGTTTATTTGACGTTGTTGTTGTTGCCGTTGTTGTTGTTGTTTATTTTACATTGTTGTTGTTATTTATTTGACATTGTTGTTGTTGTTGACGTTGTTGTTGTTGTTGTTGTTGTTGTTTATTTGACATTGATGTTGTTGTTGTTGTTGACGTTGTTGTTGTTGTTGTTGTTGTTTATTTGACATTGTTGTTGTTGTTGTTGTTGACGTTGTTGTTGTTGTTGTTTATTTGACGTTGTTTTAGTATTGTTGTTTATTTGACGTTGTTGTTGTTATTTATTTGACCTTATTGTGGGTGACATTGTTGTTGTTGTTTATTTGACGTTGTTATTGTTGTTTATTTGATGTAGTTGCTGTTGTTGACGTTATTGTTGTTGTTGTTGTTTATTTGACGTTTTTGTTGTTGTTGATGTTGTTGTTGTTGTTGTTGTATATTTGACGTTGTTGTTGTTGTTATTGTTGTTGTTGTTGTTGTTGTTGTTTATTTGACATTGTTGTTGTTGTTGTTATTTATTTGACGTTGTTGTTGTTGTTTATTTGACGTTGTTGTTGTTGTTTATTTGACATTGTTGTTGTTGACGCTTTTGTTGTTGACGTTGTTGTTGTTGTTGTTTATTTGACGTTTTTGTTGTTGTTGATGTTGTTGTTGTTGTTGTATATTTGACGTTGTTGTAGTTGTTATTGTTGTTGTTGTTGTTGTTGTTGTTGTTTATTTGACATTGTTGTTGTTGTTGTTGTTTATTTGACGTTGTTGTTGTTGTTTATTTGACGTTGTTGTTTATTTGATGTTGTTGTTGTTGACGGTGTTGTTGTTGTTGTTGTCTATTTTACATTGTTGTCGTTGTTGTTGTTGTTGACGTTGTTGTTGTTTATTTGACGTTGTTGTTTTTGTTGTTGTTCTTTATTTGACGTTGTTATTGTTTATTTGACGTTCTTGTTGTTGTTTATTTAATGTTGTTGTTGTTGACGTTGTTGTTGTTGTTATTGTTTATTTGACGTTGTTGTTATTGTTTATTTGACGTAGTTGTTATTGTTGACGTTGTTGTTGTTGTTGTTTATTTGACGTTTTTGTTGTTGTTGATTTTGTTGTTGTTCTTGTTTATTTGACGTTGTTGTTGTTGTTTATTTGACGTTGTTGTTGTTGACGATGTTGTTGTTGTTGTTTATTTGACGTTGTTGTTATTGTTGCTTATTTGACGTTATTGTTATTGACATTGTTTTTGTTGTTGTTGTTTATTTGACGTTGTTGTTGTTGACATAATTGTTGTTATTGTTGTCTATTTGACGTTGTTGTTGTTGACGTTGTTGTTGTTGTTTATTTGACGTTGTTGTTGTTGTTGTTTATTTAACATTGTTGTTGTTGTTGAAGTTGTTATTGTTGTTTATTTGACATTGTTTTTGTTGTTGTTGACGTTGTTGTTGTTGTTTATTTGACTTTGTTGTTGTTGTTGTTGTTGTTGTTGTTTATTTGACGTTGTTGTTGTTGTTGACGTTGTTGTTGTTGTTTATTCGACGTTGTTGTTGTTATTTATTTGACATTGTTGTTGTTGTTGACGTTGACGTTGTTGTTGTTGTTTATTCGACGTTGTTGTTGTTATTTATTTGACATTGTTGTTGTTGTTAACGTTGTTGTTGTTGTTTATTTGACATTGTTGTTGTTGTTGACGTTGTTGTTGTTGTTGTTGTTTCTTTGACGTTGTTTTAGTATTGTTGTTTATTTGACATTGTTGTTGTTATTTATTTGACGTTGTTGTGGGTGACATTGTTGTTGTTGTTTATTTGACGTTGTTGTTGTTGTTTATTTGACGTAGTTGTTGTTGTTGACGTTATTGTTGTTGTTTACTTTATTGGTGTTGTTGTTGTTTATTTGACGTTTTTGTTGTTGTTGATGTTGTTGTTGTTGTTGTATATTTGACGTTGTTGTTGTTGTTATTGTTGTTGTTGTTGTTGTTTATTTGACATTGTTGTTGTTGTTGTTTATTTGACGTTGTTGTAGTTGTTTAATTGACGTTGTTGTTGTTGTTGTTGTTTATTTGACGTCGTTGTTGTTGTTGTTATTGTTGTTGTTGTTGTTGTTTATTTGACGTTGTTGTTGTTGTTGTTTACTTGACGTTGTTGTTGTTGTTGTTTATTTGACGTTGTTGTTGTTGACGTTGTTGTTGTTGTTGTTTATTTGACATTGTTGTTGTTGTTGTTGTTATTGTTTATTTGACGTTGTTGTTGTTGTTGTTGTTTATTTGGCGTTGTTGTTGTTGTTGTTGACGTTGTTGTTGTTGTTGTTGTTTATTTGGCGTTATTTTTGTTGTTGTTTATTTGACGTTGTTGTTGTTGTTTATTTGACATTGTTGTTGTTGTTGTTTATTTGAAGTTGTTGTTGTTGTTTATTTGACATTGTTGTTGTTGATAGTGTTGTTGTTGTTGTTTATTTGACGTTGTGGTTGTTGTTGTTTATTTGACGTTGTTGTTGTTGACGTTGTTGTTGTTGTTGTTGTTTATTTGACGTTGTTGTTGTTGACGTTGTTGTTGTTGTTTATTTGACGTTGTTGTTGTTGTTGACATAGTTGTTGTTGTTGTTGTTTATATGACGTTCTTGTTGTTGTTGACGTTGTTGTGGTTGTTTATTTGTCGTTGTTGTTGTTGTTGACATTGTTGTTGTTGTTGTTGTTGTTGTTTATTTGACGTTGTTGTTGTTGTTGACGTTGTTTTTGTTGTTGTTTATTTGACGTTGTTGTTGTTTTTGTTGTTGTTTATTTGACGTTGTTGTTGTTGTTGACTTAATTGTTGTTGTTGTTTATTTGACGTTGTTGTTATTGTTGTTGACGTTGTTGTTTATTTGAGGTTGTTGTTGTTGTTTATTTGACGTTGTTGTTGTTGCCGTTGTTGTTGTTGTTTATTTTACATTGTTGTTGTTATTTATTTGACATTGTTGTTGTTGTTGACGTTGTTGTTGTTGTTGTTGTTGTTGTTGTTTATTTGACATTGATGTTGTTGTTGTTGTTGACGTTGTTGTTGTTGTTGTTGTTTATTTGACATTGTTGTTGTTGTTGTTGTTGACGTTGTTGTTGTTTATTTGACGTTGTTTTAGTATTGTTGTTTATTTGACGTTGTTGTTGTTATTTATTTGACCTTATTGTGGGTGACATTGTTGTTGTTGTTTATTTGACGTTGTTGTTGTTGTTTATTTGACGTAGTTGCTGTTGTTGACGTTATTGTTGTTGTTGTTGTTTATTTGACGTTTTTGTTGTTGTTGATGTTGTTGTTGTTGTTGTTGTATATTTGACGTTGTTGTTGTTGTTGTTGTTGTTTATTTGACATTGTTGTTGTTGTTGTTGTTTATTTGACGTTGTTGTTGTTGTTTATTTGACGTTGTTGTTGTTGTTTATTTGACATTGTTGTTGTTGACGCTTTTGTTGTTGACGTTGTTGTTGTTGTTGTTTATTTGACGTTTTTGTTGTTGTTGATGTTGTTGTTGTTGTATATTTGACGTTGTTGTAGTTGTTATTGTTGTTGTTGTTGTTGTTGTTGTTTATTTGACATTGTTGTTGTTGTTGTTGTTTATTTGACGTTGTTGTTGTTGTTTATTTGACGTTGTTGTTTATTTGACGTTGTTGTTGTTGACGGTGTTATTGTTGTTGTTGTCTATTTTACATTGTTGTCGTTGTTGTTGTTGTTGACGTTGTTGTTGTTTATTTGACGTTGTTGTTTTTGTTTATTTGACGTTGTTGTTGTTGTTTATTTGACATTGTTGTTGTTGACGCTTTTGTTGTTGACGTTGTTGTTGTTGTTTATTTGACGTTTTTGTTGTTGTTGATGTTGTTGTTGTTGTTGTATATTTGACGTTGTTGTAGTTGTTATTGTTGTTGTTGTTGTTGTTGTTGTTTATTTGACATTGTTGTTGTTGTTGTTGTTTATTTGACGTTGTTGTTGTTGTTTATTTGACGTTGTTGTTTATTTGACGTTGTTGTTGTTGACGGTGTTGTTGTTGTTGTTGTCTATTTTACATTGTTGTCGTTGTTGTTGTTGTTGACGTTGTTGTTGTTTATTTGACGTTGTTGTTTTTGTTGTTGTTCTTTATTTGACGTTGTTATTGTTTATTTGATGTTGTTGTTGTTGTTTATTTAATGTTGTTGTTGTTGACGTTGTTGTTGTTGTTATTGTTTATTTGACGTTGTTGTTATTGTTTATTTGACGTAGTTGTTGTTGTTGACGTTGTTGTTGTTGTTGTTTATTTGACGTTTTTGTTGTTGTTGATTTTGTTGTTGTTGTTGTTTATTTGACGTTGTTGTTGTTGTTTATTTGACGTTGTTGTTGTTGACGGTGTTGTTGTTGTTGTTTATTTGACGTTGTTGTTATTGTTGCTTATTTGACGTTATTGTTGTTGACATTGTTGTTGTTGTTGTTGTTTATTTGACGTTGTTGTTGTTGTTGACATAATTGTTGTTGTTGTTGTTTATTTGACGTTGTTGTTGTTGACGTTGTTGTTGTTGTTTATTTGACGTTGTTGTCGTTGTTTATTTAACATTGTTGTTGTTGTTGACGTTGTTATTGTTGTTTATTTGACATTGTTTTTGTTGTTGTTGACGTTGTTGTTGTTGTTTATTTGACTTTGTTGTTGTTGTTGTTGTTGTTTATTTGACGTTGTTGTTGTTGTTGTTGACTTAATTGTTGTTGTTGACTTAATTGTTGTTGTTGACGTTGTTGTTGTTGTTTATTCGACGTTGTTGTTGTTATTTATTTGACATTGTTGTTGTTGTTGACGTTGACGTTGTTGTTGTTGTTTATTCGACGTTGTTGTTGTTATTTATTTGACATTGTTGTTGTTGTTGACGTTGTTGTTGTTGCTGTTGTTGTTTATTTGACATTGTTGTTGTTGTTGACGTTGTTGTTGTTGTTGTTGTTTCTTTGACGTTGTTTTAGTATTGTTGTTTATTTGACATTGTTGTTGTTATTTATTTGACGTTGTTGTGGGTGACATTGTTGTTGTTGTTTATTTGACGTTGTTGTTGTTGTTTATTTGACGTAGTTGTTGTTGTTGGCGTTATTGTTGTTGTTGACGTTATTGGTGTTGTTGTTGTTTATTTGACGTTTTTGTTGTTGTTGATGTTGTTGTTGTTGTCGTATATTTGACGTTGTTGTTGTTGTTATTGTTGTTGTTGTTGTTGTTTATTTGACATTGTTGTTGTTGTTGTTTATTTGACGTTGTTGTAGTTGTTTAATTGACGTTGTTGTTGTTTATTTGACGTCGTTGTTGTTGTTGTTATTGTTGTTGTTGTTGTTTATTTGACGTTGTTGTTGTTGTTGTTTACTTGACGTTGTTGTTGTTGTTGTTTATTTGACGTTGTTGTTGTTGACGTTGTTGTTGTTGTTGTTTATTTGACATTGTTGTTGTTGTTGTTATTGTTTATTTGACGTTGTTGTTGTTGTTGTTGTTTATTTTGCGTTGTTGTTGTTGTTGTTGACGTTGTTGTTGTTGTTGTTGCTTATTTGGCGTTGTTTTTGTTGTTGTTTATTTGACGTTGTTGTTGTTGTTTATTTGACATTGTTGTTGTTGTTGTTTATTTGAAGTTGTTGTTGTTGTTTATTTGACATTGTTGTTGTTGACAGTGTTGTTGTTGTTGTTTATTTGACGTTGTGGTTGTTGTTGTTTATTTGACGTTGTTGTTGTTGACGTTGTTGTTGTTGTTGTTGTTTATTTGACGTTGTTGTTGTTGACGTTGTTGTTGTTGTTTATTTGACGTTGTTGTTGTTGTTGACATAGTTGTTGTTGTTGTTGTTTATATGACGTTCTTGTTGTTGTTGACGTTGTTGTGGTTGTTTATTTGTCGTTGTTGTTGTTGTTGACATTGTTGTTGTTGTTGTTGTTGTTGTTGTTTATTTGACGTTGTTGTTGTTGTTGACGTTGTTTTTGTTGTTGTTTATTTGACGTTGTTGTTGTTGTTGACGTTGTTTTTGTTGTTGTTTATTTGACGTTGTTGTTGTTGTTGACTTAATTGTTGTTGTTGTTTATTTGACGTTGTTGTTATTGTTGTTGACGTTGTTGTTTATTTGAGGTTGTTGTTGTTGTTTATTTGACGTTGTTGTTGTTGCCGTTGTTGTTGTTGTTTATTTGACGTTGTTGTTGTTGACGTTGTTGTTGTTGTTGTTTATTTGACATTGTTGTTGTTGTTGTTGTTATTGTTTATTTGACGTTGTTGTTGTTGTTGTTGTTTATTTGGCGTTGTTGTTGTTGTTGTTGACGTTGTTGTTGTTGTTGTTGTTTATTTGGCGTTATTTTTGTTGTTGTTTATTTGACGTTGTTGTTGTTGTTTATTTGACATTGTTGTTGTTGTTGTTTATTTGAAGTTGTTGTTGTTGTTTATTTGACATTGTTGTTGTTGATAGTGTTGTTGTTGTTGTTTATTTGACGTTGTGGTTGTTGTTGTTTATTTGACGTTGTTGTTGTTGACGTTGTTGTTGTTGTTGTTGTTTATTTGACGTTGTTGTTGTTGACGTTGTTGTTGTTGTTTATTTGACGTTGTTGTTGTTGTTGACATAGTTGTTGTTGTTGTTGTTTATATGACGTTCTTGTTGTTGTTGACGTTGTTGTGGTTGTTTATTTGTCGTTGTTGTTGTTGTTGACATTGTTGTTGTTGTTGTTGTTGTTGTTTATTTGACGTTGTTGTTGTTGTTGACGTTGTTTTTGTTGTTGTTTATTTGACGTTGTTGTTGTTTTTGTTGTTGTTTATTTGACGTTGTTGTTGTTGTTGACTTAATTGTTGTTGTTGTTTATTTGACGTTGTTGTTATTGTTGTTGACGTTGTTGTTTATTTGAGGTTGTTGTTGTTGTTTATTTGACGTTGTTGTTGTTGCCGTTGTTGTTGTTGTTTATTTTACATTGTTGTTGTTATTTATTTGACATTGTTGTTGTTGTTGACGTTGTTGTTGTTGTTGTTGTTGTTGTTTATTTGACATTGATGTTGTTGTTGTTGTTGACGTTGTTGTTGTTGTTGTTGTTTATTTGACATTGTTGTTGTTGTTGTTGTTGACGTTGTTGTTGTTTATTTGACGTTGTTTTAGTATTGTTGTTTATTTGACGTTGTTGTTGTTATTTATTTGACCTTATTGTGGGTGACATTGTTGTTGTTGTTTATTTGACGTTGTTGTTGTTGTTTATTTGACGTAGTTGCTGTTGTTGACGTTATTGTTGTTGTTGTTGTTTATTTGACGTTTTTGTTGTTGTTGATGTTGTTGTTGTTGTTGTTGTATATTTGACGTTGTTGTTGTTGTTGTTGTTGTTTATTTGACATTGTTGTTGTTGTTGTTGTTTATTTGACGTTGTTGTTGTTGTTTATTTGACGTTGTTGTTGTTGTTTATTTGACATTGTTGTTGTTGACGCTTTTGTTGTTGACGTTGTTGTTGTTGTTGTTTATTTGACGTTTTTGTTGTTGTTGATGTTGTTGTTGTTGTATATTTGACGTTGTTGTAGTTGTTATTGTTGTTGTTGTTGTTGTTGTTGTTTATTTGACATTGTTGTTGTTGTTGTTGTTTATTTGACGTTGTTGTTGTTGTTTATTTGACGTTGTTGTTTATTTGACGTTGTTGTTGTTGACGGTGTTATTGTTGTTGTTGTCTATTTTACATTGTTGTCGTTGTTGTTGTTGTTGACGTTGTTGTTGTTTATTTGACGTTGTTGTTTTTGTTTATTTGACGTTGTTGTTGTTGTTTATTTGACATTGTTGTTGTTGACGCTTTTGTTGTTGACGTTGTTGTTGTTGTTTATTTGACGTTTTTGTTGTTGTTGATGTTGTTGTTGTTGTTGTATATTTGACGTTGTTGTAGTTGTTATTGTTGTTGTTGTTGTTGTTGTTGTTTATTTGACATTGTTGTTGTTGTTGTTGTTTATTTGACGTTGTTGTTGTTGTTTATTTGACGTTGTTGTTTATTTGACGTTGTTGTTGTTGACGGTGTTGTTGTTGTTGTTGTCTATTTTACATTGTTGTCGTTGTTGTTGTTGTTGACGTTGTTGTTGTTTATTTGACGTTGTTGTTTTTGTTGTTGTTCTTTATTTGACGTTGTTATTGTTTATTTGATGTTGTTGTTGTTGTTTATTTAATGTTGTTGTTGTTGACGTTGTTGTTGTTGTTATTGTTTATTTGACGTTGTTGTTATTGTTTATTTGACGTAGTTGTTGTTGTTGACGTTGTTGTTGTTGTTGTTTATTTGACGTTTTTGTTGTTGTTGATTTTGTTGTTGTTGTTGTTTATTTGACGTTGTTGTTGTTGTTTATTTGACGTTGTTGTTGTTGACGGTGTTGTTGTTGTTGTTTATTTGACGTTGTTGTTATTGTTGCTTATTTGACGTTATTGTTGTTGACATTGTTGTTGTTGTTGTTGTTTATTTGACGTTGTTGTTGTTGTTGACATAATTGTTGTTGTTGTTGTTTATTTGACGTTGTTGTTGTTGACGTTGTTGTTGTTGTTTATTTGACGTTGTTGTCGTTGTTTATTTAACATTGTTGTTGTTGTTGACGTTGTTATTGTTGTTTATTTGACATTGTTTTTGTTGTTGTTGACGTTGTTGTTGTTGTTTATTTGACTTTGTTGTTGTTGTTGTTGTTGTTTATTTGACGTTGTTGTTGTTGTTGTTGACTTAATTGTTGTTGTTGACTTAATTGTTGTTGTTGACGTTGTTGTTGTTGTTTATTCGACGTTGTTGTTGTTATTTATTTGACATTGTTGTTGTTGTTGACGTTGACGTTGTTGTTGTTGTTTATTCGACGTTGTTGTTGTTATTTATTTGACATTGTTGTTGTTGTTGACGTTGTTGTTGTTGCTGTTGTTGTTTATTTGACATTGTTGTTGTTGTTGACGTTGTTGTTGTTGTTGTTGTTTCTTTGACGTTGTTTTAGTATTGTTGTTTATTTGACATTGTTGTTGTTATTTATTTGACGTTGTTGTGGGTGACATTGTTGTTGTTGTTTATTTGACGTTGTTGTTGTTGTTTATTTGACGTAGTTGTTGTTGTTGGCGTTATTGTTGTTGTTGACGTTATTGGTGTTGTTGTTGTTTATTTGACGTTTTTGTTGTTGTTGATGTTGTTGTTGTTGTCGTATATTTGACGTTGTTGTTGTTGTTATTGTTGTTGTTGTTGTTGTTTATTTGACATTGTTGTTGTTGTTGTTTATTTGACGTTGTTGTAGTTGTTTAATTGACGTTGTTGTTGTTTATTTGACGTCGTTGTTGTTGTTGTTATTGTTGTTGTTGTTGTTTATTTGACGTTGTTGTTGTTGTTGTTTACTTGACGTTGTTGTTGTTGTTGTTTATTTGACGTTGTTGTTGTTGACGTTGTTGTTGTTGTTGTTTATTTGACATTGTTGTTGTTGTTGTTATTGTTTATTTGACGTTGTTGTTGTTGTTGTTGTTTATTTTGCGTTGTTGTTGTTGTTGTTGACGTTGTTGTTGTTGTTGTTGCTTATTTGGCGTTGTTTTTGTTGTTGTTTATTTGACGTTGTTGTTGTTGTTTATTTGACATTGTTGTTGTTGTTGTTTATTTGAAGTTGTTGTTGTTGTTTATTTGACATTGTTGTTGTTGACAGTGTTGTTGTTGTTGTTTATTTGACGTTGTGGTTGTTGTTGTTTATTTGACGTTGTTGTTGTTGACGTTGTTGTTGTTGTTGTTGTTTATTTGACGTTGTTGTTGTTGACGTTGTTGTTGTTGTTTATTTGACGTTGTTGTTGTTGTTGACATAGTTGTTGTTGTTGTTGTTTATATGACGTTCTTGTTGTTGTTGACGTTGTTGTGGTTGTTTATTTGTCGTTGTTGTTGTTGTTGACATTGTTGTTGTTGTTGTTGTTGTTGTTGTTTATTTGACGTTGTTGTTGTTGTTGACGTTGTTTTTGTTGTTGTTTATTTGACGTTGTTGTTGTTGTTGACGTTGTTTTTGTTGTTGTTTATTTGACGTTGTTGTTGTTGTTGACTTAATTGTTGTTGTTGTTTATTTGACGTTGTTGTTATTGTTGTTGACGTTGTTGTTTATTTGAGGTTGTTGTTGTTGTTTATTTGACGTTGTTGTTGTTGCCGTTGTTGTTGTTGTTTATTTTACATTGTTGTTGTTATTTATTTGACATTGTTGTTGTTGTTGACGTTGTTGTTGTTGTTGTTGTTGTTGTTGTTGTTTATTTGACATTGATGTTGTTGTTGTTGTTGACGTTGTTGTTGTTGTTGTTGTTTATTTGACATTGTTGTTGTTGTTGTTGTTTATTTGACGTTGTTTTAGTATTGTTGTTTATTTGACGTTGTTGTTGTTATTTATTTGACCTTATTGTGGGTGACATTGTTGTTGTTGTTTATTTGACGTTGTTGTTGTTGTTTATTTGACGTAGTTGCTGTTGTTGACGTTATTGTTGTTGTTGTTGTTTATTTGACGTTTTTGTTGTTGTTGATGTTGTTGTTGTTGTTGTATATTTGACGTTGTTGTTGTTGTTATTGTTGTTGTTGTTGTTGTTTATTTGACATTGTTGTTGTTGTTGTTTATTTGACGTTGTTGTTGTTGTTTATTTGACGTTGTTGTTGTTGTTTATTTGACATTGTTGTTCTTGACGCTTTTGTTGTTGACGTTGTTGTTGTTGTTGTTTATTTGACGTTTTTGTTGTTGTTGATGTTGTTGTTGTTGTTGTATATTTGACGTTGTTGTAGTTGTTATTGTTGTTGTTGTTGTTGTTGTTGTTTATTTGACATTGTTGTTGTTGTTGTTGTTTATTTGACGTTGTTGTTGTTGTTTATTTGACGTTGTTGTTTATTTGACGTTGTTGTTGTTGACGGTGTTGTTGTTGTTGTTGTCTATTTTACATTGTTGTCGTTGTTGTTGTTGTTGACGTTGTTGTTGTTTATTTGACGTTGTTGTTTTTGTTTATTTGACGTTGTTGTTGTTGTTGTTTATTTGACATTGTTGTTGTTGACGCTTTTGTTGTTGACGTTGTTGTTGTTGTTGTTTATTTGACGTTTTTGTTGTTGTTGATGTTGTTGTTGTTGTTGTATATTTGACGTTGTTGTAGTTGTTATTGTTGTTGTTGTTGTTGTTGTTGTTTATTTGACATTGTTGTTGTTGTTGTTGTTTATTTGACGTTGTTGTTGTTGTTGTTTATTTGACGTTGTTGTTTATTTGACGTTGTTGTTGTTGACGGTGTTGTTGTTGTTGTTGTCTATTTTACATTGTTGTCGTTGTTGTTGTTGTTGACGTTGTTGTTGTTTATTTGACGTTGTTGTTTTTGTTTATTTGACGTTGTTGTTGTTGTTTATTTGACATTGTTGTTGTTGACGCTTTTGTTGTTGACGTTGTTGTTGTTGTTGTTTATTTGACGTTTTTGTTGTTGTTGATGTTGTTGTTGTTGTTGTATATTTGACGTTGTTGTAGTTGTTATTGTTGTTGTTGTTGTTGTTGTTGTTTATTTGACATTGTCGTTGTTGTTGTTGTTTATTTGACGTTGTTGTTTATTTGACGTTGTTGTTGTTGACGGTGTTGTTGTTGTTGTTGTCTATTTTACATTGTTGTCGTTGTTGTTGTTGTTGACGTTGTTGTTGTTTATTTGACGTTGTTGTTTTTGTTGTTGTTCTTTATTTGACGTTGTTATTGTTTATTTGACGTTGTTGTTGTTGTTTATTTAATGTTGTTGTTGTTGACGTTGTTGTTGTTGTTATTGTTTATTTGACGTTGTTGTTATTGTTTATTTGACGTAGTTGTTGTTGTTGACGTTGTTGTTGTTGTTGTTTATTTGACGTTTTTGTTGTTGTTGATTTTGTTGTTGTTGTTGTTTATTTGACGTTGTTGTTGTTGACGGTGTTGTTGTTGTTGTTGTTTATTTGACGTTGTTGTTATTGTTGCTTATTTGACGTTATTGTTGTTGACATTGTTGTTGTTGTTGTTGTTTATTTGACGTTGTTGTTGTTGTTGACATAATTGTTGTTGTTGTTGTTGTTTATTTGACGTTGTTGTTGTTGACGTTGTTGTTGTTGTTTATTTGACGTTGTTGTTGTTGTTTATTTAACATTGTTGTTGTTGTTGACGTTGTTATTGTTGTTTATTTGACATTGTTTTTGTTGTTGTTGACGTTGTTGTTGTTGTTTATTTGACTTTGTTGTTGTTGTTGTTGTTGTTGTTTATTTGACGTTGTTGTTGTTGTTGACTTAATTGTTGTTGTTGACGTTGTTGTTGTTGTTTATTCGACGTTGTTGTTGTTATTTATTTGACATTGTTGTTGTTGTTGACGTTGACGTTGTTGTTGTTGTTTATTCGACGTTGTTGTTGTTATTTATTTGACATTGTTGTTGTTGTTGACGTTGTTGTTGTTGTTGTTGTTGTTTATTTGACATTGTTGTTGTTGTTGACGTTGTTGTTGTTGTTGTTGTTTCTTTGACGTTGTTTTAGTATTGTTGTTTATTTGACATTGTTGTTGTTATTTATTTGACGTTGTTGTGGGTGACATTGTTGTTGTTGTTTATTTGACGTTGTTGTTGTTGTTTATTTGACGTAGTTGTTGTTGTTGGCGTTATTGTTGTTGTTGACGTTATTGGTGTTGTTGTTGTTTATTTGACGTTTTTGTTGTTGTTGATGTTGTTGTTGTTGTCGTATATTTGACGTTGTTGTTGTTGTTATTGTTGTTGTTGTTATTGTTTATTTGACATTGTTGTTGTTGTTGTTTATTTGACGTTGTTGTAGTTGTTTAATTGACGTTGTTGTTGTTTATTTGACGTCGTTGTTGTTGTTGTTATTGTTGTTGTTGTTGTTTATTTGACGTTGTTGTTGTTGTTGTTTACTTGACGTTTGTGATCGGTGGATCTGGAACTGACTGTTTAAAAGCTGGTTCGCGAAATGTCGCGGAAGCAAGAGTCGCCACCGTCTTTTATTTTCTCCAAATGGAAAGGACAAAAGCACAGAAAAATTCCTTATAGAGATTGCTCTCGGTTCGGGAGGTAGATTATAGAAAGGGAAGGTGTTAGCACCCTTTCTATCCATGGTTATCCATGGGCTCTTAGATACTTGCTCAATGTGTTTTCAAAAATGTTTGTTTGCTTTTCAATGTGGGTTTAAAAAGTTTCTTTGAAAAATTTCAGTTCGACTCGTACGTCAGAGTGTTTGAAAAATTTGCTTTTGAAAGCTTTTGAAAATGTGTTGGTGAAAAGATGTTTTGATTTGTTTGAAATTAGAGCAAGTATCCTTGAGAACCTACCTACCCTAAGGAATTCGTCTGTGTAAATGTCCTTTAAAGTAGTGCCATCCCACCATTGAGAGGTAGGTAGCACCACTGTTGGAGGTGTTCGGGTCAATTCGAGTTTTAGGGACGTGGTGATCACCAGAGCAATGGGAAGACACCTTAGAAGCTACCCTCATGCCAGGTTCCCGGATCATGAGGACTTACTAAGACATCCTCTACTCGACGACCACCTTTCGAGGCAAGGCAACAGTGAGGCGTACCCTAGGGGTGGTGTGTGCGATTTGTGTGTCGTTTTCATTGATATTTGTCTTGTCATGTTCATTGTGATCTACGCTTGATTTTATTTAAGGCCATTCATTCTTGCATGCTTATTTAACAGTTAATATTTGCGAGGAAAATAAATCTAAACTATTACAAATGGCGCGGGTCCACATCGCCAAAATAAACCGAACCCGATTTGACTGAAAGTAAAGAAGCAATAAAATAAAAGTGCGAGAAATAAAGTAAAAATTGTTACAAGGCTTTGGGGCATATACATAATTATTTAAACGATATAAAATAAATGTGCGAAATAAAGGAATTAAAAACAAAACTAGGGCGTTGGACCCTTTTTGCAAAAGTATTTAAAGTTAATGAATTAATTAATTAGAACTAATGAAGAATTAAAATTAAAGGAAAAGGAATTTTTTTTGTATTTTTGTATTTTTTAAGATTTAAAAGAAAAAGAAAAAGAAGGAATTAAATTATAATTGACTAACCCTAATTCTATTGTTTTTTAAGTTTATTGTAAAAATGTTATATTAATCTAAATTAAACCCTAATTTATTTATGTGCAAATTTGATTATAAAAAATAAATAAATAAATAATATTGTGATAAAAAAAAAATTAAAAAGGTATAAAAATTATTAATTAACCTAATTCTATATTTTTGGATTTTATTAAAAAGGAATTAAAGTTAAAAACCTAATTTAAACTAAATAATTACATGTAATTTATCTACAAGAGAATACATAAAATAAATATTTTTTATGTTTTTTATCCTTTTTTGATTTTTTGTGATGTTTTTATATTTTGTAAAAATAATTAATTAATTAAAACAAATAAAATAAATAAATAACATAACAAGTGAGAAAATGAAATATAAAAGGAAAATCAAACCAGGGGGGGTAGCCCCAGAATTGGAGGTATAGGCCTAGCATTTCTGGCCCAATGGCTTGAAACCCGTTTGACTTTTCCAATTTTGTGTGCCAGCGTTGACCTGGACCTAGCATGTTCCTTGTATCCAAGCCTTTGATTTGAATTGGTGGGACGCGTGGATGGTCTGGCTTTGAGGCGTGTGATGCATCCTCCATGTTGGCACTGCACAGGATTTAATATTGAAAAATAATATGAAACTTATACAGACCTGGGACTCGAACCCAGGTCTTAGACAATGCAAGCTTAACACCTGTGCCACTGAAGCACTTGAGTTTCAATTAATATATAATGGTCAATAATTATTATAAAAGAAAAAGGTTAGTGCTCTTTGAAACGCGCGCGAGATTTTGAATTGACCTATCCCCATGTGACACGGCATCTTCGTCTTCGTTGCTTTGTTTCCCTGAAAAAATAGAAAACGTTTAACGGGGGTTTTGAACCCCCTCAAAACAAACCTAATCCAATAATAGCGAATAGCCCCTCATTGCATATAAATTAGGCGCGAGGGTTGTAGAATGATCGTCCAATCGCGCTGGTTTTGGTCATGGTACTGATGAGTCTCAATTTTACAGTATTACGAAATGCCTAAATCACAGCTCGTGAAAACCCTAGAACACAATAATGGTAAATCTGTATATGGCGCACGAAAACTCAATTAAATATAATGGTTAGCTTAGAAACTTTGTAAGGAACAAGAATTCATCAATAAAAAGTGCAAAGGATGCTTAAAAAATGATGCACGATTTCAACAATTTTTCTTTACAGTTTGAGTTGTAGCTACCACTTCTTTGCGTTTTGATTGAGGTTAGGGATTGGCACCCGTTCAGAGTTTGTCCAGGAAGCTATTAGAAAAAGAATTAAGGCTTAAAACTCTCTCCAACCTTGATTTCAGATTTGACTTATATGGCTCATTTTTCAAGTTGTCCATAAGCTTTTGAGCGCAGCCTTTGGTATATTGTGGTTAGGGTTTGACTTGGTGCTTATGATGGAAGAGAATCAGCTTGTTAGTTGGCCTTAATTCATGCTCATGAAAGAACTAGTCCTAGGGTTTTCACCATTAACCAATTTTCCTTCTTTTAAGCCAAGACCAAGACTTAGTGTGCAATTTAACCCTAGCCTGAGTTTTTGTGTTGGCCCATGATATATGGAAGTTGTCCAAATTCAAATGACACTATTCCATTGGTTTTTGAATTTTATTTGAATTTTTAAAGATTTAAAATGAATTAAATTATCAAAAATTGAATAAAATAGAAAAATCAATATTTGGTCTTGAAATTAATCATGGGACACGTGTGTGGCATGACAAGGATGAATCAAATGGAAAAAAGTGGGCCCTTTTGTCAAAAATTGGAGTTTCAAGGATAGTTGACTTTTGCCATTTCACAAAAATTTCCCAACTTCTACAAGGCATAACTTGCTCAATTTTTAAGCTTTTCTCATGTTCTTGGACATTTTGGAAAGGTCTTTGAGTCCTTTAGCAATGCCTTTGGTCCCATGTCATTTTGATTTTCTAATCTCAAGTTATGGCCTTTGACTTAAAGTCCCTTTTTGTTGACTTTTGAAAATGACCTATAATGTTGAAATTGATAACTTTTTGTGAGAGCATTTCTTGGACTTGAAGTATGAAGATGAGTTGTAGGAAATGTCTTTCTCTTCAAAATGAGCTTTGGATGGAATTTTTCTGATAATCCATGTGAAAGTTATGCCCTGGTCAATTTCAGTTGACTTTTTCAGCTGTCCAAATATAGCAACTTTTGCATCTTTGATGATTTCTGAGCCAAATTTTGAGAATCATGATCAAGCATTGATCAAATGATGTTTGTGGCTTCAAAATGATATGTTGACCAAAAATTTGAACTTTTGACTGCCAAATGACCATTTTGCCCCTACAGTTGACTGTAGTGCAATTTAGGGTTTTGATTGTGCAATTTTGAGCTGAATGCTTTGAAACTTGATATGAGGATGCTTGACCATGTTTGTAAGCATATGAGACTTGATTGGGCCTTTGAACACTCCATTTTCTTGATCAGCACACATACCCTAGTTTTGACTGTATAGGAGACAGTTGACCTGCACAACCCTTGGGGAATTTTGTGACTTGGCTTGGCAATTTCTTGAGGAATATGGGAGGGCAAATTTTGGGGTATAACAACGTTGTTGTTGTTGTTGTTTATTTGACGTTGTTGTTGTTGACGTTGTTGTTGTTGTTGTTTATTTGACATTGTTGTTGTTGTTGTTATTGTTTATTTGACGTTGTTGTTGTTGTTGTTGTTTATTTGGCGTTGTTGTTGTTGTTGTTGACGTTGTTGTTGTTGTTGTTGTTTATTTGGCGTTGTTTTTGTTGTTGTTTATTTGACGTTGTTGTTGTTGTTTATTTGACATTGTTGTTGTTGTTGTTTATTTGAAGTTGTTGTTGTTGTTTATTTGACATTGTTGTTGTTGACAGTGTTGTTGTTGTTGTTTATTTGACGTTGTGGTTGTTGTTGTTTATTTGACGTTGTTGTTGTTGACGTTGTTGTTGTTGTTGTTGTTTATTTGACGTTGTTGTTGTTGACGTTGTTGTTGTTGTTTATTTGACGTTGTTGTTGTTGTTGACATAGTTGTTGTTGTTGTTGTTTATATAACGTTCTTGTTGTTGTTGACGTTGTTGTGGTTGTTTATTTGTCGTTGTTGTTGTTGTTGTTGTTGACATTGTTGTTGTTGTTGTTGTTGTTGTTTATTTGACGTTGTTGTTGTTGTTGACGTTGTTTTTGTTGTTGTTTATTTGACGTTGTTGTTGTTGTTGACGTTGTTTTTGTTGTTGTTTATTTGACGTTGTTGTTGTTGTTGACTTAATTGTTGTTGTTGTTTATTTGACGTTGTTGTTATTGTTGTTGACGTTGTTGTTTATTTGAGGTTGTTGTTGTTGTTTATTTGACGTTGTTGTTGTTGCCGTTGTTGTTGTTGTTTATTTTACATTGTTGTTGTTATTTATTTGACATTGTTGTTGACGTTGTTGTTGTTGTTGTTGTTGTTGTTGTTTATTTGACATTGATGTTGTTGTTGTTGTTGACGTTGTTGTTGTTGTTGTTGTTTATTTGACATTGTTGTTGTTGTTGTTGTTTATTTGACGTTGTTTTAGTATTGTTGTTTATTTGACGTTGTTGTTGTTGTTGTTTATTTGACGTTTTTGTTGTTGTTGATGTTGTTGTTGTTGTTGTATATTTGACGTTGTTGTAGTTGTTATTGTTGTTGTTGTTGTTGTTGTTTATTTGACATTGTTGTTGTTGTTGTTGTTTATTTGACGTTGTTGTTGTTGTTGTTTATTTGACGTTGTTGTTTATTTGACGTTGTTGTTGTTGACGGTGTTGTTGTTGTTGTTGTCTATTTTACATTGTTGTCGTTGTTGTTGTTGTTGACGTTGTTGTTGTTTATTTGACGTTGTTGTTTTTGTTTATTTGACGTTGTTGTTGTTGTTTATTTGACATTGTTGTTGTTGACGCTTTTGTTGTTGACGTTGTTGTTGTTGTTGTTTATTTGACGTTTTTGTTGTTGTTGATGTTGTTGTTGTTGTTGTATATTTGACGTTGTTGTAGTTGTTATTGTTGTTGTTGTTGTTGTTGTTTATTTGACATTGTCGTTGTTGTTGTTGTTTATTTGACGTTGTTGTTTATTTGACGTTGTTGTTGTTGACGGTGTTGTTGTTGTTGTTGTCTATTTTACATTGTTGTCGTTGTTGTTGTTGTTGACGTTGTTGTTGTTTATTTGACGTTGTTGTTTTTGTTGTTGTTCTTTATTTGACGTTGTTATTGTTTATTTGACGTTGTTGTTGTTGTTTATTTAATGTTGTTGTTGTTGACGTTGTTGTTGTTGTTATTGTTTATTTGACGTTGTTGTTATTGTTTATTTGACGTAGTTGTTGTTGTTGACGTTGTTGTTGTTGTTGTTTATTTGACGTTTTTGTTGTTGTTGATTTTGTTGTTGTTGTTGTTTATTTGACGTTGTTGTTGTTGACGGTGTTGTTGTTGTTGTTGTTTATTTGACGTTGTTGTTATTGTTGCTTATTTGACGTTATTGTTGTTGACATTGTTGTTGTTGTTGTTGTTTATTTGACGTTGTTGTTGTTGTTGACATAATTGTTGTTGTTGTTGTTGTTTATTTGACGTTGTTGTTGTTGACGTTGTTGTTGTTGTTTATTTGACGTTGTTGTTGTTGTTTATTTAACATTGTTGTTGTTGTTGACGTTGTTATTGTTGTTTATTTGACATTGTTTTTGTTGTTGTTGACGTTGTTGTTGTTGTTTATTTGACTTTGTTGTTGTTGTTGTTGTTGTTTATTTGACGTTGTTGTTGTTGTTGACTTAATTGTTGTTGTTGACGTTGTTGTTGTTGTTTATTCGACGTTGTTGTTGTTATTTATTTGACATTGTTGTTGTTGTTGACGTTGACGTTGTTGTTGTTGTTTATTCGACGTTGTTGTTGTTATTTATTTGACATTGTTGTTGTTGTTGACGTTGTTGTTGTTGTTGTTGTTGTTTATTTGACATTGTTGTTGTTGTTGACGTTGTTGTTGTTGTTGTTGTTTCTTTGACGTTGTTTTAGTATTGTTGTTTATTTGACATTGTTGTTGTTATTTATTTGACGTTGTTGTGGGTGACATTGTTGTTGTTGTTTATTTGACGTTGTTGTTGTTGTTTATTTGACGTAGTTGTTGTTGTTGGCGTTATTGTTGTTGTTGACGTTATTGGTGTTGTTGTTGTTTATTTGACGTTTTTGTTGTTGTTGATGTTGTTGTTGTTGTCGTATATTTGACGTTGTTGTTGTTGTTATTGTTGTTGTTGTTATTGTTTATTTGACATTGTTGTTGTTGTTGTTTATTTGACGTTGTTGTAGTTGTTTAATTGACGTTGTTGTTGTTTATTTGACGTCGTTGTTGTTGTTGTTATTGTTGTTGTTGTTGTTTATTTGACGTTGTTGTTGTTGTTGTTTACTTGACGTTTGTGATCGGTGGATCTGGAACTGACTGTTTAAAAGCTGGTTCGCGAAATGTCGCGGAAGCAAGAGTCGCCACCGTCTTTTATTTTCTCCAAATGGAAAGGACAAAAGCACAGAAAAATTCCTTATAGAGATTGCTCTCGGTTCGGGAGGTAGATTATAGAAAGGGAAGGTGTTAGCACCCTTTCTATCCATGGTTATCCATGGGCTCTTAGATACTTGCTCAATGTGTTTTCAAAAATGTTTGTTTGCTTTTCAATGTGGGTTTAAAAAGTTTCTTTGAAAAATTTCAGTTCGACTCGTACGTCAGAGTGTTTGAAAAATTTGCTTTTGAAAGCTTTTGAAAATGTGTTGGTGAAAAGATGTTTTGATTTGTTTGAAATTAGAGCAAGTATCCTTGAGAACCTACCTACCCTAAGGAATTCGTCTGTGTAAATGTCCTTTAAAGTAGTGCCATCCCACCATTGAGAGGTAGGTAGCACCACTGTTGGAGGTGTTCGGGTCAATTCGAGTTTTAGGGACGTGGTGATCACCAGAGCAATGGGAAGACACCTTAGAAGCTACCCTCATGCCAGGTTCCCGGATCATGAGGACTTACTAAGACATCCTCTACTCGACGACCACCTTTCGAGGCAAGGCAACAGTGAGGCGTACCCTAGGGGTGGTGTGTGCGATTTGTGTGTCGTTTTCATTGATATTTGTCTTGTCATGTTCATTGTGATCTACGCTTGATTTTATTTAAGGCCATTCATTCTTGCATGCTTATTTAACAGTTAATATTTGCGAGGAAAATAAATCTAAACTATTACAAATGGCGCGGGTCCACATCGCCAAAATAAACCGAACCCGATTTGACTGAAAGTAAAGAAGCAATAAAATAAAAGTGCGAGAAATAAAGTAAAAATTGTTACAAGGCTTTGGGGCATATACATAATTATTTAAACGATATAAAATAAATGTGCGAAATAAAGGAATTAAAAACAAAACTAGGGCGTTGGACCCTTTTTGCAAAAGTATTTAAAGTTAATGAATTAATTAATTAGAACTAATGAAGAATTAAAATTAAAGGAAAAGGAATTTTTTTTGTATTTTTGTATTTTTTAAGATTTAAAAGAAAAAGAAAAAGAAGGAATTAAATTATAATTGACTAACCCTAATTCTATTGTTTTTTAAGTTTATTGTAAAAATGTTATATTAATCTAAATTAAACCCTAATTTATTTATGTGCAAATTTGATTATAAAAAATAAATAAATAAATAATATTGTGATAAAAAAAAAATTAAAAAGGTATAAAAATTATTAATTAACCTAATTCTATATTTTTGGATTTTATTAAAAAGGAATTAAAGTTAAAAACCTAATTTAAACTAAATAATTACATGTAATTTATCTACAAGAGAATACATAAAATAAATATTTTTTATGTTTTTTATCCTTTTTTGATTTTTTGTGATGTTTTTATATTTTGTAAAAATAATTAATTAATTAAAACAAATAAAATAAATAAATAACATAACAAGTGAGAAAATGAAATATAAAAGGAAAATCAAACCAGGGGGGGTAGCCCCAGAATTGGAGGTATAGGCCTAGCATTTCTGGCCCAATGGCTTGAAACCCGTTTGACTTTTCCAATTTTGTGTGCCAGCGTTGACCTGGACCTAGCATGTTCCTTGTATCCAAGCCTTTGATTTGAATTGGTGGGACGCGTGGATGGTCTGGCTTTGAGGCGTGTGATGCATCCTCCATGTTGGCACTGCACAGGATTTAATATTGAAAAATAATATGAAACTTATACAGACCTGGGACTCGAACCCAGGTCTTAGACAATGCAAGCTTAACACCTGTGCCACTGAAGCACTTGAGTTTCAATTAATATATAATGGTCAATAATTATTATAAAAGAAAAAGGTTAGTGCTCTTTGAAACGCGCGCGAGATTTTGAATTGACCTATCCCCATGTGACACGGCATCTTCGTCTTCGTTGCTTTGTTTCCCTGAAAAAATAGAAAACGTTTAACGGGGGTTTTGAACCCCCTCAAAACAAACCTAATCCAATAATAGCGAATAGCCCCTCATTGCATATAAATTAGGCGCGAGGGTTGTAGAATGATCGTCCAATCGCGCTGGTTTTGGTCATGGTACTGATGAGTCTCAATTTTACAGTATTACGAAATGCCCAAATCACAGCTCGTGAAAACCCTAGAACACAATAATGGTAAATCTGTATATGGCGCACGAAAACTCAATTAAATATAATGGTTAGCTTAGAAACTTTGTAAGGAACAAGAATTCATCAATAAAAAGTGCAAAGGATGCTTAAAAAATGATGCACGATTTCAACAATTTTTCTTTACAGTTTGAGTTGTAGCTACCACTTCTTTGCGTTTTGATTGAGGTTAGGGATTGGCACCCGTTCAGAGTTTGTCCAGGAAGCTATTAGAAAAAGAATTAAGGCTTAAAACTCTCTCCAACCTTGATTTCAGATTTGACTTATATGGCTCATTTTTCAAGTTGTCCATAAGCTTTTGAGCGCAGCCTTTGGTATATTGTGGTTAGGGTTTGACTTGGTGCTTATGATGGAAGAGAATCAGCTTGTTAGTTGGCCTTAATTCATGCTCATGAAAGAACTAGTCCTAGGGTTTTCACCATTAACCAATTTTCCTTCTTTTAAGCCAAGACCAAGACTTAGTGTGCAATTTAACCCTAGCCTGAGTTTTTGTGTTGGCCCATGATATATGGAAGTTGTCCAAATTCAAATGACACTATTCCATTGGTTTTTGAATTTTATTTGAATTTTTAAAGATTTAAAATGAATTAAATTATCAAAAATTGAATAAAATAGAAAAATCAATATTTGGTCTTGAAATTAATCATGGGACACGTGTGTGGCATGACAAGGATGAATCAAATGGAAAAAAGTGGGCCCTTTTGTCAAAAATTGGAGTTTCAAGGATAGTTGACTTTTGCCATTTCACAAAAATTTCCCAACTTCTACAAGGCATAACTTGCTCAATTTTTAAGCTTTTCTCATGTTCTTGGACATTTTGGAAAGGTCTTTGAGTCCTTTAACCAATGCCTTTGGTCCCATGTCATTTTGATTTTCTAATCTCAAGTTATGGCCTTTGACTTAAAGTCCCTTTTTGTTGACTTTTGAAAATGACCTATAATGTTGAAATTGATAACTTTTTGTGAGAGCATTTCTTGGACTTGAAGTATGAAGATGAGTTGTAGGAAATGTCTTTCTCTTCAAAATGAGCTTTGGATGGAATTTTTATGATAATCCATGTGAAAGTTATGCCCTGGTCAATTTCAGTTGACTTTTTCAGCTGTCCAAATATAGCAACTTTTGCATCTTTGATGATTTCTGAGCCAAATTTTGAGAATCATGATCAAGCATTGATCAAATGATGTTTGTGGCTTCAAAATGATATGTTGACCAAAAATTTGAACTTTTGACTGCCAAATGACCATTTTGCCCCTACAGTTGACTGTAGTGCAATTTAGGGTTTTGACTGTGCAATTTTGAGCTGAATGCTTTGAAACTTGATATGAGGATGCTTGACCATGTTTGTAAGCATATGAGACTTGATTGGGCCTTTGAACACTCCATTTTCTTGATCAGCACACATACCCTAGTTTTGACTGTATAGGAGACAGTTGACCTGCACAACCCTTGGGGAATTTTGTGACTTGGCTTGGCAATTTCTTGAGGAATATGGGAGGGCAAATTTTGGGGTATAACAGTTGCCCCTGTTCAATCTTCTTAGACCTGAGGATGCAGATTGGCTGACGTGCCTTTCGTAATCCGAGGGTAAAAGACGATTGGACACTAGAGTGCCCGGAAATTTGCGCTCACATGTTAGCAATGATGGTGGAATGGGCTTATAGATGCCATCTGGATGTTTGATTGCGTAGGAGATTCCTTGGCGAGAACCTGTATACCTGCAAAACAGAAAATGAGTACCTGACACGTTGCAGGAGCCGATTTTTTAGATGCCTGGTATAGATGTGTCCTGACTGGTTACAGGAGCTGAGTCTGGAGCTTCAAACGACGATGAAAGAACCAGGGATGATTACTTCCTTAGCATGAATGGTAAGAGAGCCTTGGGCGACTTTAACTTCAACAGCGCTCGTTGAGAAAAATCTGGGGTGTCTTCTACTGGGATAAGAATCAGGGAGATCTTAGGGTCGATCTGACTGAACCAGAGAAGGCCTTTGACTGGATAAGAATCAGGAAAATATTGGGACGATTTAACTGAACCGGTCTAGGTCTTGAAATGTCTTCAACTGGATAAGCATCAGGGAGATCTTAGGGTCGATCTGACTGAACCAGAGAAGGCCTTTGACTGGATAAGAATCAGGAAAATCTTGGGACGATTTAACTGAACCGGTCTAGGTCTTGAAATGTAGCTTGAGAACTTAACTGGATCTTTCCTGAAAGGTAAAAGTCAGTCATATGCAATGCATGATATGGATCAAGCAATGATGTTCTCAACATAAATGAGATTTGTATGATGCAGTGCGTTATGCATGCTATAATGATGTATGTGATGTTTTATGTATGTTTTCGTCTAGGAAAGTAAATCCTTGACGGGTGCCGGGAAGTCGTATCCTGGGCTGATATTGAGGAATAAACTTGTACTTCCGCTGGGGATGATAGTTGCAAGAATACCGGTAGGAGAAGATGACTCCGTTGCGGAATAAACTTGGCGAATGGAAGATTCTGCGGGGAGAAAAGATACTCTAGCGATCATGCTGGGAAGCAATACTCTGTGGGGATAGGGATGCTTTGCTGAGTGTTGATAGTAGTAATTTGCTGGCGATACCGTTGTTATGTTGGAAGTATTGATGGACTTCGCTAGGGATAGGAAAGAACTACATTGACGACGACCTTTCCGTGGCTTTTGGTTGAGGATAACCCAGTTATATCCTGTTGAGGAAATAACTTCTTTAAATCAAGCCAGACGACGCGTTCGTGTTCTGTGAAGGATAAGCTTCCAGAATTTACTGGGGATAAGCTTACTGCTTGGGGAGATGAATTCCATCTTTCCTGGGGAACTTGGATGGGACTCTCCTGGGGAAGTTTTGATATGCTGGGGAAGTGATTCCTTTGAATGTTGATGTATGCCGCCGGGGAACCATCTTTAGATCAAGACTGCCGGGGATGCTTGCTAAGAACATATGCTGCTGGGGAATATTGGGATCTACTGGAGGATACCCAATTTCCTTGAGACTTGTTAACTTTGTTTGGGGAAGAATGCACTGACTTGCTGTCTCACTCTCTGGGGAATTTAAGATGCCTGGTTAGGTTCTTTAGCTGAACCTACCTTGGTACCTTAGAGGATAGAACAATTAGACTGCTCAGACAACTCTTTATTGCCCCTGTTTCTAGTGTCACCTGCAATTAATTCTTTGTTTCGTATGCAAGTATTTATGAGCTAGCAAATTATTGTCAATGCATATATCACAAATTGGACCTTGGACGTTCTTCGCAACACAAAACAGAAAAAGAAAAACAGTTGGCACGTTTAACTGAAAAGTATATTTGTATTGATTTTGAATAGCCTGTGAATAGGCGTTTTGTGTACAAGAGGCTGACATCCCAGTAAGAGAAATGTCGCCGAGCAAAAGAGTTTATTACAAGTTTTGTACAAAAGAAAACAAAACAGCTGTGTGAAAGATGAATGATCCACTGGGTTTCAACTCTGCTATTGCCTTTATACTCCGTGCGTCTCATCACTTGATGACCTTGGTTGAAGATGAAGCTGACTGATCGACGCCGTCTTGATGTAGATACCGGATTCTGGATGCAAAGTGATCCAATGAGACATAGTATTATGCTTTTATCCCTAATTTTTGCCTGGACTGCCCTTTCGGGTTTTCAGTCCACCGGGATACCCATTTTTGCCCAAGCCGCCTTTCAGGTTTTCGACTTGCCGGGTGTACAGATTTTCCATTTTCATCCCTTCATTTTGCCCGAACCCTTTTGGTTCGACGGGAAGCCCTAATTTTTGCCTAGACATGTCAGCCTAGCGGGTCTTTTTTCATGCGTAGTATTTTTTAACTATGTCTGCATTGGCGGGGTGAGGAAGGTCGTCACCATCCATGTTGGTTAATATCATTGCTCCTCCTGAGAACACATGCTTAACCACAAATGGCCCTTCGTACGTAGGGGTCCATTTGCCCCTTGGATCACTCTGAGGAAGGATGATTCGCTTGATCACCAGATCCCCGACTTGATATTCCTGTGGTCTGACCTTTTTGTTAAATGCCCTGATCATTCGTTTCTGATACGTCTGACCATGACAGATAGCAGCAAGTCTCTTTTCGTCAATAAGGTTGAGCTGATCAAGTCGTGTCTGGATCCAATCATCTTCATTCAGATTTGCATCCTTCATTATCCGGAGAGAAGGAATTTGTACCTCGATCGGCAAGACTGCCTCCATGCCATAAACCAGAGAGAAAGGAGTTTCCCCGGTTGACGTCCTAGCTGAGGTACGATACCCATGCAGAGCGAACGGTAACATCTCGTGCCAATCTTTATACGTTACTGTCATCTTCTGCACGATCTTCTTGATGTTTTTATTAGCTGCTTCTACAGCCCCATTCATCTTCGGTCTGTAAGGAGAAGAATTGTGGTGCTATATCTTGAACTGTTCGCAGAGCTCAGCGATCATCTTATTGTTCAGATTGGTACCATTATCTGTAATAATCCGCTCAGGGACACCATACCGACAGATCAGGTTGTGCCGAATGAACCGTGCCACCACAGTCTTGGTTACCGTAGCATAGGATGCTGCCTCAACCCACTTCGTAAAATAATCAATCGCCACTAGGATGAAGCGATGTCCATTGGATGCCGTAGGTTTAATCTCGCCGATCATGTCTATGCCCCACATTGCAAATGGCCAAGGCGCAGTCAGAACATTCAGGGGAACCGGAGGAACATGCACCTTGTCTGCGTAGATCTGGCATTTATGGCATGTCCTAGAATGTTGGTAGCAATCAGCTTCCATGGTGGACCAGTAATACCCTGCCCGTAGGATCTTCTTTGCCATGGTATGTCCACTGGAGTGTGTACCAAAGGTCCCTTCATGTAGCTCTTCCATGATTCTTTCTGCTTCAGTCTTATCTACACAACGCAGTAGGGTTGAATCCTGGTTTCGCTTGTACAAAATGCCATTGCTAAGAAAGAACTTGGCTGCAAACCTCCTCAGGAATTTCTTATCATTGACAGATGCTCCTTCAGGGTATTCCTGAGCTTCTAGGTATCTCTTCACTTCGTGGTACCAAGGCTTCTCAGTTACCAATTCGGTTTCGAGATCACAACAGTATGCCGGTTCGTCCAGTTTCCAGATGATAATCCGGGGAGCTTCATTATCCCATTTAACCTTGAACATTGAAGACATTGTAGCTAACGCGTCCGCCAACTGATTCTCTTCTCTTGGAAAGTGCTCAAATGTTATCTCTGTGAAGTGGGGGATCAGGGCCAACACACATTCTCTGTAAGGAATCAAGTTTGGATGTTTCGTATCCCACTCTCCTTTGATCTGATTGATCACGAGAGCGGAATCTCCGAAGACACTCAGAAATTTGATCCTCAGGTCGATCGCAGCTTGAAGACCCATAATACACGCTTCATACTCCGCCATGTTGTTGGTACAGTTGAAACACAGCCGGGCGGTGAGTGGAGTATGAGTACCTTGTGGAGAGACGATTATGGCGCCGATACCATTTCCCAAAACGTTGGATGCTCCGTCAAAATGCATAGACCATCGGGATCCTGGTTCAGGTCCTTCATCCGGTCCAGGTACTTCACAGTCAGTTACTATCATAATGCTTTCATCCGGAAACTCGAAGTTCATTGATTGGTAGTCATCCACAGCTTGATGTGCTAAGTGGTCTGCCAATACACTTCCTTTGATAGCTTTTTGGGTCGTGTACTGAATGTCGTATTCCGTCAAGATCATCTGCCATCTTGCAATTCTCCCAGACAGAGCAGGCTTTTCGAATATGTACTTTATAGGATCCATTTTTGAGATCAACAAGGTAGTGTGAGTCAGCATATACTGTCTCAGCCGGCGAGCAGCCCATACCAAAGCGCAGCAAGTTTTCTCAAGCAGTGAGTATCGGGTCTCACAGTCGGTGAACTTTTTGCTAAGGTAATAAATGGCATGCTCTTTTCGGCCAGACTCGTCATGCTGCCCCAGCACACACCCCATTGCATTATCAAGCACTGTCAGGTAAAGTATCAAAGGTCTCCCTTCAACTGGTGGCATAAGGATGGGTGGTTCTTGGAGATATTCTTTGATTCTGTCAAAAGCATCCTGACATTCATCATTCCAACGTACTACCTGATCTTTCTTCAGCAGCTTGAAGATTGGTTCACAGGTAGCAGTTAGGTGTGAGATGAACCGAGCAATGTAATTCAGACGTCCGAGAAAGCCTCTGACTTGCTTCTCTGTCTTAGGAACTGGCATCTCTTGAATGGCTTTGACCTTAGCAGGGTCCACTTGAATTCCCTTGTCGCTTACCACAAAGCCTAGCAACTTCCCCGATCTTACCCCGAAGGTGCACTTATTCGGATTCAACCTCAGCTTGTACAGTTTCAACCGATCAAACAGTTTCTGCAGATGATCAAGGTGTTCTTCCTTAGTCTGGGACCTAGCGATCATGTCGTCAACATACACTTCTATCTCATGATGGATCATGTCATGGAACAAAGCAACCATGGCACGTTGGTAGGTTGCCCCAGCATTCTTTAGTCCAAAAGGCATGACTTTGTAGCAGAAGGTGCCCCACTGAGTAACAAATGTAGTCTTTTCCATGTCTTCCGGAGCCATCTTGATCTGATTGTAGCCTGAAAAACCATCCATGAAAGAGAACACTTTATGCTGAGCTGTATTATCAACAAGGACATCAATGTGGGGTAGAGGGAAGTCATCCTTGGGGCTGGCCCTGTTCAGATCCCTGTAATCGACACACATCCTGACCTTGTCGTCCTTCTTAGGTACCGGCACCACATTAGCAACCCACTGAGGGTAAGAAGTCACTGCAAGAAACCCGGCATCAAACTGCTTCATCACCTCGGCTTTAATCTTCTCAGACATCTCTGGACGCATACGGCGGACCTTTTGCTTAACCGGAGGGCAATCCTCTTTAGTTGGTAAGTGATGGACCACAATGTCGGTATCTAATCCGGGCATATCTTCGTAGGACCAGGCAAAGATTTCTTTATAGTCATGCAGCATCTGAGTCAACCGTTGCTTCACGCTGAGTTCTAGGTTGGCACCAATCTTCACCTCTTTCTTGTCTTCCTCAGTACCCAAGTTTATTATTTCCACTGGCTCTTCATGGGGTTGAATTGCCCTCTCTTCCTGTTGTAACAGTCTTGCGAGTTCACCAGGCACTTCGCAATCATCTTCACCTTCGCCTTCGGCTAAGTTGATCGGATTTTCGAAGTCATAACTGGCAGTAGCAGAGTCGTTACCAGTGAGATCCAGAGTGGATTGAAACCTGTATGAGTGAGTGTGTGTGTAAATACAGCTGTTTTGCAATATGTAAAGAAAGGAAAGAAAAGGAGCGCAAAATTTGAATTGTGAAAAACGTCCAATGCTTTTATTCATGATATATGATAGTGACAAACAAAAGCCCTCATAAATAAAACCACGGTGCCCCGGGTAAGACACCGGGCCATATAGTCTCAAATTATTGTTTATTACAAATCAAAAACAAAGAAATTCATTACTGGGGAACAAAAGTTATGGGTGTAAAATCTTTAGCAGTCCAATTGGTCAATCCACCGTCGGTCGTCGGGTAGATCCAGCTATCGAACTCTGACTCTTCCATTTCATCTTCCTCTCCAATAGCATTCACTTCTGAGTGGGTGATGAGCACAGGAGGTCTTCCAATTCTCGCCTTGCGCACTGCTTTCTGAGCTTCTGTGGTGAAACCCAGCCCAAACTTGTTAGTCTTAGGAGTAAGATCAGGGAGCTTGCCCCAGTTTGCACATTCACCTTTTTCGATCACAGCCCGGGCGTCCTTTAAGGAGGCCATCTTCAAAGGAGAAACCTCTTCATCTGCTTCTGTTGCTGCCAAGGTTTGTGGTACTTCCTCAAAATGTTGAAAGGGGGTTTCAATGAACTCCCCATCCATTTCTACGTATCTGAAGGAGTTGGGGTGGCTGACCATGTACTCCTCTTCCCCTTGCACTGTTACAATCTTCCCCCTGACCGGGTACTTGAGCTTCTGATGCAATGTGGATGTCACAGCTCCCGCCTTGTGGATCCACGGGCGACCCATCAAACAAGAATAGGACGGATGGATGTCCATCACATAGAATTTTGAATCAAATACCTGTGATCCAACCCTGATTGGGATGTCCACCTCACCATGTACCATTCTTTTGGACCCGTCAAAGGCCCGGACAACAATGTGAGTTGGTTTGAGCTCTAGACCCTCACAATCCAGCCTATCGAGAGCCTTCTTGGGCAGCACGTTTAATGAAGAACCTGTGTCAACCAGCACATGAGCAAGAGTAGTGCCCCTGCATTCAATGGAGACATGCAGGGCATCATTATGGTTCTTCCCCTTTGCTGTCAGATCGGCATCAGAGAAACCCAGGCCATTATCAGCGGTTAGGTTGGCCACACAGTCGGTGAACTGGTCAGCAGACGTCTCTTGGGGTACGTGGGCTGTCTTTAAGAAAGCAATCAGAGCCTTTGCATGGGCCTCTGAACACAGCAGCAGTGACAACATGGAGATTTTAGAGGGGGTGTGCCCCAGCTGTTCTACAACGTTGAAATCACTTTTCTTTATTATCTTGAGGATTTCTTCCATTTCCTGCTTGGAAGCCTCAACAATGGTCTTTGGTGCCTCCGTCCTGGCAGGCACATCAGCAGCAATCCCTTTGCCCCGAGTATCAGATGACTCAGTAGCAGGGGTGGATACTTGGTCAGGGGGAGAAACAGGCACCCTGGCAGGTGTGAAGATCAAAGGCCTATGAATTACCGGAGGAGCAATGTCTGGCGAGAACAGTCTTCCACTACGAGTGACCTTAGCAGGCCCAGTGATGTTGGAGACACCAGTATCAATATTGAACTCTTGTTTCACACCCAGAACATAAACATCCGCCCCATAGTGCCATGGGACAGCCTTATCAGATTTGTAGGGTATAGGCCCCGGAACAGTAATGGTGATGGGAGCACTCTTGTGAACTGACAAAATTTGGACAGGCTTCTTTGAAGGAGCCTCAGAATGGTTGTTGAAGATGGTAACGATCGACACTTCTTCAACAGGAGCAGCAGGAACAACAGTCTTTCTGAACAGAATCTCTCTACTATCTATCAGGTTTTGGACACCTGACTTCAGCAGAGAACAACCAGCAGGGGAAGCAACACATAGAGGGCAACCTTCGCTACATCCCGGAAATAAACCGGCTAGCAACAGATTCCTCTTGACCATCAGCAACGGAGTAGCAACATCATCCACCGAAGCTACATACAAATCCTCCTCAACAGCATTCACTCCATGCTGGGGCATGGGAGCAGTTACAACATTCGGCCTCTCGGGCGCCTCGAACTGTATTTCCTTTGCATCAATGAGGTCTTGAACCTTATTCTTTAGGGCCCAACAGTCATCTGTGTTATGCCCCGGGCTATCAGAGTGATAAGCACAGCGAGCATTTGGATTGAACTTGGGGGATGCAGTATTGGGAAACTTTGGAGCCTCCTTGACAGTCACTAAATTGGTGGATAGCAACTGTGGCAGGATCTGTGATAAGGTCATGCTTAACCGGGTATACTCTCTCCGGGGTCTTTCAAACTTTTGAGGATTAGTTGGCCGAGGAGCGGCAGCAGGTTTGGCAATCATCACCGCACTGACAGATTGGCGGTGTTCAGGTCGCTCTGTTCTCCGGGAGCTATATACAGCACTAGCCTCCTTTTTGAAGGGTTTCTTCTCAGTACTGGAGGAGGCAACTTTCTGTATCTTCCCCGATTTTATACCGGCCTCGATCCTTTCACCAGTTAGGATCAGATCAGTAAACCCAGCAGAGGAATTACCAATGAGATGATTGAAAAATGGACCAGATAGGGTCCCCAAAAACATATCTACCAGCTCCCGATCCGTCAATGGTGGCTGCACCCTGCCAGCCAGGTCTCTCCATTTCTGGGCGTACTCCTTAAAACCTTCACCCGACCCTAGCGACATACCCTGGAGCTGGGTACGCGTAGGAGCGAGGTCGGCATTATACTGATACTGCTTGTAAAAAGCAGTGGCCAGATCCTCCCAGTTACGAATGCTGATTCCATCCAGCTGATAGAACCAATCGAGGTGAGTCCCTGAAAGACTCTCCTGGAAGAAGTGGATCCAAAGGTTCTTGTCTGCTGTGTAAGGCTGGATCTTCCTTACATAAGAACGGAGGTGCATCTTGGGACAGGAAGCCCCATCATACTTTACGAAGGCAGGTGTTTTGAACTTGTGTGGGATCACCACCCCAGTAGATAACCCCAAGTCTCCGAAATCCAATCCAGGCACCCGCTGAACTTCCATAGCCTTTAATATGTCTTCCAGCTGTTTGTACCGGTCTTCAGCAGGAGGGTACTGTTCGTCGTTGAAGTCTGTTTCAGTATCAGAGCCCACAGGAGTAGGGACCTCCCTTTCTTGGTGACTACCTTCCGTCACAGATGGAGGAGTCCTTTCAGCTTCAACCAAAGTGTTCCCGAGTCTGCGCCCAGTGTTAAATAGCACAGTCCTCCTCTTCTTCTTAGTCTTCTTCAGAAGCATGGTCTTCAACTCTTGTTGACCCTGAGCCAAGCCCTTGATCAGCTCCTGAAATTGGGCGTTCTGCGCCTGAAATTGGACGTTCTGCGCCTGAAGAGCCTTGATAGATGCCTCGGTTGATGATTCAGGATTCATGATGCTGAAATAAATAGCGAAGAACAGTAAACAACCTGAAAAGGAGAGTACCTATGATGCACATGATGAATGATATGTGTTTATGCAATGCATTCAAGGGTTCGAAAATTCAAATTTGTTGTAGACCAAAAGGAACACACGTTATTTATTAAGAAAATCATTGTTTAATACATCAAAGCCTCATGGGCAAAAGTACAAAAAGATCAAATCAATCCCAAAATATGTTGCGCATCTTCTTTGGAGCTATGTAAGTGTTGAGGTTCCTTTCCTCGTGCAACAGGCGGGTGAGCTCCAAGACCTTCTTTTCACTGGCATGCAAACTAGTCTCAAGAGAATTCCGCTCTTCCTTAAGCTGGATCCAGCTCTTCTGCATCTCTTCCCAGGATGTGGGCATATCAGGGTGCTGAATAACGTGAGACACCTGTCCTTCCAAGGCAGGCTCTTTGATTACTGGAAGCATGTGAGGATAAGGCATTACTAACTTCTGAGAGCGGGCTCGTACCCACTTGAGGTAAGGTTCCAAAGGGATGGAGTTCCTGTGCCCCAGTGTCTTGCTGTCTATCCTACTAGGCATCCTCCAAGCTCTGATAAATCTCTGGCGAAGTCCTTGAGTATCATTGTCGAAGTCAAAAACTATGTCAGGAATCAACATGTCATGAGGACCATCCTTCCGAGCATAACCAAATTGTCTCCAAGCCAGGCATGGACTATAAGTAACACCCCCTCTGATTCCAAGTAAAGGAACATTAGGATACTCCCCGCAACGATCAATGATAGTGACATCTTCTCTGGACCTAGGGCACCAATGTATATCTGCATGTGTAAGAGTCATCAACCGTTGTGACCATCTCAAACCCCGCTCGTTCTTCAGGACTGATTGTGGAAGGTGCGAAATAAACCACTTTCCCAGGAGAGGAGTGCAACACATAAGGACACCTCTTTTTCTCATGGTTCGAGTGTAACATGAGTGAAGGAGGTCCCCCAGCAACGTAGGTATAGGATTCCTGGACATAAAGATCTGGACAGCATTGATATCAACGAGCTGGTCTGGGTTAGGGAACAACACCAAACCATAAACAAGAAGGGCCACAACCTCTTCAAAAGCTTGTAAGTCAAGGGAGTTCCAACATTCATAGGCCTTTTCAAACAGAAACCTGGCTAAGAACCCTTTGATACCACTTCTAACTTCCCAATGTCCCTTGAGGTCAGATGACTGTAGGTGCAAGGCTTTAGCAATCTCTTCAAGCTTAGGTTCCTTTTCTGTACCGTTGAAGGGTAGCTGATCAAGGATAGGGATCTTCAGGAGTCAGGAGAACTCCTCCAATGTAGGTACCAACTGATAGTCCAAGAAGGTGAAACAGTGATGCAGAGGGTCAAAGAATTGGAACAGGACCTTTATCATATCTTCCTCAATGTTGGTGTTGACCAAGCTGATGAGGCTTCCATGCCTTTCACTGAATGAAGAGTTCTCGGGAATCCTGGATATAAGCTCCTTAAGCTGAGGAGGGATCCTTACAAGACTGATTTGAATTGTCTTTCTACGAACAGTTTCCATGTCCTACAAAACAAGAACAAAGATGAAAATTCGAACCCCTGAAATGGTTAGTTAATGCATATGATGCTGGATGATGTCATGATGCTATGATTAAACACATCACAGATATTTACAAAGACAAACATGTAAGGCACACAAGGCACACAAGACAGGCCCTTAAGGTTTAAGGCCAGCATGGGGTTTGGGTAGTACCCTCTTGAAGTTGGTGGGTTCAACCTGTCCTAATCAAAGTAACCGGGTTCTAAGGTTCCCAATATCACGGGATTGCTTTCATTGTTCATCGTTTCGATTTAGCCACTGAACTGGCGACCGAAATATTCCAGGAAAGCAACCCTCAATTGAGTGTAGTATCGAGTATCAACCAACCTCGGACTGCACCAAAGTCAGTTATCTCACTACCCTAAAGAGGCCAAGATGGTTCAATTAAGGTTCCTAAGGTCTGTTGATGCTTCATGACACCACATGGAGGCCCCGTACTCTCCTTGACTGAACTCAAGGGTTACCGGTACACACCAAAGTGCCACATCAACGTAGCAGACTGCTTCAACCATGTCGGTATACCCCGCACAGTTCCCTCACAGCCTTGTTGCTACTTTCTAAGAAAGGTATCCCCCAGATCCGGGTTAGGATCTATAGAACTCCCAAGCAACCCACAATTTTAAAGCACACAAGGAAAACAATTGAAAACACAGTTATGAACTAGCCCTAAGGTACACCTCACTTTAAGTTTGTCCCCAGCAGAGTCGCCAGTTCTGTGATCGGTGGATCTGGAACTGACTGTTTAAAAGCTGGTTCGCGAAATGTCGCGGAAGCAAGAGTCGCCACCGTCTTTTATTTTCTCCAAATGGAAAGGACAAAAGCACAGAAAAATTCCTTATAGAGATTGCTCTCGGTTCGGGAGGTAGATTATAGAAAGGGAAGGTGTTAGCACCCTTTCTATCCATGGTTATCCATGGGCTCTTAGATACTTGCTCAATGTGTTTTCAAAAATGTTTGTTTGCTTTTCAATGTGGGTTTAAAAAGTTTCTTTGAAAAATTTCAGTTCGACTCGTACGTCAGAGTGTTTGAAAAATTTGCTTTTGAAAGCTTTTGAAAATGTGTTGGTGAAAAGATGTTTTGATTTGTTTGAAATTAGAGCAAGTATCCTTGAGAACCTACCTACCCTAAGGAATTCGTCTGTGTAAATGTCCTTTAAAGTAGTGCCATCCCACCATTGAGAGGTAGGTAGCACCACTGTTGGAGGTGTTCGGGTCAATTCGAGTTTTAGGGACGTGGTGATCACCAGAGCAATGGGAAGACACCTTAGAAGCTACCCTCATGCCAGGTTCCCGGATCATGAGGACTTACTAAGACATCCTCTACTCGACGACCACCTTTCGAGGCAAGGCAACAGTGAGGCGTACCCTAGGGGTGGTGTGTGCGATTTGTGTGTCGTTTTCATTGATATTTGTCTTGTCATGTTCATTGTGATCTACGCTTGATTTTATTTAAGGCCATTCATTCTTGCATGCTTATTTAACAGTTAATATTTGCGAGGAAAATAAATCTAAACTATTACAAATGGCGCGGGTCCACATCGCCAAAATAAACCGAACCCGATTTGACTGAAAGTAAAGAAGCAATAAAATAAAAGTGCGAGAAATAAAGTAAAAATTGTTACAAGGCTTTGGGGCATATACATAATTATTTAAACGATATAAAATAAATGTGCGAAATAAAGGAATTAAAAACAAAACTAGGGCGTTGGACCCTTTTTGCAAAAGTATTTAAAGTTAATGAATTAATTAATTAGAACTAATGAAGAATTAAAATTAAAGGAAAAGGAATTTTTTTTGTATTTTTGTATTTTTTAAGATTTAAAAGAAAAAGAAAAAGAAGGAATTAAATTATAATTGACTAACCCTAATTCTATTGTTTTTTAAGTTTATTGTAAAAATGTTATATCAATCTAAATTAAACCCTAATTTATTTATGTGCAAATTTGATTATAAAAAATAAATAAATAAATAATATTGTGATAAAAAAAAAATTAAAAAGGTATAAAAATTATTAATTAACCTAATTCTATATTTTTGGATTTTATTAAAAAGGAATTAAAGTTAAAAACCTAATTTAAACTAAATAATTACATGTAATTTATCTACAAGAGAATACATAAAATAAATATTTTTTATGTTTTTTATCCTTTTTTGATTTTTTGTGATGTTTTTATATTTTGTAAAAATAATTAATTAATTAAAACAAATAAAATAAATAAATAACATAACAAGTGAGAAAATGAAATATAAAAGGAAAATCAAACCAGGGGGGGGTAGCCCCAGAATTGGAGGTATAGGCCTAGCATTTCTGGCCCAATGGCTTGAAACCCGTTTGACTTTTCCAATTTTGTGTGCCAGCGTTGACCTGGACCTAGCATGTTCCTTGTATCCAAGCCTTTGATTTGAATTGGTGGGACGCGTGGATGGTCTGGCTTTGAGGCGTGTGATGCATCCTCCATGTTGGCACTGCACAGGATTTAATATTGAAAAATAATATGAAACTTATACAGACCTGGGACTCGAACCCAGGTCTTAGACAATGCAAGCTTAACACCTGTGCCACTGAAGCACTTGAGTTTCAATTAATATATAATGGTCAATAATTATTATAAAAGAAAAAGGTTAGTGCTCTTTGAAACGCGCGCGAGATTTTGAATTGACCTATCCCCATGTGACACGGCATCTTCGTCTTCGTTGCTTTGTTTCCCTGAAAAAATAGAAAACGTTTAACGGGGGTTTTGAACCCCCTCAAAACAAACCTAATCCAATAATAGCGAATAGCCCCTCATTGCATATAAATTAGGCGCGAGGGTTGTAGAATGATCGTCCAATCGCGCTGGTTTTGGTCATGGTACTGATGAGTCTCAATTTTACAGTATTACGAAATGCCCAAATCACAGCTCGTGAAAACCCTAGAACACAATAATGGTAAATCTGTATATGGCGCACGAAAACTCAATTAAATATAATGGTTAGCTTAGAAACTTTGTAAGGAACAAGAATTCATCAATAAAAAGTGCAAAGGATGCTTAAAAAATGATGCACGATTTCAACAATTTTTCTTTACAGTTTGAGTTGTAGCTACCACTTCTTTGCGTTTTGATTGAGGTTAGGGATTGGCACCCGTTCAGAGTTTGTCCAGGAAGCTATTAGAAAAAGAATTAAGGCTTAAAACTCTCTCCAACCTTGATTTCAGATTTGACTTATATGGCTCATTTTTCAAGTTGTCCATAAGCTTTTGAGCGCAGCCTTTGGTATATTGTGGTTAGGGTTTGACTTGGTGCTTATGATGGAAGAGAATCAGCTTGTTAGTTGGCCTTAATTCATGCTCATGAAAGAACTAGTCCTAGGGTTTTCACCATTAACCAATTTTCCTTCTTTTAAGCCAAGACCAAGACTTAGTGTGCAATTTAACCCTAGCCTGAGTTTTTGTGTTGGCCCATGATATATGGAAGTTGTCCAAATTCAAATGACACTATTCCATTGGTTTTTGAATTTTATTTGAATTTTTAAAGATTTAAAATGAATTAAATTATCAAAAATTGAATAAAATAGAAAAATCAATATTTGGTCTTGAAATTAATCATGGGACACGTGTGTGGCATGACAAGGATGAATCAAATGGAAAAAAGTGGGCCCTTTTGTCAAAAATTGGAGTTTCAAGGATAGTTGACTTTTGCCATTTCACAAAAATTTCCCAACTTCTACAAGGCATACCTTGCTCAATTTTTAAGCTTTTCTCATGTTCTTGGACATTTTGGAAAGGTCTTTGAGTCCTTTAACCAATGCCTTTGGTCCCATGTCATTTTGATTTTCTAATCTCAAGTTATGGCCTTTGACTTAAAGTCCCTTTTTGTTGACTTTTGAAAATGACCTATAATGTTGAAATTGATAACTTTTTGTGAGAGCATTTCTTGGACTTGAAGTATGAAGATGAGTTGTAGGAAATGTCTTTCTCTTCAAAATGAGCTTTGGATGGAATTTTTCTGATAATCCATGTGAAAGTTATGCCCTGGTCAATTTCAGTTGACTTTTTCAACTGTCCAAATATAGCAACTTTTGCATCTTTGATGATTTCTGAGCCAAATTTTGAGAATCATGATCAAGCATTGATCAAATGATGTTTGTGGCTTCAAAATGATATGTTGACCAAAAATTTGAACTTTTGACTGCCAAATGACCATTTTGCCCCTACAGTTGACTGTAGTGCAATTTAGGGTTTTGACTGTGCAATTTTGAGCTGAATGCTTTGAAACTTGATATGAGGATGCTTGACCATGTTCGTAAGCATATGAGACTTGATTGGGCCTTTGAACACTCCATTTTCTTGATCAGCACACAAACCCTAGTTTTGATTGTATAGGAGACAGTTGACCTGCACAACCCTTGGGGAATTTTGTGACTTGGCTTGGCAATTTCTTGAGGAATATGGGAGGGAAAATTTTGGGGTATAACAACGTTGTTGTTGTTGTTGTTTATTTGACGTTGTTGTTGTTGACGTTGTTGTTGTTGTTGTTTATTTGACATTGTTGTTGTTGTTGTTATTGTTTATTTGACGTTGTTGTTGTTGTTGTTTATTTGGCGTTGTTGTTGTTGTTGACGTTGTTGTTGTTGTTGTTGTTTATTTGGCGTTGTTTTTGTTGTTGTTTATTTGACGTTGTTGTTGTTGTTTATTTGACATTGTTGTTGTTGTTGTTTATTTGAAGTTGTTGTTGTTGTTTATTTGACATTGTTGTTGTTGACAGTGTTGTTGTTGTTGTTTATTTGACGTTGTGGTTGTTGTTGTTTATTTGACGTTGTTGTTGTTGACGTTGTTGTTGTTGTTGTTGTTTATTTGACGTTGTTGTTGTTGACGTTGTTGTTGTTGTTTATTTGACGTTGTTGTTGTTGTTGACATAGTTGTTGTTGTTGTTGTTTATATAACGTTCTTGTTGTTGTTGACGTTGTTGTGGTTGTTTATTTGTCGTTGTTGTTGTTGTTGACATTGTTGTTGTTGTTGTTGTTGTTGTTGTTTATTTGACGTTGTTGTTGTTGTTGACGTTGTTTTTGTTGTTGTTTATTTGACGTTGTTGTTGTTGTTGACGTTGTTTTTGTTGTTGTTTATTTGACGTTGTTGTTGTTGTTGACTTAATTGTTGTTGTTGTTTATTTGACGTTGTTGTTATTGTTGTTGACGTTGTTGTTTATTTGAGGTTGTTGTTGTTGTTTATTTGACGTTGTTGTTGTTGCCGTTGTTGTTGTTGTTTATTTTACATTGTTGTTGTTATTTATTTGACATTGTTGTTGACGTTGTTGTTGTTGTTGTTGTTGTTGTTGTTGTTTATTTGACATTGATGTTGTTGTTGTTGTTGACGTTGTTGTTGTTGTTGTTGTTGTTTATTTGACATTGTTGTTGTTGTTGTTGTTTATTTGACGTTGTTTTAGTATTGTTGTTTATTTGACGTTGTTGTTGTTATTTATTTGACCTTATTGTGGGTGACATTGTTGTTGTTGTTTATTTGACGTTGTTGTTGTTGTTTATTTGACGTAGTTGCTGTTGTTGACGTCATTGTTGTTGTTGTTGTTTATTTGACGTTTTTGTTGTTGTTGATGTTGTTGTTGTTGTTGTTGTTGTATATTTGACGTTGTTGTTGTTGTTGTTATTGTTGTTGTTGTTGTTGTTGTTTATTTGACATTGTTGTTGTTGTTGTTGTTTATTTGACGTTGTTGTTGTTGTTTATTTGACGTTGTTGTTGTTGTTTATTTGACATTGTTGTTGTTGACGCTTTTGTTGTTGACGTTGTTGTTGTTGTTGTTGTTTATTTGACGTTTTTGTTGTTGTTGATGTTGTTGTTGTTGTTGTTGTATATTTGACGTTGTTGTAGTTGTTATTGTTGTTGTTGTTGTTGTTGTTGTTGTTTATTTGACATTGTTGTTGTTATTGTTGTTTATTTGACGTTGTTGTTGTTGTTTATTTGACGTTGTTGTTTATTTGACGTTGTTGTTGTTGACGGTGTTGTTGTTGTTGTTGTCTATTTTACATTGTTGTCGTTGTTGTTGTTGTTGACGTTGTTGTTGTTTATTTGACGTTGTTGTTTTTGTTTATTTGACGTTGTTGTTGTTGTTGTTTATTTGACATTGTTGTTGTTGACGCTTTTGTTGTTGACGTTGTTGTTGTTGTTGTTTATTTGACGTTTTTGTTGTTGTTGATGTTGTTGTTGTTGTTGTATATTTGACGTTGTTGTAGTTGTTATTGTTGTTGTTGTTGTTGTTGTTGTTTATTTGACATTGTTGTTGTTGTTGTTGTTTATTTGAGGTTGTTGTTGTTGTTTATTTGACGTTGTTGTTTATTTGACGTTGTTGTTGTTGACGGTGTTGTTGTTGTTGTTGTCTATTTTACATTGTTGTCGTTGTTGTTGTTGTTGACGTTGTTGTTGTTTATTTGACGTTGTTGTTTTTGTTTATTTGACGTTGTTGTTGTTGTTTATTTGACATTGTTGTTGTTGACGCTTTTGTTGTTGACGTTGTTGTTGTTGTTGTTTATTTGACGTTTTTGTTGTTGTTGATGTTGTTGTTGTTGTTGTATATTTGACGTTGTTGTAGTTGTTATTGTTGTTGTTGTTGTTGTTGTTTATTTGACATTGTCGTTGTTGTTGTTGTTTATTTGACGTTGTTGTTTATTTGACATTGTTGTTGTTGACGGTGTTGTTGTTGTTGTTGTCTATTTTACATTGTTGTCGTTGTTGTTGTTGTTGACGTTGTTGTTGTTTATTTGACGTTGTTGTTTTTGTTGTTGTTCTTTATTTGACGTTGTTATTGTTTATTTGACGTTGTTGTTGTTGTTTATTTAATGTTGTTGTTGTTGACGTTGTTGTTGTTGTTATTGTTTATTTGACGTTGTTGTTATTGTTTATTTGACGTAGTTGTTGTTGTTGACGTTGTTGTTGTTGTTGTTTATTTGACGTTTTTGTTGTTGTTGATTTTGTTGTTGTTGTTGTTTATTTGACGTTGTTGTTGTTGTTTATTTGACGTTGTTGTTGTTGACGGTGTTGTTGTTGTTGTTTATTTGACGTTGTTGTTATTGTTGCTTATTTGACGTTATTGTTGTTGACATTGTTGTTGTTGTTGTTGTTTATTTGACGTTGTTGTTGTTGTTGACATAATTGTTGTTGTTGTTGTTTATTTGACGTTGTTGTTGTTGACGTTGTTGTTGTTGTTTATTTGACGTTGTTGTTGTTGTTTATTTAACATTGTTGTTGTTGTTGACGTTGTTATTGTTGTTTATTTGACATTGTTTTTGTTGTTGTTGACGTTGTTGTTGTTGTTTATTTGACTTTGTTGTTGTTGTTGTTGTTTATTTGACGTTGTTGTTGTTGTTGTTGACTTAATTGTTGTTGTTGACGTTGTTGTTGTTGTTTATTCGACGTTGTTGTTGTTATTTATTTGACATTGTTGTTGTTGTTGTTGACGTTGACGTTGTTGTTGTTGTTTATTTGACGTTGTTGTTGTTAGTTATTTGACATTGTTGTTGTTGTTGACGTTGTTGTTGTTGTTGTTGTTTATTTGACATTGTTGTTGTTGTTGACGTTGTTGTTGTTGTTGTTGTTTCTTTGACGTTGTTTTAGTATTGTTGTTTATTTGACATTGTTGTTGTTATTTATTTGACGTTGTTGTGGGTGACATTGTTGTTGTTGTTTATTTGACGTTGTTGTTGTTGTTTATTTGACGTAGTTGTTGTTGTTGGTGTTATTGTTGTTGTTGACGTTATTGGTGTTGTTGTTGTTTATTTGACGTTTTTGTTGTTGTTGATGTTGTTGTTGTTGTTGTATATTTGACGTTGTTGTTGTTGTTATTGTTGTTGTTGTTGTTGTTTATTTGACATTGTTGTTGTTGTTGTTTATTTGACGTTGTTGTAGTTGTTTAATTGACGTTGTTGTTGTTGTTGTTTATTTGACGTCGTTGTTGTTGTTGTTATTGTTGTTGTTGTTGTTGTTGTTGTTTACTTGACGTTGTTGTTGTTGTTGTTGTTGTTTATTTGACGTTGTTGTTGTTGACGTTGTTCTTGTTGTTGTTGTTTATTTGACATTGTTGTTGTTGTTGTTATTGTTTATTTGACGTTGTTGTTGTTGTTGTTGTTTATTTGGCGTTGTTGTTGTTGTTGACGTTGTTGTTGTTGTTGTTGTTTATTTGGCGTTGTTTTTGTTGTTGTTTATTTGACGTTGTTGTTGTTGTTTATTTGACATTGTTGTTGTTGTTGTTTATTTGAAGTTGTTGTTGTTGTTTATTTGACATTGTTGTTGTTGACAGTGTTGTTGTTGTTGTTTATTTGACGTTGTGGTTGTTGTTGTTTATTTGACGTTGTTGTTGTTGACGTTGTTGTTGTTGTTGTTTATTTGACGTTGTTGTTGTTGACGTTGTTGTTGTTGTTTATTTGACGTTGTTGTTGTTGTTGACATAGTTGTTGTTGTTGTTGTTTATATGACGTTCTTGTTGTTGTTGACGTTGTTGTGGTTGTTTATTTGTCGTTGTTGTTGTTGTTGACATAGTTGTTGTTGTTGTTGTTGTTTATTTGACGTTGTTGTTGTTGACGTTGTTGTTGTTGTTTATTTGACGTTGTTGTTGTTGTTGTTGTTTATTTGACATTGTTGTTGTTGTTGACGTTGTTGTTGTTTATTTGACTATGTTGTTGTTGTTGTTGTTGTTTATTTGACTATGTTGTTGTTGTTGTTGTTTATTTGACGTTGTTGTTGCTGTTGTTGACTTAGTTGTTGTTGTTGTTGTGTATTTGACGTTGTTGTTGTTGTTGACGTTGTTGTTATTGTTTATTTGACGTTGTTGTTGTTGACGTGTTTGTTGTTGTTGTTATTGTTTATTTGACGTAGTTGTTGTTGTTGTTGACGTTGTTGTTGTTGTTGTTTATTTGACGTTATTGTTGTTGTTGATGTTCTGTTGTTGTTGTAAATTTGACGTTGTTGTAGTTGTTATTGTTGTTGTTGTTGTTGTTTATTTGACATTATTGTTGTTGTTGTTTATTTGACGTTGTTGTTGTTGTTTATTTGACGTTGTTGTTTATTTGACGTTGTTGTTGTTGATGGTGTTGTTGTTGTTGTTGTTTTTTGTTTGACATTGTTGTCGTTGTTGTTGTTGTTAACGTTGTTGACGTTGTTGTTGTTTATTTGACGTTGTTTTTATTGTTGTTCTTTATTTGACGTTGTTATTGTTTATATGTCGTTGTTGTTGTTGTTTATTTAACGTTGTTGTTGTTGACGTTGTTGTTGTTGTTATTGTTTATTTGACGTTGTTGTTGTTGTTGTTGTTTATTTGACGTAGTTCTTGTTGTTGACGTTGTTGTTATTGTTGTTGTTTATTTGACGTTTATGTTGTTGTTGATGTTGTTGTTGTTGTTGTTGTTTATTTGACGTTGTTGTTGTTGTTGTTTATTTGACGTTATTGTTGTTGACGGTGTTGTTGTTGTTGTTTATTTGACGTTGTTGTTGTTGTTTATTTGACGTTGTTGTTGTTGACGTTGTTGTTTTTGTTGTTTATTTGACGTTGTTGTTGTTGTTGACATAGTTGTTGTTGTTGTTGTTTATTTGACGTTGTTGTTGTTGTTGTTTATTTGACGTTGTTGTTGTTTATTTGACATTGTTGTTGTTGTTGACGTTGTTGTTGTTGTTTATTTGACATTGTTGTTGTTGTTGTTGTTGACGTTGTTGTTGTTGTTTATTTGACTTTGTTGTTGTTGTTGTTATTGTTTATTTGACGTTGTTATTGTTGTTGTTGACTTAATTGTTGTTGTTGTTTATTTGACGTTGTTGTTGTTGTTGTTGACGTTGTTGTTTATTTGACGTTGTTGTTGTTGTTGTTGTTGTTGTTGTTGACGTTGTTGTTTATTTGACGTTGTTGTTATTGTTTATTTGACGTTGTTGTTGTTGTTGACGTTGTTATTGTTGTTTATTTGACGTTGTTGTTGTTATTTATTTGACATTGTTGTTGTTGTTGACGTTGTTGTTGTTGTTGTTTATTTGACATTGTTGTTGTTGTTGTTGACGTTGTTGTTGTTGTTGTTGTTGTTTATTTGACGTTGTTTTAGTATTGTTGTTTATTTGACATTGTTGTTGTTATTTATTTGACGTTGTTGTGGGTGACATTGTTGTTGTTGTTTATTTGACGTTGTTGTTGTTGTTTATTTGACGTAGTTGTTGTTGTTGACGTTATTGTTGTTGTTGTTGTTGTTTATTTGACGTTGTTGTTGTTGTTGACGTTGTTTTTGTTGTTATTTACTTGATGTTGTTGTTGTTGTATTTTATTTGACGTTGTTGTTGTTGTTTATTTGACGTTGTTGTTGTTGTTTGTTTGACGTTGTTGTTGTTGTTGTTTATTTGACATTGTTGTTGCTGACGGTGTTGTTGTTGTTGTTTATTAGACGTTGTTGTTGTTGTTTATTTGAGGTTGTTGTTGTTGTTGTTTATTTGACGTTGTTGTTGTGGACGTTGTTGTTGTTGTTTTTTATTTGACGTTGTAGTTGTTGTTGACATAGTTGTTGTTGTTGTTTATTTGACGTTGTTTTTGTTGTTTATTTGGGGTTGTTGTTGTTGTTGTTGACGTTGTTGTTGTTGTTGTTTATTTGACGTTGTTGTTGTTGTTGACGTTGTTTTTGTTGTTGTTTATTTGACGTTGTTGTTGTTGTTGTTTATTTGACGTTGTTGTTGTTGTTTATTTGACGTTGTTGTTGTTGTTGACGTTGTTTTTGTTGTTGTTTATTTGACGTTGTTGTTGTTGTTGTTTATTTGAAGTTGTTGTTGTTGTTTATTTGACGTTGTTGTTGTTGTTTATTTTAACGTTGTGGTTGTTATTGACGTTGTTGTTGTTGTTGTTGTTTATTTGATGTTGTTGTTGACATAGTTGTTGTTGTTGTTGTTTATTTGACGTTGTTGTTGTTGTTGTTGACGTTGTTGTTGTTGTTGTTTATTTGATGTTGTTGTTATTGTTGTTTATTTGACATTGTTGTTGTTGTTGACGTTGTTGTTATTGTTGTTGTTTATTTGACATTGCTGTTGTTGTTGACGTTGTTGTCGTTGTTGTTTATTTGACTTTGTTGTTGTTGTGGTTGTTGTTTATTTGACGTTGTTGTTGTTGTTGACTTAGTTGTTATTGTTGTTTATTTGAAGTCGTTGTTGTTGTTGACGTTGTTTTTTATTTGACGTTGTTTTTTATTTGACGTTGTTGTTGTTTATTTGACGTTGTTGTTGTTGTTGACGTTGTTGTTGTTTATTTGACGTTGTTGTTGTTATTTATTTGACATTGTTGTTGTTGTTTACGTTGTTGTTGTTGTTGTTGTTGTTTATTTGACATTGTTGTTGTTGTTGTTGTTGACGTTGTTATTGTTGTTGTTGTTGTTGTTGTTGTTGTTTCTTTGACGTTGTTTTAGTATTGTTGTTTATTTGACATTGTTGTTGTTATTTATTTGACGTTGTTGTGGGTGACATTGTTGTTGTTGTTGTTTATTTGACGTTGTTGTTGTTGTTGTTTATTTTACGTAGTTGTTGTTGTTGACGTTGTTGTTGTTGTTGTTGTTTATTTGATGTTTTTGTTGTTGTTGATGTTGTTGTTGTTGTTGTATATTTGACGTTGTTGTAGTCGTTATTGTTGTTGTTGTTTATTTGACATTGTTGTTGTTGTTGTTTATTTGACGTTGTTGTTGTTGACGGTGTTGTTGTTGTTGTTGTTGTTGTTTATTTGACATTGTTGTTGTTGTTGTTGTTATTGTTGACGTTGTTGTTGTTTATTTGACGTTGTTGTTGTTATTGTTCTTTATTTGACGATGTTATTGTTTATTTGACGTTCTTGTTGTTGTTTATTTAACGTTGTTGTTGTTGACGTTGACGTTGTTGTTGTTGTTATTGTTTATTTGACGTTGTTGTTGTTGTTTATTTGACGTAGTTGTTGTTGTTGACGTTGTTGTTGTTGTTTATTTGACGTTTTTGTTGTTGTTGATGTTGTTGTTGTTGATGTTGTTGTTGTTGTTGTTTATTTGACGACATTGTTGCTGTTGTTTATTTGACGTTGTTGTTGTTGACGGTGTTGTTGTTATTTATTTGACGTTGTTGTTGTTGTTGTTTATTTGACGTTGTTGTTGTTGACGTTGTTGTTGTTGTTGTTGTTGTTTATTAGACGTTGTTGTTGTTGTTGACATAGTTGTTATGGTTGTTTATTTGACGTTTTTGTTATTATTGATGTTGTTGTTGTTTTCGTTGTTGTTTATTTGATGTTGTTGTAGGTGTTTAATTGACGTTGTTGTTGTTGATGTTTATTTGACGTTGTTGTCGTTATTGTTGTTATTGTTGTTCTTGTTGTTTATTTGACGTTGTTGTTGTTGTTTATTTGACGTTGTTGTTGTTGTTGTTGTTTATTTGACGTTGTTGTTGTTGTTGACGTTGTTGTTGTTGTTTATTTGACATTGTTGTTTTTGTTATTGTTTATTTGACGTTATTGTTGTTCATTTTGCGTTGTTGTTGTTGTTGACGTTGTTGTTGTTGTTGTTGTTTATTTGACGTTGTTGTTGTTGACGTTGTTTTTATTGTTGTTTATTTGATGTTGTTGTTGTTGTTGTTTATTTGACGTTGTTATTGTTGTTTATTTGATGTTGTTGTTGTTGTTATTGTTTATTTGACATTGTTGTTGTTGACGGTGTTGTTGTTGTTATTTATTTGACGTTGTGGTTGTTGTTGTTTATTTGACGTTGTTGTTGTTGACGTTGTTGTTGTTGTTGTTGTTGACATAGTTGTTGTTGTTGTTGTTTATTTGACGTTGTTGTTGTTGTTGACGTTGTTGTTATTGTTGTTGTTTATTTGACGTTGTTGTTGTTGTTGACATAGTTGTTTTTGTTGTTGTTTATTTGACGTTGTTGTTGACGTTCTTGTTGTTGTTGTTTATTTGACGTTGTTGTTGCTGTTTATTTGATATTGTTGATGATTATTTGACGTTGTTGTTGTTGTTGTTGTTGTTATTTATTTGACATTGTTGTTGTTGTTGACATTTTTGTTGTTGTTCTTTATTTGACATTATTGTTGTTGTTGTTGTTGTTGTTTATTTGACTTTGTTGTTGTTGTTGTTTATTTGACGTTGTTGTTGTTGTTGTTGTTGACTTAGTTGTTGTTGTTGTTGTTGTTTATTTGACGTTGTTTATTTGACGTTGTTGTTGTGGTTTATTTGATGTTGTTGTTGTTGACGTTGTTGTTGTTTATTTGACGTTGTTGTTGTTGACGTTGTTGTTGTTGTTGTTATTGTTTATTTGACGTTATTGTTGTTTATTTGACGTAGTTGTTGTTGTTGACGTTGTTATTGTTGTTTATTTGACGTTTTTGTTGTTGTTGACGTTGTTGTTGTTGTTTATTTGACATTGTTGTTGTTGTTGACGTTGTTGTTGTTGTTGTTGTTGTTTATTTGACATTGTTGTTGTTGTTGACGTTGTTGTTGTTGTTGTTATTTCTTTGACGTTGTTTTAGTATTGTTGTTTATTTGACATTGTTGTTGTTATTTATTTGACGTTGTTGTGGGTGACATTGTTGTTGTTGTTTATTTGACGTTGTTGTTGTTGTTGTTTATTTGACGTAGTTGTTGTTGTTGACGTTATTGTTGTTGTTGACGTTATTGGTGTTGTTGTTGTTTATTTGACGTTTTTGTTGTTGTTGATGTTGTTGTTGTTGTTGTATATTTGACGTTGTTGTTGTTGTTATTGTTGTTGTTGTTATTGTTTATTTGACATTGTTGTTGTTGTTGTTGTTTATTTGACGTTGTTGTAGTTGTTTAATTGACGTTGTTGTTGTTGTTGTTTATTTGACGTCGTTGTTGTTGTTGTTATTGTTGTTGTTGTTGTTGTTGTTTATTTGACGTTGTTGTTGTTTATTTGACGCTGTTGTTGTTGTTGTTTATTTGACGTTGTTGTTGTTGACGTTGTTGTTGTTGTTGTTTATTTGACATTGTTGTTGTTGTTGTTATTGTTTATTTGACGTTGTTGTTGTTGTTGTTTATTTGGCGTTGTTGTTGTTGTTGACGTTGTTGTTGTTGTTGTTTATTTGGCGTTGTTTTTGTTGTTGTTTATTTGACGTTGTTGTTGTTGTTTATTTGATGTTGTTGTTGTTGTTGTTTATTTGAAGTTGTTGTTGTTGTTTATTTGACATTGTTGTTGTTGACAGTGTTGTTGTTGTTGTTTATTTGACGTTGTTGTTGTTGACGTTGTTGTTGTTGTTGTTTATTTGACGTTGTTGTTGTTGACGTTGTTGTTGTTGTTTATTTGACGTTGTTGTTGTTGTTGACATAGTTGTTGTTGTTGTTGTTTATTTGACGTTGTTGTGGTTGTTTATTTGTCGTTGTTGTTGTTGACATAGTTGTTGTTGTTGTTGTTTATTTGACACTGTTGTTGTTGTTGATGTTGTTGTTGTTGTTGTTGTTTATTTGACGTTGTTGTTGTTGTTGTTTATTTGACATTGTTGTTGTTGTTGACGTTGTTGTTGTTGTTGTTTATTTGACTATGTTGTTGTTGTTGTTGTTGTTTATTTGACTATGTTGTTGTTGTTGTTTATTTGACGTTGTTGTTGCTGTTGTTGACTTAGTTGTTGTTGTTGTTTATTTGACGTTGTTGTTGTTGTTGACGTTGTTGTTGTTGTTTATTTGACGTTGTTGTTGTTGACGTTGTTGTTGTTGTTATTGTTTATTTGACGTAGTTGTTGTTGTTGTTGACGTAGTTGTTGTTGTTGTTTATTTGACGTTATTGTTGTTGTTGATGTTGTTGTTGTTGTTGTAAATTTGACGTTGTTGTAGTTGTTATTGTTGTTGTTGTTGTTGTTTTTTATTTGACATTGCTGTTGCTGTTGTTTATTTGACGTTGTTGTTGTTGTTTATTTGACGTTGTTGTTTATTTGACGTTGTTGTTGTTGACGGTGTTGTTGTTGTTGTTGTTTGTTTGACATTGTTATCGTTGTTGTTGTTAACGTTGTTGACGTGGTTGTTGTTTATTTGACGTTGTTTTTGTTGTTGTTCTTTATTTGACGTTGTTATTGTTTATATGTCGTTGTTGTTGTTGTTGTTTATTTAACGTTGTTGTTGTTGACGTTGTTGTTGTTGTTATTGTTTATTTGATGTTGTTGTTGTTGTTTATTTGACGTAGTTCTTGTTGTTGACGTTGTTGTTATTGTTGTTGTTTATTTGACATTTATGTTGTTGATGATGTTGTTGTTGTTGTTGTTGTTTATTTGACGTTGTTGTTGTTGTTGTTTATTTGACGTTATTGTTGTTGACAGTGTTGTTGTTGTTGTTTATTTGACGTTGTTGTTGTTGTTGTTGTTGTTGTTGTTTATTTGACGTTGTTGTTGTTGACGTTGTTGTTTTTGTTGTTTATTTGACGTTGTTGTTGTTGTTGACATAGTTGTTGTTGTTGTTTATTTGACGTTGTTGTTGTTGTTGACGTTGTTGTTGTTGTTGTTTATTTGACGTTGTTGTTGTTGTTTATTTGACATTGTTGTTGTTGTTGACGTTGTTGTTGTTGTTTATTTGACATTGTTGTTGTTGTTGTTGTTGACGTTGTTGTTGTTGTTGTTTATTTGACTTTGTTGTTGTTGTTGTTATTGTTTATTTGACGTTGTTATTGTTGTTGTTGACTTAATTGTTGTTGTTGTTTATTTGACGTTGTTGTTGTTGTTGACGTTGTTATTGTTGTTTATTTGACGTTGTTGTTGTTATTTATTTGACATTGTTGTTGTTGTTGACGTTGTTGTTGTTGTTGTTTATTTGACATTGTTGTTGTTGTTGTTGACGTTGTTGTTGTTGTTGTTGTTGTTTATTTGATGCTGTTTTAGTATTGTTGTTTATTTGACATTGTTGTTGTTATTTAATTGACGTTGTTGTGGGTGACATTGTTGTTGTTGTTTATTTGACGTTGTTGTTGTTGTTTATTTGACGTAGTTGTTGTTGTTGACGTTATTGTTGTTGTTGACGTTATTGTTGTTGTTGTTGTTGTTGTTTATTTGACATTGTTGTTGTTGTTTATTTGACGTTGTTGTTGTTGTTTATTTGACGTTGTTGTTTATTTGACGTTGTTGTTGTTGACGGTGTTGTTGTTGTTGTTGTTGTTTGTTTGACATTGTTATCGTTGTTGTTGTTGTTAACGTTGTTGTTGTTTATTTGACGTTGTTTTTGTTGTTGTTCTTTATTTGACGTTGTTATTGTTTATATGTATTTGTTGTTGTTGTTTATTTAACGTTGTTGTTGACGTTGTTGTTGTTGTTATTGTTTATTTGACGTTGTTGTTGTTGTTTATTTGACGTAGTTCTTGTTGTTGACGTTGTTGTTATTGTTGTTGTTTATTTGACGTTTATGTTGTTGTTGATGTTGTTGTTGTTGTTGTTTATTTGACGTTGTTGTTGTTGTTGTTTATTTGACGTTATTGTTGTTGACGTTGTTGTTGTTGTTGTTTATTTGACGTTGTTGTTGTTGTTGTTGTTGTTTATTTGACGTTGTTGTTGTTGACGTTGTTATTTTTGTTGTTTATTTGACGTTGTTGTTGTTGTTGACATAGTTGTTGTTGTTGTTGTTTATTTGACATTGTTGTTGTTGTTGACGTTGTTGTTGTTGTTGTTTATTTGACGTTGTTGTTGTTGTTTATTTGACATTGTTGTTGTTGTTGACGTTGTTGTTGTTGTTTATTTGACATTGTTGTTGTTGTTGTTGTTGACGTTGTTGTTGTTGTTGTTTATTTGACTTTGTTGTTGTTGTTGTTATTGTTTATTTGACGTTGTTATTGTTGTTGTTGACTTAATTGTTGTTGTTGTTTATTTGACGTTGTTGTTGTTGTTGACGTTGTTGTTTATTTGACGTTGTTGTTGTTGTTGTTGACGTTGTTGTTTATTTGACGTTGTTGTTGTTGTTTATTTGACGTTGTTGTTGTTGTTGACGTTGTTATTGTTGTTTATTTGACGTTGTTGTTGTTATTTATTTGACATTGCTGTTGTTGTTGACGATGTTGTTGTTGTTGTTTATTTGACATTGTTGTTGTTGTTGTTGACGTTGTTGTTGTTGTTGTTGTTTATTTGACGCTGTTTTAGTATTGTTGTTTATTTGACATTGTTGTTGTTATTTATTTAACGTTGTTGTGGGTGACATTGTTGTTGTTGTTTATTTGACGTTGTTGTTGTTGTTTATTTGACGTAGTTGTTGTTGTTGACGTTATTGTTGTTGTTGACGTTATTGTTGTTGTTGTTGTTGTTTATTTGACGTTGTTGTTGTTGTTGACGTTGTTTTTGTTGTTGTTTACTTGATGTTGTTGTTGTTGTATTTTATTTGACGTTGTTGTTGTTGTTTATTTGACGTTGTTGTTGTTGTTTGTTTGACGTTGTTGTTGTTGTTGTTTATTTGACATTGTTGTTGCTGACGGTGTTGTTGTTGTTGTTTATTTGACGTTGTTGTTGTTGTTTATTTGACGTTGTTGTTGTTGTTTATTTGACGTTGTTGTTGTGGACGTTGTTGGTGTTGTTTTTTATTTGACGTTGTTGTTGTTGTTTACATAGTTGTTGTTGTTGTTTATTTGACGTTGTTGTTGTTGTTTATTTGGCGTTGTTGTTGTTGTTGTTGACGTTGTTGTTGTTGTTGTTTATTTGACGTTGTTGTTGTTGTTGACGTTGTTTTTGTTGTTGTTTATTTGACGTTGTTGTTGTTGTTGTTTATTTGACGTTGTTGTTGTTGACGTTGTTGTTGTTGTTGTTTATTTGACATTGTTGTTGTTGTTGTTATTGTTTATTTGACGTTGTTGTTGTTGTTGTTTATTTGACGTTGTTGTTGTTGTTGACGTTGTTGTTGTTGTTGTTGTTTATTTGGCGTTGTTTTTGTTGTTGTTTATTTGACGTTGTTGTTGTTGTTTATTTGATGTTGTTGTTGTTATTTATTTGAAGTTGTTGTTGTTGTTTATTTGACATTGTTGTTGTTGACAGTGTTGTTGTTGTTGTTTATTTGACGTTGTGGTTGTTGTTGTTTATTTGACGTTGTTGTTGTTGACGTTGTTGTTGTTGTTGTTTATTTGACGTTGTTGTTGTTGACGTTGTTGTTGTTGTTTATTTGACGTTGTTGTTGTTGTTGACATAGTTGTTGTTGTTGTTGTTTATTTGACGTTGTTGTTGTTGTTGACGTTGTTGTGGTTGTTTATTTGTCGTTGTTGTTGTTGTTGACATAGTTGTTGTTGTTGTTGTTGTTTATTTGACACTGTTGTTGTTGTTGTTGATGTTGTTGTTGTTGTTGTTTATTTGACGTTGTTGTTGTTGTTGTTTATTTGACATTGTTGTTGTTGTTGACGTTGTTGTTGTTGTTGTTTATTTGACTATGTTGTTGTTGTTGTTGTTTATTTGACTATGTTGTTGTTGTTGTTGTTTATTTGACGTTGTTGTTGCTGTTGTTGACTTAGTTGTTGTTGTTGTTTATTTGACGTTGTTGTTGTTGTTGACGTTGTTGTTGTTGTTTATTTGACGTTGTTGTTGTTGACGTTGTTGTTGTTGTTGTTGTTATTGTTTATTTGACGTAGTTGTTGTTGTTGTTGACGTTGTTGTTGTTGTTGTTTATTTGACGTTATTGTTGTTGATGTTGTTGTTGTTGTAAATTTGACGTTGTTGTAGTTGTTATTGTTGTTGTTGTTGTTGTTTATTTGACATTGTTGTTGTTGTTGTTGTTTATTTGACGTTGTTGTTGTTGTTTATTTGACGTTGTTGTTTATTTAACGTTGTTGTTGTTGACGGTGTTGTTGTTGTTGTTGTTTGTCTGACATTGTTATCGTTGTTGTTGTTGTTAACGTTGTTGACGTTGTTGTTGTTTATTTGACGTTGTTTTTGTTGTTGTTCTTTATTTGACGTTGTTATTGTTTATATGTCATTGTTGTTGTTGTTTATTTAACGTTGTTGTTGTTGACGTTGTTGTTGTTGTTATTATTTATTTGACGTTGTTGTTGTTGTTGTTTATTTGACGTAGTTCTTGTTGTTGACGTTGTTGTTATTGTTGTTGTTTATTTGACGTTTATGTTGTTGTTGATGTTGTTGTTGTTGTTGTTGTTTATTTGACATTGTTGTTGTTGTTTATTTGACGTTATTGTTGTTGACGGTGTTGTTGTTGTTGTTTATTTGACGTTGTTGTTGTTGTTGTTGTTGTTGTTTATTTGACGTTGTTGTTGTTGACGTTGTTGTTTTTGTTGTTTATTTGACGTTGTTGTTGTTGTTGACATAGTTGTTGTTGTTGTTGTTTATTTGACGTTGTTGTTGTTGTTGACGTTGTTGTTGTTGTTGTTGTTGTTGTTTATTTGACGTTGTTGTTGTTGTTTATTTGACATTGTTGTTGTTGTTGACGTTGTTGTTGTTGTTTATTTGACATTGTTGTTGTTGTTGTTGTTGACGTTGTTGTTGTTGTTGTTTATTTGACTTTGTTGTTGTTGTTGTTATTGTTTATTTGACGTTGTTATTATTGTTGTTGACTTAATTGTTGTTGTTGTTTATTTGACGTTGTTGTTGTTGTTGACGTTGTTGTTTATTTGACGTTGTTGTTGTTGCTGTTGTTGTTGAAGTTGTTGTTTATTTGACGTTGTTGTTGTTGTTTATTTGACGTTGTTGTTGTTGTTGACGTTGTTATTGTTGTTTATTTGACGTTGTTGTTGTTATTTATTTGACATTGCTGTTGTTGTTGACGTTGTTGTTGTTGTTGTTTATTTGACATTGTTGTTGTTGTTGTTGACGTTGTTGTTGTTGTTGTTGTTTATTTGACGCTGTTTTAGTATTGTTGTTTATTTGACATTGTTGTTGTTATTTATTTGACGTTGTTGTGGGTGACATTGTTGTTGTTGTTTATTTGACGTTGTTGTTGTTGTTGTTTATTTGACGTAGTTGTTGTTGTTGACGTTATTGTTGTTGTTGACGTTATTGTTGTTGTTGTTGTTGTTTATTTGACGTTGTTGTTGTTGTTGACGTTGTTTTTGTTGTTGTTTACTTGATGTTGTTGTTGTTGTATTTTATTTGACGTTGTTGTTGTTGTTTATTTGACGTTGTTGTTGTTGTTTGTTTGACGTTGTTGTTGTTGTTGTTTATTTGACATTGTTGTTGCTGACGGTGTTGTTGTTGTTGTTTATTTGACGTTGTTGTTGTTGTTTATTTGACGTTGTTGTTGTTGTTTATTTGACGTTGTTGTTGTGGACGTTGTTGTTGTTGTTTTTTATTTGACGTTGTTGTTGTTGTTGACATAGTTGTTGTTGTTGTTTATTTGACGTTGTTGTTGTTGTTTATTTGGCGTTGTTGTTGTTGTTGTTGACGTTGTTGTTGTTGTTGTTGTTTATTTGACGTTGTTGTTGTTGTTGACGTTGTTTTTGTTGTTGTTTATTTGACGCTGTTGTTGTTGTTGTTTATTTGACGTTGTTGTTGTTGACGTTGTTGTTGTTGTTGTTTATTTGACATTGTTGTTGTTGTTGTTATTGTTTATTTGACGTTGTTGTTGTTGTTGTTTATTTGGCGTTGTTGTTGTTGTTGACGTTGTTGTTGTTGTTGTTTATTTGGCGTTGTTTTTGTTGTTGTTTATTTGACGTTGTTGTTGTTGTTTATTTGATGTTGTTGTTGTTGTTGTTTATTTGAAGTTGTTGTTGTTGTTTATTTGACATTGTTGTTGTTGACAGTGTTGTTGTTGTTGTTGTTTATTTGACGTTGTGGTTGTTGTTGTTTATTTGACGTTGTTGTTGTTGACCTTGTTGTTGTTGTTGTTTATTTGACGTTGTTGTTGTTGACGTTGTTGTTGTTGTTTATTTGACGTTGTTGTTGTTGTTGACATAGTTGTTGTTGTTGTTGTTTATTTGACGTTGTTGTTGTTGTTGACGTTGTTGTGGTTGTTTATTTGTCGTTGTTGTTGTTGTTGACATAGTTGTTGTTGTTGTTGTTGTTTATTTGACACTGTTGTTGTTGTTGAGGTTGTTGTTGTTGTTGTTTATTTGACGTTGTTGTTGTTGTTGTTTATTTGACATTGTTGTTGTTGTTGACGTTGTTGTTGTTGTTGTTTATTTGACTATGTTGTTGTTGTTGTTGTTGTTTATTTGACTATGTTGTTGTTGTTGTTGTTGTTTATTTGACGTTGTTGTTGCTGTTGTTGACTTAGTTGTTGTTGTTGTTTATTTGACGTTGTTGTTGTTGTTGACGTTGTTGTTGTTGTTTATTTGACGTTGTTGTTGTTGACGTTGTTGTTGTTGTTGTTGTTTATTTGACGTAGTTGTTGTTGTTGTTGACGTTGTTGTTGTTGTTGTTTATTTGACGTTATTGTTGTTGTTGATGTTGTTGTTGTAAATTTGACGTTGTTGTAGTTGTTATTGTTGTTGTTGTTGTTGTTGTTTATTTGACATTGTTGTTGTTGTTGTTTATTTGACGTTGTTGTTGTTGTTGATTTGACGTTGTTGTTTATTTAACGTTGTTGTTGTTGACGGTGTTGTTGTTGTTGTTGTTTGTTTGACATTGTTATCGTTGTTGTTGTTGTTAACGTTGTTGACGTTGTTGTTGTTTATTTAACGTTGTTGTTGTTGACGGTGTTGTTGTTGTTGTTGTTTGTTTGACATTGTTATCGTTGTTGTTGTTGTTAACGTTGTTGACGTTGTTGTTGTTTATTTGACGTTGTTTTTGTTGTTGTTCTTTATTTGACGTTGTTATTGTTTATATGTGGTTGTTGTTGTTGTTTATTTAACGTTGTTGTTGTTGACGTTGTTGTTGTTGTTATTGTTTATTTGACGTTGTTGTTGTTGTTGTTTATTTGACGTAGTTCTTGTTGTTGACGTTGTTGTTATTGTTGTTGTTTATTTGAAGTTTATGTTGTTGTTGATGTTGTTGTTGTTGTTGTTGTTTATTTGACGTTGTTGTTGTTGTTGTTGTTTATTTGACGTTATTGTTGTTGACGGTGTTGTTGTTGTTGTTTATTTGACGTTGTTGTTGTTGTTGTTGTTGTTTATTTGACGTTGTTGTTGTTGACGTTGTTGTTTTTGTTGTTTATTTGACGTTGTTGTTGTTGTTGACATAGTTGTTGTTGTTGTTGTTTATTTGACGTTGTGGTTGTTGTTGTTTATTTGACGTTGTTGTTGTTGACGTTGTTGTTGTTGTTGTTTATTTGACGTTGTTGTTGTTGACGTTGTTGTTGTTGTTTATTTGACGTTGTTGTTGTTGTTGACATAGTTGTTGTTGTTGTTGTTTATTTGACGTTGTTGTTGTTGTTGACGTTGTTGTGGTTGTTTATTTGTCGTTTTTGTTGTTGTTGACATAGTTGTTGTTGTTGTTGTTGTTTATTTGACACTGTTGTTGTTGTTGATGTTGTTGTTGTTGATGTTGTTGTTGTTGTTTATTTGACGTTGTTGTTGTTGTTGTTTATTTGACATTGTTGTTGTTGTTGACGTTGTTGTTGTTGTTGTTTATTTGACTATGTTGTTGTTGTTGTTGTTGTTTATTTGACTATGTTGTTGTTGTTGTTTATTTGACGTTGTTGTTGTTGACGTTGTTGTTGTTGTTTATTTGACGTTGTTGTTGTTGACGTTGTTGTTGTTGTTGTTATTGTTTATTTGACGTAGTTGTTGTTGTTGTTGACGTTGTTGTTGTTGTTGTTTATTTGACGTTATTGTTGTTGTTGTTGTTGTTGTTGTTGTTGTAAATTTGACGTTGTTGTAGTTGTTATTGTTGTTGTTGTTGTTGTTGTTGTTTATTTGACATTGTTGTTGTTGTTGTTTATTTGACGTTGTTGTTGTTGTTTATTTGACGTTGTTGTTTATTTAACGTTGTTGTTGTTGACGGTGTTGTTGTTGTTGTTGTTTGTTTGACATTGTTATCGTTGTTGTTGTTGTTAACATTGTTGACGTTGTTGTTGTTTATTTGACGTTGTTTTTGTTGTTGTTCTTTATTTGACGTTGTTATTGTTTATATGTCGTTGTTGTTGTTGTTTATTTAACGTTGTTGTTGTTGACGTTGTTGTTGTTGTTATTGTTTATTTGACGTTGTTGTTGTTGTTGTTTATTTGACGTAGTTCTTGTTGTTGACGTTGTTGTTATTGTTGTTTTTTATTTGACGTTTATGTTGTTGTTGATGTTGTTGTTGTTGTTGTTTATTTGACGTTGTTGTTGTTGTTGTTGTTTATTTGACGTTATTGTTGTTGACGGTGTTGTTGTTGTTGTTTATTTGACGTTGTTGTTGTTGTTGTTTATTTGACGTTGTTGTTGTTGACGTTGTTGTTTTTGTTGTTTATTTGACGTTGTTGTTGTTGTTGACATAGTTGTTGTTGTTGTTGTTTATTTGACGTTGTGGTTGTTGTTGTTTATTTGACGTTGTTGTTGTTGACGTTGTTGTTGTTGTTGTTTATTTGACGTTGTTGTTGTTGACGTTGTTGTTGTTGTTTATTTGACGTTGTTGTTGTTGTTGACATAGTTGTTGTTGTTGTTGTTTATTTGACGTTGTTGTTGTTGTTGACGTTGTTGTGGTTGTTTATTTATCGTTTTTGTTGTTGTTGACATAGTTGTTGTTGTTGTTGTTGTTTATTTGACACTGTTGTTGTTGTTGATGTTGTTGTTGTTGTTGTTTATTTGACGTTGTTGTTGTTGTTTATTTGACATTGTTGTTGTTGTTGACGTTGTTGTTGTTGTTGTTTATTTGACTATGTTGTTGTTGTTGTTGTTTATTTGACTATGTTGTTGTTGTTGTTGTTTATTTGACGTTGTTGTTGTTGACGTTGTTGTTGTTGTTTATTTGACGTTGTTGTTGTTGACGTTGTTGTTGTTGTTATTGTTTATTTGACGTAGTTGTTGTTGTTGTTGACGTTGTTGTTGTTGTTGTTTATTTGACGTTATTGTTGTTGTTGATGTTGTTGTTGTTGTTGTAAATTTGACGTTGTTGTAGTTGTTATTGTTGTTGTTGTTGTTGTTGTTGTTTATTTGACATTGTTGTTGTTGTTGTTTATTTGACGTTGTTGTTTATTTAACGTTGTTGTTGTTGACGGTGTTGTTGCTGTTGTTGTTTGTTTGACATTGTTATCGCTGTTGTTGTTGTTAACGTTGTTGACGCTGTTGTTGTTTATTTGACGTTGTTTTTGTTGTTGTTCTTTATTTGACGTTGTTATTGTTTATATGTCGTTGTTGTTGTTGTTTATTTAACGTTGTTGTTGTTGACGTTGTTGTTGTTGTTATTGTTTATTTGACGTTGTTGTTGTTGTTGTTTATTTGACGTAGTTCTTGTTGTTGACGTTGTTGTTATTGTTGTTGTTTATTTGACGTTTATGTTGTTGTTGATGTTGTTGTTGTTGTTGTTTTTTATTTGACGTTGTTGTTGTTGTTGTTGTTTATTTGACGTTATTGTTGTTGACGGTGTTGTTGTTGTTGTTTATTTGACGTTGTTGTTGTTGTTGTTGTTTATTTGACGTTGTTGTTGTTGACGTTGTTGTTTTTGTTGTTTATTTGACGTTGTTGTTGTTGTTGACATAGTTGTTGTTGTTGTTGTTTATTTGACGTTGTTGTTGTTGTTGTTTATTTGACGTTGTTGTTGTTGTTTATTTGACATTATTGTTGTTGACGTTGTTGTTGTTGTTTATTTGACATTGTTGTTGTTGTTGTTGTTGACGTTGTTGTTGTTGTTTATTTGACTTTGTTGTTGTTGTTGTTATTGTTTATTTGACGTTGTTATTGTTGTTGTTGACTTAATTGTTGTTGTTGTTTATTTGACGTTGTTGTTGTTGTTGACGTTGTTGTTTATTTGACGTTGTTGTTGTTGTTGTTGTTGACGTTGTTGTTTATTTGACGTTGTTGTTGTTGTTTATTTGACGTTGTTGTTGTTGTTGACGTTGTTATTGTTGTTTATTTGACGTTGTTGTTGTTATTTATTTGACATTGCTGTTGTTGTTGACGTTGTGGTTGTTGTTGTTTATTTGACATTGTTGTTGTTGTTGTTGACGTTGTTGTTGTTGTTGTTTATTTGACGTTGTTTTAGTATTGTTGTTTATTTGACATTGTTCTTGTTATTTATTTGACGTTGTTGTGGGTGACATTGTTGTTGTTGTTTATTTGACGTTGTTGTTGTTGTTTATTTGACGTAGTTGTTGTTGTTGACGTTATTGTTGTTGTTGACGTTATTGTTGTTGTTGTTGTTGTTTATTTGACGTTGTTGTTGTTGTTGACGTTGTTTTTGTTGTTGTTTACTTGATGTTGTTGTTGTTGTATTTTATTTGACGTTGTTGTTGTTGTTTATTTGACGTTGTTGTTGTTGTTTGTTTGACGTTGTTGTTGTTGTTTATTTGACATTGTTGTTGCTGACGGTGTTGTTGTTGTTGTTTATTTGACGTTGTTGTTGTTGTTGTTTATTTATCGTTGTTGTTGTTGTTTATTTGACGTTGTTGTTGTGGACGTTGTTGTTGTTGTTTTTTATTTGACGTTGTTGTTGTTGTTTTTTATTTGACGTTGTTGTTGTTGTTGACATAGTTGTTGTTGTTGTTTATTTGACGTTGTTGTTGTTGTTTATTTGGCGTTGTTGTTGTTGTTGTTGTTGACGTTGTTGTTGTTGTTGTTTATTTGACGTTGTTGTTGTTGTTGACGTTGTTTTTGTTGTTGTTTATTTGACGCTGTTGTTGTTGTTGTTTATTTGACGTTGTTGTTGTTGACGTTGTTGTTGTTATTGTTTATTTGACATTGTTGTTGTTGTTGTTATTGTTTATTTGACGTTGTTGTTGTTGTTGTTTATTTGGCGTCGTTGTGGTTGTTGACGTTGTTGTTGTTGTTGTTTATTTGGCGTTGTTTTTGTTGTTGTTTATTTGACGTTGTTGTTGTTGTTTATTTGATGTTGTTGTTGTTGTTTATTTGAAGTTGTTGTTGTTGTTTATTTGACATTGTTGTTGTTGACAGTGTTGTTGTTGTTGTTTATTTGACGTTGTGGTTGTTGTTGTTTATTTGACGTTGTTGTTGTTGACGTTGTTGTTGTTGTTGTTTATTTGACGTTGTTGTTGTTGACGTTGTTGTTGTTGTTTATTTGACGTTGTTGTTGTTGTTGACATAGTTGTTGTTGTTGTTGTTTATTTGACGTTGTTGTTGTTGTTGACGTTGTTGTGGTTGTTTATTTGTCGTTGTTGTTGTTGTTGACATAGTTGTTGTTGTTGTTGTTGTTTATTTGACACTGTTGTTGTTGTTGATGTTGTTGTTGTTGTTGTTTATTTGACGTTGTTGTTGTTGTTGTTGTTGTTGTTTATTTGACATTGTTGTTGTTGTTGACGTTGTTGTTGTTGTTGTTTATTTGACTATGTTGTTGTTGTTGTTGTTTATATGACTATGTTGTTGTTGTTGTTGTTTATTTGACGTTGTTGTTGCTGTTGTTGACTTAGTTGTTGTTGTTGTTTATTTGACGTTGTTGTTGTTGTTGACGTTGTTGTTGTTGTTTATTTGACGTTGTTGTTGTTGACGTTGTTGTTGTTGTTATTGTTTATTTGACGTAGTTGTTGTTGTTGTTGACGTTGTTGTTGTTGTTGTTGTTTATTTGACGTTATTGTTGTTGTTGATGTTGTTGTTGTTGTTGTAAATTTGACGTTGTTGTAGTTGTTATTGTTGTTGTTGTTGTTGTTGTTTATTTGACATTGTTGTTGTTGTTGTTTATTTGACGTTGTTGTTGTTGTTTATTTGACGTTGTTGTTTATTTAACGTTGTTGTTGTTGACGGTGTTGTTGTTGTTGTTGTTTGTTTGACATTGTTATCGTTGTTGTTGTTGTTAACGTTGTTGACGTTGTTGTTGTTTATTTGACGTTGTTTTTGTTGTTGTTCCTTATTTGACATTGTTATTGTTTATATGTCGTTGTTGTTGTTGTTTATTTAACGTTGTTGTTGTTGACGTTGTTGTTGTTGTTATTGTTTATTTGACGTTGTTGTTGTTGTTTATTTGACGTAGTTCTTGTTGTTGACGTTGTTGTTATTGTTGTTGTTTATTTGACGTTTATGTTGTTGTTGATGTTGTTGTTGTTGTTGTTGTTTATTTGACGTTGTTGTTGTTGTTGTTTATTTGATGTTATTGTTGTTGACGGTGTTGTTGTTGTTGTTTATTTGACGTTGTTGTTGTTGTTGTTTATTTGACGTTGTTGTTGTTGACGTTGTTGTTTTTGTTGTTTATTTGACGTTGTTGTTGTTGTTAACATAGTTGTTGTTGTTGTTGTTTATTTGACGTTGTTGTTGTTGTTGTTTATTTGACGTTGTTGTTGTGGACGTTGTTGTTGTTGTTTTTTATTTGACGTTGTTGTTGTTGTTGACATAGTTGTTGTTGTTGTTTATTTGACGTTGTTGTTGTTGTTTATTTGGCATTGTTGTTGTTGTTGTTGTTGACGTTGTTGTTGTTGTTGTTTATTTGACGTTGTTGTTGTTGTTGACGTTGTTTTTGTTGTTGTTTATTTGACGTTGTTGTTGTTGTTGTTGTTTATTTGACGTTGTTGTTGTTGACGTTGTTGTTGTTATTGTTTATTTGACATTGTTGTTGTTGTTGTTATTGTTTATTTGACGTTGTTGTTGTTGTTGTTTATTTGGCGTCGTTGTTGTTGTTGACGTTGTTGTTGTTGTTTATTTGGCGTTGTTTTTGTTGTTGTTTATTTGACGTTGTTGTTGTTGTTTATTTGATGTTGTTGTTGTTGTTGTTTATTTGAAGTTGTTGTTGTTGTTTATTTGACATTGTTGTTGTTGACAGTGTTGTTGTTGTTGTTTATTTGACGTTGTGGTTGTTGTTTATTTGACGTTGTTGTTGTTGACGTTGTTGTTGTTGTTGTTTATTTGACATTGTTGTTGTTGACATTGTTGTTGTTGTTTATTTGACGTTGTTGTTGTTGTTGACATAGTTGTTGTTGTTGTTGTTTATTTGACGTTGTTGTTGTTGTTGACGTTGTTGTGGTTGTTTATTTGTCGTTTTTGTTGTTGTTGACATAGTTGTTGTTGTTGTTGTTGTTTATTTGACACTGTTGTTGTTGTTGATGTTGTTGTTGTTGTTTATTTGACGTTGTTGTTGTTGTTGTTTATTTGACATTGTTGTTGTTGTTGACGTTGTTGTTGTTGTTGTTTATTTGACTATGTTGTTGTTGTTGTTGTTGTTTATTTGACTATGTTGTTGTTGTTGTTGTTTATTTGACGTTGTTGTTGTTGACGTTGTTGTTGTTGTTTATTTGACGTTGTTGTTGTTGACGTTGTTGTTGTTGTTGTTATTGTTTATTTGACGTAGTTGTTGTTGTTGTTGACGTTGTTGTTGTTGTTGTTTATTTGACGTTATTGTTGTTGTTGATGTTGTTGTTGTTGTTGTAAATTTGACGTTGTTGTAGTTGTTGTTGTTGTTGTTGTTGTTGTTTATTTGACATTGTTGTTGTTGTTGTTTATTTGACGTTGTTGTTTATTTAACGATGTTGTTGTTGACGGTGTTGTTGTTGTTGTTGTTTGTTTGACATTGTTATCGCTGTTGTTGTTGTTAATGTTGTTGACGTTGTTGTTGTTTATTTGACGTTGTTTTTGTTGTTGTTCTTTATTTGACGTTGTTATTGTTTATATGTCGTTGTTGTTGTTGTTTATTTAACGTTGTTGTTGTTGACGTTGTTGTTGTTGTTATTGTTTATTTGACGTTGTTGTTGTTGTTGTTTATTTGACGTAGTTCTTGTTGTTGACGTTGTTGTTATTGTTGTTGTTTATTTGACGTTTATGTTGTTGTTGATGTTGTTGTTGTTGTTGTTGTTTATTTGACGTTGTTGTTGTTGTTGTTGTTGTTTATTTGACGTTATTGTTATTGATGGTGTTGTTGTTGTTGTTTATTTGACGTTGTTGTTGTTGTTGTTGTTGTTGTTTATTTGACGTTGTTGTTGTTGACGTTGTTGTTTTTGTTGTTTATTTGACGTTGTTGTTGTTGTTGACATAGTTGTTGTTGTTGTTGTTTATTTGACGTTGTTGTTGTTGTTGTTTATTTGACGTTGTTGTTGTTGTTTATTTGACATTGTTGTTGTTGTTGACGTTGTTGTTGTTGTTTATTTGACATTGTTGTTGTTGTTGTTGTTGACGTTGTTGTTGTTGTTGTTTATTTGACTTTGTTGTTGTTGTTGTTATTGTTTATTTGACGTTGTTGTTGTTGTTGTTTATTTGACGTTGTTGTTGTTGACGTTGTTGTTTTTGTTGTTTATTTGACGTTGTTGTTGTTGTTGAAGTAGTTGTTGTTGTTGTTGTTTATTTGACGTTGTGGTTGTTGTTGTTTATTTGACGTTGTTGTTGTTGACGTTGTTGTTGTTGTTGTTTATTTGACGTTGTTGTTGTTGACGTTGTTGTTGTTGTTTATTTGACGTTGTTGTTGTTGTTGACATAGTTGTTGTTGTTGTTGTTTATTTGACGTTGTTGTTGTTGTTGACGTTGTTGTGGTTGTTTATTTGTCGTTTTTGTTGTTGTTGACATAGTTGTTGTTGTTGTTGTTGTTTATTTGACACTGTTGTTGTTGTTGATGTTGTTGTTGTTGTTTATTTGACGTTGTTGTTGTTGTTGTTTATTTGACATTGTTATTGTTGTTGACGTTGTTGTTGTTGTTGTTTATTTGACTATGTTGTTGTTGTTGTTGTTGTTTATTTGACTATGTTGTTGTTGTTGTTGTTTATTTGACGTTGTTGTTGTTGACGTTGTTGTTGTTGTTTATTTGACGTTGTTGTTGTTGACGTTGTTGTTGTTGTTGTTATTGTTTATTTGACGTAGTTGTTGTTGTTGTTGACGTTGTTGTTGTTGTTGTTTATTTGACGTTATTGTTGTTGTTGATGTTGTTGTTGTTGTTGTAAATTTGACGTTGTTGTAGTTGTTATTGTTGTTGTTGTTGTTGTTTATTTGACATTGTTGTTGTTGTTGTTTATTTGACGTTGTTGTTGTTGTTTATTTGACGTTGTTGTTTATTTAACGTTGTTGTTGTTGACGGTGTTGTTGTTGTTGTTTGTTTGACATTGTTATCGTTGTTGTTGTTGTTAACGTTGTTGACGTTGTTGTTGTTTATTTGACGTTGTTTTTGTTGTTGTTCTTTATTTGACGTTGTTATTGTTTATATGTCGTTGTTGTTGTTGTTTATTTAACGTTGTTGTTGTTGACGTTGTTGTTGTTGTTATTGTTTATTTGACGTTGTTGTTGTTGTTGTTGTTTATTTGACGTAGTTCTTGTTGTTGACGTTGTTGTTATTGTTGTTTTTTATTTGACGTTTATGTTGTTGTTGATGTTGTTGTTGTTGTTGTTTATTTGACGTTGTTGTTGTTGTTGTTGTTTATTTGACGTTATTGTTGTTGACGGTGTTGTTGTTGTTGTTTATTTGACGTTGTTGTTGTTGTTGTTGTTTATTTGACGTTGTTGTTGTTGACGTTGTTGTTTTTGTTGTTTATTTGACGTTGTTGTTGTTGTTGACATAGTTGTTGTTGTTGTTGTTGTTTATTTGACGTTGTTTTTGTTGTTGTTTATTTGACGTTGTTGTTGTTGTTTATTTGATGTTGTTGTTGTTGTTTATTTGAAGTTGTTGTTGTTGTTTATTTGACATTGTTGTTGTTGACAGTGTTGTTGTTGTTGTTTATTTGACGTTGTGGTTGTTGTTGTTTATTTGACGTTGTTGTTGTTGACGTTGTTGTTGTTGTTGTTTATTTGACGTTGTTGTTGTTGACGTTGTTGTTGTTGTTTATTTGACGTTGTTGTTGTTGTTGACATAGTTGTTGTTGTTGTTGTTTATTTGACGTTGTTGTTGTTGTTGACGTTGTTGTGGTTGTTTATTTGTCGTTGTTGTTGTTGTTGACATAGTTGTTGTTGTTGTTGTTGTTTATTTGACACTGTTGTTGTTGTTGATGTTGTTGTTGTTGTTGTTTATTTGACGTTGTTGTTGTTGTTGTTGTTGTTGTTTATTTGACATTGTTGTTGTTGTTGACGTTGTTGTTGTTGTTGTTTATTTGACTATGTTGTTGTTGTTGTTGTTTATATGACTATGTTGTTGTTGTTGTTGTTTATTTGACGTTGTTGTTGCTGTTGTTGACTTAGTTGTTGTTGTTGTTTATTTGACGTTGTTGTTGTTGTTGACGTTGTTGTTGTTGTTTATTTGACGTTGTTGTTGTTGACGTTGTTGTTGTTGTTATTGTTTATTTGACGTAGTTGTTGTTGTTGTTGACGTTGTTGTTGTTGTTGTTGTTTATTTGACGTTATTGTTGTTGTTGATGTTGTTGTTGTTGTTGTAAATTTGACGTTGTTGTAGTTGTTATTGTTGTTGTTGTTGTTGTTGTTTATTTGACATTGTTGTTGTTGTTGTTTATTTGACGTTGTTGTTGTTGTTTATTTGACGTTGTTGTTTATTTAACGTTGTTGTTGTTGACGGTGTTGTTGTTGTTGTTGTTTGTTTGACATTGTTATCGTTGTTGTTGTTGTTAACGTTGTTGACGTTGTTGTTGTTTATTTGACGTTGTTTTTGTTGTTGTTCCTTATTTGACATTGTTATTGTTTATATGTCGTTGTTGTTGTTGTTTATTTAACGTTGTTGTTGTTGACGTTGTTGTTGTTGTTATTGTTTATTTGACGTTGTTGTTGTTGTTTATTTGACGTAGTTCTTGTTGTTGACGTTGTTGTTATTGTTGTTGTTTATTTGACGTTTATGTTGTTGTTGATGTTGTTGTTGTTGTTGTTGTTTATTTGACGTTGTTGTTGTTGTTGTTTATTTGATGTTATTGTTGTTGACGGTGTTGTTGTTGTTGTTTATTTGACGTTGTTGTTGTTGTTGTTTATTTGACGTTGTTGTTGTTGACGTTGTTGTTTTTGTTGTTTATTTGACGTTGTTGTTGTTGTTAACATAGTTGTTGTTGTTGTTGTTTATTTGACGTTGTTGTTGTTGTTGTTTATTTGACGTTGTTGTTGTGGACGTTGTTGTTGTTGTTTTTTATTTGACGTTGTTGTTGTTGTTGACATAGTTGTTGTTGTTGTTTATTTGACGTTGTTGTTGTTGTTTATTTGGCATTGTTGTTGTTGTTGTTGTTGACGTTGTTGTTGTTGTTGTTTATTTGACGTTGTTGTTGTTGTTGACGTTGTTTTTGTTGTTGTTTATTTGACGTTGTTGTTGTTGTTGTTGTTTATTTGACGTTGTTGTTGTTGACGTTGTTGTTGTTATTGTTTATTTGACATTGTTGTTGTTGTTGTTATTGTTTATTTGACGTTGTTGTTGTTGTTGTTTATTTGGCGTCGTTGTTGTTGTTGACGTTGTTGTTGTTGTTTATTTGGCGTTGTTTTTGTTGTTGTTTATTTGACGTTGTTGTTGTTGTTTATTTGATGTTGTTGTTGTTGTTGTTTATTTGAAGTTGTTGTTGTTGTTTATTTGACATTGTTGTTGTTGACAGTGTTGTTGTTGTTGTTTATTTGACGTTGTGGTTGTTGTTTATTTGACGTTGTTGTTGTTGACGTTGTTGTTGTTGTTGTTTATTTGACATTGTTGTTGTTGACATTGTTGTTGTTGTTTATTTGACGTTGTTGTTGTTGTTGACATAGTTGTTGTTGTTGTTGTTTATTTGACGTTGTTGTTGTTGTTGACGTTGTTGTGGTTGTTTATTTGTCGTTTTTGTTGTTGTTGACATAGTTGTTGTTGTTGTTGTTGTTTATTTGACACTGTTGTTGTTGTTGATGTTGTTGTTGTTGTTTATTTGACGTTGTTGTTGTTGTTGTTTATTTGACATTGTTGTTGTTGTTGACGTTGTTGTTGTTGTTGTTTATTTGACTATGTTGTTGTTGTTGTTGTTGTTTATTTGACTATGTTGTTGTTGTTGTTGTTTATTTGACGTTGTTGTTGTTGACGTTGTTGTTGTTGTTTATTTGACGTTGTTGTTGTTGACGTTGTTGTTGTTGTTGTTATTGTTTATTTGACGTAGTTGTTGTTGTTGTTGACGTTGTTGTTGTTGTTGTTTATTTGACGTTATTGTTGTTGTTGATGTTGTTGTTGTTGTTGTAAATTTGACGTTGTTGTAGTTGTTGTTGTTGTTGTTGTTGTTGTTTATTTGACATTGTTGTTGTTGTTGTTTATTTGACGTTGTTGTTTATTTAACGATGTTGTTGTTGACGGTGTTGTTGTTGTTGTTGTTTGTTTGACATTGTTATCGCTGTTGTTGTTGTTAATGTTGTTGACGTTGTTGTTGTTTATTTGACGTTGTTTTTGTTGTTGTTCTTTATTTGACGTTGTTATTGTTTATATGTCGTTGTTGTTGTTGTTTATTTAACGTTGTTGTTGTTGACGTTGTTGTTGTTGTTATTGTTTATTTGACGTTGTTGTTGTTGTTGTTTATTTGACGTAGTTCTTGTTGTTGACGTTGTTGTTATTGTTGTTGTTTATTTGACGTTTATGTTGTTGTTGATGTTGTTGTTGTTGTTGTTGTTTATTTGACGTTGTTGTTGTTGTTGTTGTTGTTTATTTGACGTTATTGTTATTGATGGTGTTGTTGTTGTTGTTTATTTGACGTTGTTGTTGTTGTTGTTGTTGTTGTTTATTTGACGTTGTTGTTGTTGACGTTGTTGTTTTTGTTGTTTATTTGACGTTGTTGTTGTTGTTGACATAGTTGTTGTTGTTGTTGTTTATTTGACGTTGTTGTTGTTGTTGTTTATTTGACGTTGTTGTTGTTGTTTATTTGACATTGTTGTTGTTGTTGACGTTGTTGTTGTTGTTTATTTGACATTGTTGTTGTTGTTGTTGTTGACGTTGTTGTTGTTGTTGTTTATTTGACTTTGTTGTTGTTGTTGTTATTGTTTATTTGACGTTGTTGTTGTTGTTGTTTATTTGACGTTGTTGTTGTTGACGTTGTTGTTTTTGTTGTTTATTTGACGTTGTTGTTGTTGTTGAAGTAGTTGTTGTTGTTGTTGTTTATTTGACGTTGTGGTTGTTGTTGTTTATTTGACGTTGTTGTTGTTGACGTTGTTGTTGTTGTTGTTTATTTGACGTTGTTGTTGTTGACGTTGTTGTTGTTGTTTATTTGACGTTGTTGTTGTTGTTGACATAGTTGTTGTTGTTGTTGTTTATTTGACGTTGTTGTTGTTGTTGACGTTGTTGTGGTTGTTTATTTGTCGTTTTTGTTGTTGTTGACATAGTTGTTGTTGTTGTTGTTGTTTATTTGACACTGTTGTTGTTGTTGATGTTGTTGTTGTTGTTTATTTGACGTTGTTGTTGTTGTTGTTTATTTGACATTGTTATTGTTGTTGACGTTGTTGTTGTTGTTGTTTATTTGACTATGTTGTTGTTGTTGTTGTTGTTTATTTGACTATGTTGTTGTTGTTGTTGTTTATTTGACGTTGTTGTTGTTGACGTTGTTGTTGTTGTTTATTTGACGTTGTTGTTGTTGACGTTGTTGTTGTTGTTGTTATTGTTTATTTGACGTAGTTGTTGTTGTTGTTGACGTTGTTGTTGTTGTTGTTTATTTGACGTTATTGTTGTTGTTGATGTTGTTGTTGTTGTTGTAAATTTGACGTTGTTGTAGTTGTTATTGTTGTTGTTGTTGTTGTTTATTTGACATTGTTGTTGTTGTTGTTTATTTGACGTTGTTGTTGTTGTTTATTTGACGTTGTTGTTTATTTAACGTTGTTGTTGTTGACGGTGTTGTTGTTGTTGTTTGTTTGACATTGTTATCGTTGTTGTTGTTGTTAACGTTGTTGACGTTGTTGTTGTTTATTTGACGTTGTTTTTGTTGTTGTTCTTTATTTGACGTTGTTATTGTTTATATGTCGTTGTTGTTGTTGTTTATTTAACGTTGTTGTTGTTGACGTTGTTGTTGTTGTTATTGTTTATTTGACGTTGTTGTTGTTGTTGTTGTTTATTTGACGTAGTTCTTGTTGTTGACGTTGTTGTTATTGTTGTTTTTTATTTGACGTTTATGTTGTTGTTGATGTTGTTGTTGTTGTTGTTTATTTGACGTTGTTGTTGTTGTTGTTGTTTATTTGACGTTATTGTTGTTGACGGTGTTGTTGTTGTTGTTTATTTGACGTTGTTGTTGTTGTTGTTGTTTATTTGACGTTGTTGTTGTTGACGTTGTTGTTTTTGTTGTTTATTTGACGTTGTTGTTGTTGTTGACATAGTTGTTGTTGTTGTTGTTGTTTATTTGACGTTGTGGTTGTTGTTGTTTATTTGACGTTGTTGTTGTTGACGTTGTTGTTGTTGTTGTTTATTTGACGTTGTTGTTGTTGACGTTGTTGTTGTTGTTTATTTGACGTTGTTGTTGTTGTTGACATAGTTGTTGTTGTTGTTGTTGTTTATTTGACGTTGTTGTTTTTGTTGACGTTGTTGTGGTTGTTTATTTGTCGTTTTTGTTGTTGTTGACATAGTTGTTGTTGTTGTTGTTGTTTATTTGACACTGTTGTTGTTGTTGATGTTGTTGTTGTTGTTGTTTATTTGACGTTGTTGTTGTTGTTGTTTATTTGACATTGTTGTTGTTGTTGACGTTGTTGTTGTTGTTGTTTATTTGACTATGTTGTTGTTGTTGTTGTTTATTTGACTATGTTGTTGTTGTTGTTGTTTATTTGACGTTGTTGTTGTTGACATTGTTGTTGTTGTTTATTTGACGTTGTTGTTGTTGACGTTGTTGTTGTTGTTGTTATTGTTTATTTGACGTAGTTGTTGTTGTTGTTGACGTTGTTGTTGTTGTTGTTTATTTGACGTTATTGTTGTTGTTGATGTTGTTGTTGTTGTTGTAAATTTGATGTTGTTGTAGTTGTTATTGTTGTTGTTGTTGTTGTTTATTTGACATTGTTGTTGTTGTTGTTTATTTGACGTTGTTGTTTATTTAACGTTGTTGTTGTTGACGGTGTTGTTGTTGTTGTTGTTTGTTTGACATTGTTATCGCTGTTGTTGTTGTTAACGTTGTTGACGTTGTTGTTGTTTATTTGACGTTGTTTTTGTTGTTGTTCTTTATTTGACGTTGTTATTGTTTATATGTCGTTGTTGTTGTTGTTTATTTAACGTTGTTGTTGTTGACGTTGTTGTTGTTGTTATTGTTTATTTGACGTTGTTGTTGTTGTTGTTTATTTGACGTAGTTCTTGTTGTTGACGTTGTTGTTATTGTTGTTGTTTATTTGACGTTTATGTTGTTGTTGATGTTGTTGTTGTTGTTGTTGTTTATTTGACGTTGTTGTTGTTGTTGTTTATTTGACGTTATTGTTGTTGACGGTGTTGTTGTTGTTGTTTATTTGACGTTGTTGTTGTTGTTGTTGTTTATTTGACGTTGTTGTTGTTGACGTTGTTGTTTTTGTTGTTTATTTGACGTTGTTGTTGTTGTTGACATAGTTGTTGTTGTTGTTGTTTATTTGACGTTGTTGTTGTTGTTGTTTATTTGACGTTGTTGTTGTTTATTTGACATTGTTGTTGTTGTTGACGTTGTTGTTGTTGTTTATTTGACATTGTTGTTGTTGTTGTTGACGTTGTTGTTGTTGTTTATTTGACTTTGTTGTTGTTGTTGTTATTGTTTATTTGACGTTGTTATTGTTGTTGTTGACTTAATTGTTGTTGTTGTTTATTTGACGTTGTTGTTGTTGTTGACGTTGTTGTTTATTTGACGTTGTTGTTGTTGTTGTTGTTGTTGACGTTGTTGTTTATTTGACGTTGTTGTTGTTGTTTATTTGACGTTGTTGTTGTTGTTGACGTTGTTATTGTTGTTTATTTGACGTTGTTGTTGTTATTTATTTGACATTGCTGTTGTTGTTGACGTTGTGGTTGTTGTTGTTTATTTGACATTGTTGTTGTTGTTGTTGACGTTGTTGTTGTTGTTGTTGTTTATTTGACGTTGTTTTAGTATTGTTGTTTATTTGACATTGTTCTTGTTATTTATTTGACGTTGTTGTGGGTGACATTGTTGTTGTTGTTTATTTGACGTTGTTGTTGTTGTTTATTTGACGTAGTTGTTGTTGTTGACGTTATTGTTGTTGTTGACGTTATTGTTGTTGTTGTTGTTGTTGTTTATTTGACGTTGTTGTTGTTGTTGACGTTGTTTTTGTTGTTGTTTACTTGATGTTGTTGTTGTTGTATTTTATTTGACGTTGTTGTTGTTGTTTATTTGACGTTGTTGTTGTTTGTTTGACGTTGTTGTTGTTGTTGTTTATTTGACATTGTTGTTGCTGACGGTGTTGTTGTTGTTGTTTATTTGACGTTGTTGTTGTTGTTTATTTATCGTTGTTGTTGTTGTTTATTTGACGTTGTTGTTGTGGACGTTGTTGTTGTTGTTTTTTATTTGACGTTGTTGTTGTTGTTTTTTATTTGACGTTGTTGTTGTTGTTGACATAGTTGTTGTTGTTGTTTATTTGACGTTGTTGTTGTTGTTTATTTGGCGTTGTTGTTGTTGTTGTTGACGTTGTTGTTGTTGTTGTTTATTTGACGTTGTTGTTGTTGTTGACGTTGTTTTTGTTGTTGTTTATTTGACGCTGTTGTTGTTGTTTATTTGACGTTGTTGTTGTTGACGTTGTTGTTGTTATTGTTTATTTGACATTGTTGTTGTTGTTGTTATTGTTTATTTGACGTTGTTGTTGTTGTTGTTTATTTGGCGTCGTTGTGGTTGTTGACGTTGTTGTTGTTGTTGTTTATTTGGCGTTGTTTTTGTTGTTGTTTATTTGACGTTGTTGTTGTTGTTTATTTGATGTTGTTGTTGTTGTTTATTTGAAGTTGTTGTTGTTGTTTATTTGACATTGTTGTTGTTGACAGTGTTGTTGTTGTTGTTTATTTGACGTTGTGGTTGTTGTTGTTTATTTGACGTTGTTGTTGTTGACGTTGTTGTTGTTGTTTATTTGACGTTGTTGTTGTTGACGTTGTTGTTGTTGTTTATTTGACGTTGTTGTTGTTGTTGACATAGTTGTTGTTGTTGTTGTTTATTTGACGTTGTTGTTGTTGTTGACGTTGTTGTGGTTGTTTATTTGTCGTTGTTATTGTTGTTGACATAGTTGTTGTTGTTGTTGTTTATTTGACACTGTTGTTGTTGTTGATGTTGTTGTTGTTGTTGTTTATTTGACGTTGTTGTTGTTGTTGTTGTTGTTGTTTATTTGACATTGTTGTTGTTGTTGACGTTGTTGTTGTTGTTGTTTATTTGACTATGTTGTTGTTGTTGTTGTTGTTTATATGACTATGTTGTTGTTGTTGTTGTTTATTTGACGTTGTTGTTGCTGTTGTTGACTTAGTTGTTGTTGTTGTTTATTTGACGTTGCTGTTGTTGTTGACGTTGTTGTTGTTGTTTATTTGACGTTGTTGTTGTTGACGTTGTTGTTGTTATTATTGTTTATTTGACGTAGTTGTTGTTGTTGTTGACGTTGTTGTTGTTGTTGTTTATTTGACGTTATTGTTGTTGTTGATGTTGTTGTTGTTGTTGTAAATTTGACGTTGTTGTAGTTGTTATTGTTGTTGTTGTTGTTGTTGTTTATTTGACATTGTTGTTGTTGTTTATTTGACGTTGTTGTTGTTGTTTATTTGACGTTGTTGTTTATTTAACGTTGTTGTTGTTGACGGTGTTGTTGTTGTTGTTGTTTGTTTGACATTGTTATCGTTGTTGTTGTTGTTGTTAACGTTGTTGACGTTGTTGTTGTTTATTTGACGTTGTTTTTGTTGTTGTTCCTTATTTGACGTTGTTATTGTTTATATGTCGTTGTTGTTGTTGTTTATTTAACGTTGTTGTTGTTGACGTTGTTGTTGTTGTTATTGTTTATTTGACGTTGTTGTTGTTGTTGTTTATTTGACGTAGTTCTTGTTGTTGACGTTGTTGTTATTGTTGTTGTTTATTTGACGTTTATGTTGTTGTTGATGTTGTTGTTGTTGTTGTTGTTTATTTGACGTTGTTGTTGTTGTTGTTTATTTGACGTTATTGTTGTTGACGGTGTTGTTGTTGTTGTTTATTTGACGTTGTTGTTGTTGTTGTTTATTTGACGTTGTTGTTGTTGACGTTGTTGTTTTTGTTGTTTATTTGACGTTGTTGTTGTTGTTGACATAGTTGTTGTTGTTGTTGTTTATTTGACGTTGTTGTTGTTGTTGTTTATTTGACGTTGTTGTTGTGGACGTTGTTGTTGTTGTTTTTTATTTGACGTTGTTGTTGTTGTTGACATAGTTGTTGTTGTTGTTTATTTGACGTTGTTGTTGTTGTTTATTTGGCGTTGTTGTTGTTGTTGTTGTTGACGTTGTTGTTGTTGTTGTTTATTTGACGTTGTTGTTGTTGTTGACGTTGTTTTTGTTGTTGTTTATTTGACGTTGTTGTTGTTGTTGTTTATTTGACGTTGTTGTTGTTGACGTTGTTGTTGTTATTGTTTATTTGACATTGTTGTTGTTGTTGTTATTATTTATTTGACGTTGTTGTTGTTGTTGTTTATTTGGCGTCGTTGTTGTTGTTGACGTTGTTGTTGTTGTTTATTTGGCGTTGTTTTTGTTGTTGTTTATTTGACGTTGTTGTTGTTGTTTATTTGATGTTGTTGTTGTTGTTGTTTATTTGAAGTTGTTGTTGTTGTTTATTTGACATTGTTGTTGTTGACAGTGTTGTTGTTGTTGTTTATTTGACGTTGTGGTTGTTGTTTATTTGACGTTGTTGTTGTTGACGTTGTTGTTGTTGTTGTTTATTTGACATTGTTGTTGTTGACGTTGTTGTTGTTGTTTATTTGACGTTGTTGTTGTTGTTGTCGTTGTTGTGGTTGTTTATTTGTCGTTGTTGTTGTTGTTGTTGACATAGTTGTTGTTGTTGTTGTTTATTTGACACTGTTGTTGTTGTTGATGTTGTTGTTGTTGTTGTTTATTTGACGTTGTTGTTGTTGTTGTTGTTGTTGTTTATTTGACATTGTTGTTGTTGTTGACGTTGTTGTTGTTGTTGTTTATTTGACTATGTTGTTGTTGTTGTTGTTTATATGACTATGTTGTTGTTGTTGTTTATTTGACGTTGTTGTTGTTGTTGTTGACTTAGTTATTGTTGTTGTTTATTTGACGTTGTTGTTGTTGTTGACGTTGTTGTTGTTGTTTATTTGACGTTGTTGTTGTTGACGTTGTTGTTGTTATTGTTTATTTGACGTAGTTGTTGTTGTTGTTGACGTTGTTGTTGTTGTTGTTGTTTATTTGACGTTATTGTTGTTGTGGATGTTGTTGTTGTTGTTGTTGTAAATTTGACGTTGTTGTAGTTGTTATTGTTGTTGTTGTTGTTGTTGTTTATTTGACATTGTTGTTGTTGTTGTTGTTTATTTGACGTTGTTGTTGTTGTTTATTTGACGTTGTTGTTTATTTAACGTTGTTGTTGTTGACGGTGTTGTTGTTGTTGTTGTTTGTTTGACATTGTTATCGTTGTTGTTGTTGTTAACGTTGTTGACGTTGTTGTTGTTTATTTGACGTTGTTTTTGTTGTTGTTCCTTATTTGACGTTGTTATTGTTTATATGTCGTTGTTGTTGTTGTTTATTTAACATTGTTGTTGTTGACGTTGTTGTTGTTGTTATTGTTTATTTGACGTTGTTGTTGTTGTTGTTTATTTGACGTAGTTCTTATTGTTGACGTTGTTGTTATTGTTGTTGTTTATTTGACGTTTATGTTGTTGTTGATGTTGTTGTTGATGTTGTTGTTTATTTGACGTTGTTGTTGTTGTTGTTTATTTGACGTTATTGTTGTTGACGGTGTTGTTGTTGTTGTTTATTTGACGTTGTTGTTGTTGTTGTTTATTTGACGTTATTGTTGTTGACGTTGTTATTTTTGTTGTTTATTTGACGTTGTTGTTGTTGTTGACATAGTTGTTGTTGTTGTTGTTTATTTGACGTTGTTGTTGTTGTTTATTTGACATTGTTGTTGTTGTTGACGTTGTTGTTGTTGTTTATTTGACATTGTTGTTGTTGTTATTGACATTGTTGTTGCTGTTGTTTATTTGACTTTGTTGTTGTTGTTGTTATTGTTTATTTGACGTTGTTATTGTTGTTGTTGACTTAATTGTTGTTGTTGTTTATTTGACGTTGTTGTTGTTGTTGACGTTGTTGTTTATTTGACGTTGTTGTTGTTGTTGTTGTTGTTGACGTTGTTGTTTATTTGACGTTGTTGTTGTTGTTTATTTGACGTTGTTGTTGTTGTTGTTGACGTTGTTGTTGTTGTTGTTGTTGTTGTTTATTTGACGTTTTGGTTGTTGTTGATGTTGTTGTTGTTGTTGTATATTTGACGTTGTTGTAGTTGTTATTGTTGTTGTTGTTGTTGTTGTTGTTGTTTATTTGACATTGTTGTTGTTGTTGTTGACGTTGTTGTTGTTGTTGTTTATTTGACTTTGTTGTTGTTGTTGTTGTTTATTTGACGTTGTTGTTGTTGTTGTTGACTTAATTGTTGTTGTTGTTTATTTGACGTTGTTGTTGTTGTTGATGTTGTTGTTTATTTGACGTTGTTGTTGTTGTTGTTGTTGACGTTGTTGTTTATTTGACGTTGTTGTTGTTTATTTGATGTTGTTGTTGTTGTTGACGTTGTTATTGTTGTTTATTTGACGTTGTTGTTGTTATTTATTTGACATTGCTGTTGTTGTTGACGTTGTTGTTGTTGTTGTTTATTTGACATTGTTGTTGTTGTTGTTGACGTTGTTGTTGTTGTTGTTGTTTATTTGACGCTGTTTTAGTATTGTTGTTTATTTGACATTGTTGTTGTTATTTATTTGACGTTGTTGTGGGTGACATTGTTGTTGTTGTTTATTTGACGTTGTTGTTGTTGTTTATTTGACGTAGTTGTTGTTGTTGACGTTATTGTTGTTGTTGACGTTATTGTTGTTGTTGTTGTTGTTTATTTGACGTTGTTGTTGTTGTTGACGTTGTTTTTGTTGTTGTTTACTTGATGTTGTTGTTGTTGTATTTTATTTGACGTTGTTGTTGTTGTTTATTTGACGTTGTTGTTGTTGTTTGTTTGACGTTGTTGTTGTTGTTGTTTATTTGACATTGTTGTTGCTGACGGTGTTGTTGTTGTTGTTTATTTGACGTTGTTGTTGTTGTTTATTTGACGTTGTTGTTGTTGTTTATTTGACGTTGTTGTTGTTGTTTATTTGACGTTGTTGTTGTTGTTTTGACGTTGTTGTTGTGGGCGTTGTTGTTGTTGTTTTTTATTTGACGTTGTTGTTGTTGTTGACATAGTTGTTGTTGTTGTTTATTTGACGTTGTTGTTGTTGTTTATTTGGCGTTGTTGTTGTTGTTGTTGACGTTGTTGTTGTTGTTTATTTGACGTTGTTGTTGTTGTTGACGTTGTTTTTGTTGTTGTTTATTTGACGCTGTTGTTGTTGTTGTTTATTTGACGTTGTTGTTGTTGACGTTGTTGTTGTTGTTTATTTGACATTGTTGTTGTTGTTATTGTTTATTTGACGTTGTTGTTGTAGTTGTTGTTTATTTGACGTTGTTGTTGTTGTTGACGTTGTTGTTGTTGTTGTTTATTTGGCGTTGTTTTTGTTGTTGTTTATTTGACGTTGTTGTTGTTGTTTATTTGATGTTGTTGTTGTTGTTGTTTATTTGAAGTTGTTGTTGTTGTTTATTTGACATTGTTGTTGTTGACAGTGTTGTTGTTGTTGTTTATTTGACGTTGTGGTTGTTGTTGTTTATTTGACGTTGTTGTTGTTGACGTTGTTGTTGTTGTTGTTTATTTGACGTTGTTGTTGTTGACGTTGTTGTTGTTGTTTATTTGACGTTGTTGTTGTTGTTGACATAGTTGTTGTTGTTGTTGTTTATTTGACGTTGTTGTTGTTGTTGACGTTGTTGTGGTTGTTTATTTGTCGTTGTTGTTGTTGTTGACATAGTTGTTGTTGTTGTTGTTTATTTGACACTGTTGTTGTTGTTGATGTTGTTGTTGTTGTTTATTTGACGTTGTTGTTGTTGTTGTTTATTTGACATTGTTGTTGTTGTTGACGTTGTTGTTGTTGTTGTTTATTTGACTATGTTGTTGTTGTTGTTGTTGTTTATTTGACTATGTTGTTGTTGTTGTTGTTTATTTGACGTTGTTGTTGCTGTTGTTGACTTAGTTGTTGTTGTTGTTTATTTGACGTTGTTGTTGTTGTTGACGTTGTTGTTGTTATTTATTTGACGTTGTTGTTGTTGACGTTGTTGTTGTTGTTATTGTTTATTTGACGTAGTTGTTGTTGTTGTTGACGTTGTTGTTGTTGTTGTTGTTGTTTATTTGACGTTATTGTTGTTGTTGATGTTGTTGTTGTTGTTGTAAATTTGACGTTGTTGTAGTTGTTATTGTTGTTGTTGTTGTTGTTTATTTGACATTGTTGTTGTTGTTGTTATTTATTTGACGTTGTTGTTGTTGTTTATTTGACGTTGTTGTTTATTTAACGTTGTTGTTGTTGACGGTGTTGTTGTTGTTGTTGTTTGTTTGACATTGTTATCGTTGTTGTTGTTGTTAACGTTGTTGACGTTGTTGTTGTTTATTTGACGTTGTTGACGTTGTTGTTCCTTATTTGACGTTGTTATTGTTTATATGTCGTTGTTGTTGTTGTTTATTTAACGTTGTTGTTGTTGACGTTGTTGTTGTTGTTATTGTTTATTTGACGTTGTTGTTGTTGTTGTTTATTTGACGTAGTTCTTGTTGTTGACGTTGTTGTTATTGTTGTTGTTTATTTGACGTTTATGTTGTTGTTGATGTTGTTGTTGTTGTTGTTGTTTATTTGACGTTGTTGTTGTTGTTGTTTATTTGACGTTATTGTTGTTGACGGTGTTGTTGTTGTTGTTGTTTATTTGACGTTGTTGTTGTTGTTGTTGTTTATTTGACGTTATTGTTGTTGACGTTGTTGTTTTTGTTGTTTATTTGACGTTGTTGTTGTTGTTGACATAGTTGTTGTTGTTGTTGTTTATTTGACGTTGTTGTTGTTGTTGACGTTGTTGTTGTTGTTGTTGTTTATTTGACGTTGTTGTTGTTGTTTATTTGACATTGTTGTTGTTGTTGACGTTGTTGTTGTTGTTTATTTGACATTGTTGTTGTTGTTGTTGACGTTGTTGTTGCTGTTGTTTATTTGACTTTGTTGTTGTTGTTGTTATTGTTTATTTGACGTTGTTATTGTTGTTGTTGACTTAATTGTTGTTGTTGTTTATTTGACGTTGTTGTTGTTGTTGACGTTGTTGTTTATTTGACGTTGTTGTTGTTGTTGTTGTTGACGTTGTTGTTTATTTGACGTTGTTGTTGTTGTTTATTTGACGTTGTTGTTGTTGTTGACGTTGTTATTGTTGTTTATTTGACGTTGTTGTTGTTATTTATTTGACATTGCTGTTGTTGTTGACGTTGTTGTTGTTGTTGTTTATTTGACATTGTTGTTGTTGTTGTTGACGTTGTTGTTGTTGTTGTTGTTTATTTGACGCTGTTTTAGTATTGTTGTTTATTTGACATTGTTGTTGTTATTTATTTGACGTTGTTGTGGGTGACATTGTTGTTGTTGTTTATTTGACGTTGTTGTTGTTGTTTATTTGACGTAGTTGTTGTTGTTGACGTTATTGTTGTTGTTGACGTTATTGTTGTTGTTGTTGTTGTTTATTTGACGTTGTTGTTGTTGTTGACGTTGTTTTTGTTGTTGTTTACTTGATGTTGTTGTTGTTGTATTTTATTTGACGTTGTTGTTGTTGTTTATTTGACGTTGTTGTTGTTGTTTGTTTGACGTTGTTGTTGTTGTTGTTTATTGTTTATTTGACATTGTTGTTGTTGTTGTTTATTTGACGTTTATGTTGTTGTTGTTGTTGTTGTTGTTGTCGTTGTTTATTTGACGTTGTTGTTGTTGTTGTTGTTTATTTGACGTTATTGTTGTTGACGGTGTTGTTGTTGTTGTTTATTTGACGTTGTTGTTGTTGTTGTTGTTGTTTATTTGACGTTGTTGTTGTTGACGTTGTTGTTTTTGTTGTTTATTTGACGTTGTTGTTGTTGTTGACATAATTGTTGTTGTTGTTGTTTATTTGACGTTGTTGTTGTTGTTGTTTATTTGACGTTGTTGTTGTTGTTTATTTGACGTTGTTGTTGTTGTTGACGTTGTTGTGGTTGTTTATTTGTCGTTGTTGTTGTTGTTGACATAGTTGTTGTTGTTGTTGTTGTTTATTTGACACTGTTGTTGTTGTTGATGTTGTTGTTGTTGTTTATTTGACGTTGTTGTTGTTGTTGTTGTTTATTTGACATTGTTGTTGTTGTTGACGTTGTTGTTGTTGTTGTTTATTTGACTATGTTGTTGTTGTTGTTGTTTATTTGACTATGTTGTTGTTGTTGTTGTTTATTTGACGTTGTTGTTGCTGTTGTTGACTTAGTTGTTGTTGTTGTTTATTTGACGTTGTTGTTGTTGTTGACGTTGTTGTTGTTGTTTATTTGACGTTGTTGTTGTTGACGTTGTTGTTGTTGTTATTGTTTATTTGACGTAGTTGTTGTTGTTGTTGACGTTGTTGTTGTTGTTGTTGTTGTTTATTTGACGTTATTGTTGTTGTTGATGTTGTTGTTGTTGTTGTAAATTTGACGTTGTTGTAGTTGTTATTGTTGTTGTTGTTGTTGTTTATTTGACATTGTTGTTGTTGTTGTTATTTATTTGACGTTGTTGTTGTTGTTTATTTGACGTTGTTGTTTATTTAACGTTGTTGTTGTTGACGGTGTTGTTGTTGTTGTTGTTTGTTTGACATTGTTATCGTTGTTGTTGTTGTTAACGTTGTTGACGTTGTTGTTGTTTATTTGACGTTGTTGACGTTGTTGTTCCTTATTTGACGTTGTTATTGTTTATATGTCGTTGTTGTTGTTGTTTATTTAACGTTGTTGTTGTTGACGTTGTTGTTGTTGTTATTGTTTATTTGACGTTGTTGTTGTTGTTGTTTATTTGACGTAGTTCTTGTTGTTGACGTTGTTGTTATTGTTGTTGTTTATTTGACGTTTATGTTGTTGTTGATGTTGTTGTTGTTGTTGTTGTTTATTTGACGTTGTTGTTGTTGTTGTTTATTTGACGTTATTGTTGTTGACGGTGTTGTTGTTGTTGTTGTTTATTTGACGTTGTTGTTGTTGTTGTTGTTTATTTGACGTTATTGTTGTTGACGTTGTTGTTTTTGTTGTTTATTTGACGTTGTTGTTGTTGTTGACATAGTTGTTGTTGTTGTTGTTTATTTGACGTTGTTGTTGTTGTTGACGTTGTTGTTGTTGTTGTTGTTTATTTGACGTTGTTGTTGTTGTTTATTTGACATTGTTGTTGTTGTTGACGTTGTTGTTGTTGTTTATTTGACATTGTTGTTGTTGTTGTTGACGTTGTTGTTGCTGTTGTTTATTTGACTTTGTTGTTGTTGTTGTTATTGTTTATTTGACGTTGTTATTGTTGTTGTTGACTTAATTGTTGTTGTTGTTTATTTGACGTTGTTGTTGTTGTTGACGTTGTTGTTTATTTGACGTTGTTGTTGTTGTTGTTGTTGACGTTGTTGTTTATTTGACGTTGTTGTTGTTGTTTATTTGACGTTGTTGTTGTTGTTGACGTTGTTATTGTTGTTTATTTGACGTTGTTGTTGTTATTTATTTGACATTGCTGTTGTTGTTGACGTTGTTGTTGTTGTTGTTTATTTGACATTGTTGTTGTTGTTGTTGACGTTGTTGTTGTTGTTGTTGTTGTTTATTTGACGCTGTTTTAGTATTGTTGTTTATTTGACATTGTTGTTGTTATTTATTTGACGTTGTTGTGGGTGACATTGTTGTTGTTGTTTATTTGACGTTGTTGTTGTTGTTTATTTGACGTAGTTGTTGTTGTTGACGTTATTGTTGTTGTTGACGTTATTGTTGTTGTTGTTGTTGTTTATTTGACGTTGTTGTTGTTGTTGACGTTGTTTTTGTTGTTGTTTACTTGATGTTGTTGTTGTTGTATTTTATTTGACGTTGTTGTTGTTGTTTATTTGACGTTGTTGTTGTTGTTTGTTTGACGTTGTTGTTGTTGTTGTTTATTGTTTATTTGACATTGTTGTTGTTGTTGTTTATTTGACGTTTATGTTGTTGTTGTTGTTGTTGTTGTTGTTGTTGTTTATTTGACGTTGTTGTTGTTGTTGTTGTTTATTTGACGTTATTGTTGTTGACGGTGTTGTTGTTGTTGTTTATTTGACGTTGTTGTTGTTGTTGTTGTTTATTTGACGTTGTTGTTGTTGACGTTGTTGTTTTTGTTGTTTATTTGACGTTGTTGTTGTTGTTGACATAATTGTTGTTGTTGTTGTTTATTTGACGTTGTTGTTGTTGTTGTTTATTTGACGTTGTTGTTGTTGTTTATTTGACATTGTTGTTGTTGTTGACGTTGTTGTTGTTGTTTATTTGACATTGTTGTTGTTGTTGTTGTTGACGTTGTTGTTGTTGTTGTTATTGTTTATTTGACGTTGTTGTTGTTGTTGTTGTTTATTTGACGTTGTTGTTGTTGACGTTGTTGTTTTTGTTGTTTATTTGACGTTGTTGTTGTTGTTGACATAGTTGTTGTTGTTGTTGTTTATTTGACGTTGTGGTTGTTGTTGTTTATTTGACGTTGTTGTTGTTGACGTTGTTGTTGTTGTTGTTTATTTGACGTTGTTGTTGTTGACGTTGTTGTTGTTGTTTATTTGACGTTGTTGTTGTTGTTGACATAGTTGTTGTTGTTGTTGTTTATTTGACGTTGTTGTTGTTGTTGACGTTGTTGTGGTTGTTTATTTGTCGTTTTTGTTGTTGTTGACATAGTTGTTGTTGTTGTTGTTGTTTATTTGACACTGTTGTTGTTGTTGATGTTGTTGTTGTTGTTTATTTGACGTTGTTGTTGTTGTTGTTTATTTGACATTGTTGTTGTTGTTGACGTTGTTGTTGTTGTTGTTTATTTGACTATGTTGTTGTTGTTGTTGTTGTTTATTTGACTATGTTGTTGTTGTTGTTGTTTATTTGACGTTGTTGTTGTTGACGTTGTTGTTGTTGTTTATTTGACGTTGTTGTTGTTGACGTTGTTGTTGTTGTTGTTATTGTTTATTTGACGTAGTTGTTGTTGTTGTTGACGTTGTTGTTGTTGTTGTTTATTTGACGTTATTGTTGTTGTTGATGTTGTTGTTGTTGTTGTAAATTTGACGTTGTTATAGTTGTTATTGTTGTTGTTGTTGTTGTTGTTTATTTGACATTGTTGTTGTTGTTGTTTATTTGACGTTGTTGTTGTTGTTTATTTGACGTTGTTGTTTATTTAACGTTGTTGTTGTTGACGGTGTTGTTGTTGTTGTTGTTGTTTGTTTGACATTGTTATCGTTGTTGTTGTTGTTAACGTTGTTGACGTTGTTGTTGTTTATTTGACGTTGTTTTTGTTGTTGTTCTTTATTTGACGTTGTTATTGTTTATATGTCGTTGTTGTTGTTGTTTATTTAACGTTGTTGTTGTTGACGTTGTTGTTGTTGTTATTGTTTATTTGACGTTGTTGTTGTTGTTGTTTATTTGACGTAGTTCTTGTTGTTGACGTTGTTGTTATTGTTGTTTTTTATTTGACGTTTATGTTGTTGTTGATGTTGTTGTTGTTGTTGTTTATTTGACGTTGTTGTTGTTGTTGTTGTTTATTTGACGTTATTGTTGTTGACGGTGTTGTTGTTGTTGTTTATTTGACGTTGTTGTTGTTGTTGTTGTTTATTTGACGTTGTTGTTGTTGACGTTGTTGTTTTTGTTGTTTATTTGACGTTGTTGTTGTTGTTGACATAGTTGTTGTTGTTGTTGTTTATTTGACGTTGTGGTTGTTGTTGTTTATTTGACGTTGTTGTTGTTGACGTTGTTGTTGTTGTTGTTTATTTGACGTTGTTGTTGTTGACGTTGTTGTTGTTGTTTATTTGACGTTGTTGTTGTTGTTGACATAGTTGTTGTTGTTGTTGTTTATTTGACGTTGTTGTTGTTGTTGACGTTGTTGTGGTTGTTTATTTGTCGTTTTTGTTGTTGTTGACATAGTTGTTGTTGTTGTTGTTGTTTATTTGACACTGTTGTTGTTGTTGATGTTGTTGTTGTTGTTGTTTATTTGACGTTGTTGTTGTTGTTGTTTATTTGACATTGTTGTTGTTGTTGACGTTGTTGTTGTTGTTGTTTATTTGACTATGTTGTTGTTGTTGTTGTTGTTTATTTGACTATGTTGTTGTTGTTGTTGTTTATTTGACGTTGTTGTTGTTGACGTTGTTGTTGTTGTTTATTTGACGTTGTTGTTGTTGACGTTGTTGTTGTTGTTGTTATTGTTTATTTGACGTAGTTGTTGTTGTTGTTGACGTTGTTGTTGTTGTTGTTGTTTATTTGACGTTATTGTTGTTGTTGATGTTGTTGTTGTTGTTGTAAATTTGACGTTGTTGTAGTTGTTATTGCTGTTGTTGTTGTTGTTGTTGTTTATTTGACATTGTTGTTGTTGTTGTTTATTTGACATTGTTGTTGTTGTTTATTTGACATTGTTGTTGTTGTTGACGTTGTTGTTGTTGTTGTTTATTTGACTATGTTGTTGTTGTTGTTGTTTATATGACTATGTTGTTGTTGTTGTTGTTTATTTGACGTTGTTGTTGTTGTTGACTTAGTTGTTGTTGTTGTTTATTTGACGTTGTTGTTGTTGTTGACGTTGTTGTTGTTGTTTATTTGATGTTGTTGTTGTTGACGTTGTTGTTGTTATTGTTTATTTGACGTAGTTGTTGTTGTTGTTGACGTTGTTGTTGTTCTTGTTGTTTATTTGACGTTATTGTTGTTGTGGATGTTGTTGTTGTTGTTGTAAATTTGACGTTGTTGTAGTTGTTATTGTTGTTGTTGTTGTTGTTTATTTGACATTGTTGTTGTTGTTGTTGTTTATTTGACGTTGTTGTTGTTGTTTATTTGACGTTGTTGTTTATTTAACGTTGTTGTTGTTGACGGTGTTGTTGTTGTTGTTGTTTGTTTGACATTGTTATCGTTGTTGTTGTTGTTAACGTTGTTGACGTTGTTGTTGTTTATTTGACGTTGTTTTTGTTGTTGTTCCTTATTTGACGTTGTTATTGTTTATATGTCGTTGTTGTTGTTGTTTATTTAACGTTGTTGTTGTTGACGTTGTTGTTGTTGTTATTGTTTATTTGACGTTGTTGTTGTTGTTGTTTATTTGACGTATTTCTTATTGTTGACGTTGTTGTTATTGTTGTTGTTTATTTGACGTTTATGTTGTTGTTGATGTTGTTGTTGTTGTTGTTGTTTATTTGACGTTGTTGTTGTTGTTGTTTATTTGACGTTATTGTTGTTGACGGTGTTGTTGTTGTTGTTTATTTGACGTTGTTGTTGTTGTTGTTTATTTGACGTTATTGTTGTTGACGTTGTTATTTTTGTTGTTTATTTGACGTTGTTGTTGTTGTTGACATAGTTGTTGTTGTTGTTGTTTATTTGACGTTGTTGTTGTTGTTGACGTTGTTGTTGTTGTTGTTTATTTGACGTTGTTGTTGTTGTTTATTTGACATTGTTGTTGTTGTTGACGTTGTTGTTGTTGTTTATTTGACATTGTTGTTGTTGTTATTGACGTTGTTGTTGCTGTTGTTTATTTGACTTTGTTGTTGTTGTTGTTATTGTTTATTTGACGTTGTTATTGTTGTTGTTGACTTAATTGTTGTTGTTGTTTATTTGACGTTGTTGTTGTTGTTGACGTTGTTGTTTATTTGATGTTGTTGTTGTTGTTGTTGTTGTTGACGTTGTTGTTTATTTGACGTTGTTGTTGTTGTTTATTTGACGTTGTTGTTGTTGTTGTTGACGTTGTTGTTGTTGTTGTTGTTGTTTATTTGACATTTTGGTTGTTGTTGATGTTGTTGTTGTTGTTGTATATTTGACGTTGTTGTAGTTGTTATTGTTGTTGTTGTTGTTGTTGTTTATTTGACATTGTTGTTGTTGTTGTTGAGGTTGTTGTTGTTGTTGTTTATTTGACTTTGTTGTTGTTGTTGTTGTTTATTTGACGTTGTTGTTGTTGTTGTTGACTTAATTGTTGTTGTTGTTTATTTGACGTTGTTGTTGTTGTTGATGTTGTTGTTTATTTGACGTTGTTGTTGTTGTTGTTGTTGACGTTGTTGTTTATTTGACGTTGTTGTTGTTGTTTATTTGACGTTGTTGTAGTTGTTGATGTTGTTATTGTTGTTTATTTGACGTTGTTGTTGTTATTTATTTGACATTGCTGTTGTTGTTGACGTTGTTGTTGTTGTTGTTTATTTGACATTGTTGTTGTTGTTGTTGACGTTGTTGTTGTTGTTGTTGTTTATTTGACGCTGTTTTAGTATTGTTGTTTATTTGACATTGTTGTTGTTATTTATTTGACGTTGTTGTGGGTGACATTGTTGTTGTTGTTTATTTGACGTTGTTGTTGTTGTTTATTTGACGTAGTTGTTGTTGTTGACGTTATTGTTGTTGTTGACGTTATTGTTGTTGTTGTTGTTGTTTATTTGACGTTGTTGTTGTTGTTGACGTTGTTTTTGTTGTTGTTTACTTGATGTTGTTGTTGTTGTATTTTATTTGACGTTGTTGTTGTTGTTTATTTGACGTTGTTGTTGTTGTTTGTTTGACGTTGTTGTTGTTGTTGTTTATTTGACATTGTTGTTGCTGACGGTGTTGTTGTTGTTGTTTATTTGACGTTGTTGTTGTTGTTTATTTGACGTTGTTGTTGTTGTTTATTTGACGTTGTTGTTGTTGTTTTGACGTTGTTGTTGTGGACGTTGTTGTTGTTGTTGTTTTTTATTTGACGTTGTTGTTGTTGTTGACATAGTTGTTGTTACTGTTTATTTGACGTTGTTGTTGTTGTTTATTTGGCGTTGTTGTTGTTGTTGTTGACGTTGTTGTTGTTGTTTATTTGACGTTGTTGTTGTTGTTGACGTTGTTTTTGTTGTTGTTTATTTGACGCTGTTGTTGTTGTTGTTTATTTGACGTTGTTGTTGTTGACGTTGTTGTTGTTGTTGTTTATTTGACATTGTTGTTGTTGTTGTTATTGTTTATTTGACGTTGTTGTTGTAGTTGTTGTTTATTTGACATTGTTGTTGTTGTTGACGTTGTTGTTGTTGTTTATTTGGCGTTGTTTTTGTTGTTGTTTATTTGACGTTGTTGTTGTTGTTTATTTGATGTTGTTGTTGTTGTTGTTTATTTGAAGTTGTTGTTGTTGTTTATTTGACATTGTTGTTGTTGTTGTTGTTTATTTGACGTTATGGTTGTTGTTGTTTATTTGACGTTGTTGTTGTTGACGTTGTTGTTGTTGTTGTTTATTTGACGTTGTTGTTGTTGACGTTGTTGTTGTTGTTTATTTGACGTTGTTGTTGTTGTTGACATAGTTGTTGTTGTTGTTGTTGTTTATTTGACGTTGTTGTTGTTGTTGACGTTGTTGTGGTTGTTTATTTGTCGTTGTTGTTGTTGTTGACATAGTTGTTGTTGTTGTTGTTGTTTATTTGACACTGTTGTTGTTGTTGATGTTGTTGTTGTTGTTGTTGTTTATTTGACGTTGTTGTTGTTGTTGACGTTGTTTTTGTTGTTGTTTATTTGACGCTGTTGTTGTTGTTGTTTATTTGACGTTGTTGTTGTTGACGTTGTTGTTGTTATTGTTTATTTGACATTGTTGTTGTTGTTGTTATTGTTTATTTGACGTTGTTGTTGTTGTTGTTTATTTGGCGTCGTTGTGGTTGTTGACGTTGTTGTTGTTGTTGTTTATTTGGCGTTGTTTTTGTTGTTGTTTATTTGACGTTGTTGTTGTTGTTTATTTGATGTTGTTGTTGTTGTTTATTTGAAGTTGTTGTTGTTGTTTATTTGACATTGTTGTTGTTGACAGTGTTGTTGTTGTTGTTTATTTGACGTTGTGGTTGTTGTTGTTTATTTGACGTTGTTGTTGTTGACGTTGTTGTTGTTGTTTATTTGACGTTGTTGTTGTTGACGTTGTTGTTGTTGTTTATTTGACGTTGTTGTTGTTGTTGACATAGTTGTTGTTGTTGTTGTTTATTTGACGTTGTTGTTGTTGTTGACGTTGTTGTGGTTGTTTATTTGTCGTTGTTGTTGTTGTTGACATAGTTGTTGTTGTTGTTGTTGTTTATTTGACACTGTTGTTGTTGATGTTGTTGTTGTTGTTGTTTATTTGACGTTGTTGTTGTTGTTGTTGTTGTTTATTTGACATTGTTGTTGTTGTTGACGTTGTTGTTGTTGTTTATTTGACTATGTTGTTGTTGTTGTTGTTGTTTATATGACTATGTTGTTGTTGTTGTTGTTTATTTGACGTTGTTGTTGCTGTTGTTGACTTAGTTGTTGTTGTTGTTTATTTGACATTGTTGTTGTTGTTGACGTTGTTGTTGTTGTTTATTTGACGTTGTTGTTGTTGACGTTGTTGTTGTTGTTATTGTTTATTTGACGTAGTTGTTGTTGTTGTTGACGTTGTTGTTGTTGTTGTTGTTTATTTGACGTTATTGTTGTTGTTGATGTTGTTGTTGTTGTTGTAAATTTGACGTTGTTGTAGTTGTAGTTGTTGTTGTTTATTTGACATTGTTGTTGTTGTTGTTGTTTATTTGACGTTGTTGTTGTTGTTTATTGGACGTTGTTGTTTATTTAACGTTGTTGTTGTTGACGGTGTTGTTGCTGTTGTTGTTTGTTTGACATTGTTATCGTTGTTGTTGTTGTTAACGTTGTTGACGTTGTTGTTGTTTATTTGACGTTGTTTTTGTTGTTGTTCCTTATTTGACGTTGTTATTGTTTATATGTCGTTGTTGTTGTTGTTTATTTAACGTTGTTGTTGTTGACGTTGTTGTTGTTGTTATTGTTTATTTGACGTTGTTGTTGTTGTTTATTTGACGTAGTTCTTGTTGTTGACGTTGTTGTTATTGTTGTTGTTTATTTGACGTTTATGTTGTTGTTGATGTTGTTGTTGTTGTTGTTGTTTATTTGAAGTCGTTGTTGTTGTTTATTTGACGTTATTGTTGTTGACGGTGTTGTTGTTGTTGTTTATTTGACGTTGTTGTTGTTGTTGTTTATTTGACGTTGTTGTTGTTGTTGACATAGTTGTTGTTGTTGTTGTTTATTTGACGTTGTTGTTGTTGTTGTTTATTTGACGTTGTTGTTGTGGACGTTGTTGTTGTTGTTTTTTATTTAACGTTGTTGTTGTTGTTGACATAGTTGTTGTTGTTGTTTATTTGACGTTGTTGTTGTTGTTTATTTGGCGTTGTTGTTGTTGTTGTTGTTGACGTTGTTGTTGTTGTTGTTTATTTGACGTTGTTGTTGTTGTTGACGTTGTTTTTGTTGTTGTTTATTTGACGTTGTTGTTGTTGTTGTTTATTTGACGTTGTTGTTGTTGACGTTGTTGTTGTTATTGTTTATTTGACATTGTTGTTGTTGTTGTTATTGTTTATTTGACGTTGTTGTTGTTGTTGTTTATTTGGCGTCGTTGTTGTTGTTGACGTTGTTGTTGTTGTTGTTTATTTGGCGTTGTTTTTGTTGTTGTTTATTTGACGTTGTTGTTGTTGTTTATTTGATGTTGTTGTTGTTGTTGTTTATTTGAAGTTGTTGTTGTTGTTTATTTGACATTGTTGTTGTTGACAGTGTTGTTGTTGTTGTTTATTTGACGTTGTGGTTGTTGTTTATTTGACGTTGTTGTTGTTGACGTTGTTGTTGTTGTTGTTTATTTGACATTGTTGTTGTTGACGTTGTTGTTGTTGTTTATTTGACGTTGTTGTTGTTGTTGACATAGTTGTTGTTGTTGTTGTTTATTTGACGTTGTTGTTGTTGTTGTCGTTGTTGTGGTTGTTTATTTGTCGTTGTTGTTGTTGTTGACATAGTTGTTGTTGTTGTTGTTTATTTGACACTGTTGTTGTTGTTGATGTTGTTGTTGTTGTTGTTTATTTGACGTTGTTGTTGTTGTTGTTGTTTATTTGACATTGTTGTTGTTGTTGACGTTGTTGTTGTTGTTGTTTATTTGACTATGTTGTTGTTGTTGTTGTTGTTTATATGACTATGTTGTTGTTGTTGTTGTTTATTTGACGTTGTTGTTGTTGTTGTTGACTTAGTTGTTGTTGTTGTTTATTTGACGTTGTTGTTGTTGTTGACGTTGTTGTTGTTGTTTATTTGACGTTGTTGTTAGTGACGTTGTTGTTGTTATTGTTTATTTGACGTAGTTGTTGTTGTTGTTGACGTTGTTGTTGTTCTTGTTGTTTATTTGACGTTATTGTTGTTGTGGATGTTGTTGTTGTTGTTGTAAATTTGACGTTGTTGTAGTTGTTATTGTTGTTGTTGTTGTTGTTGTTTATTTGACATTGTTGTTGTTGTTGTTGTTTATTTGACGTTGTTGTTGTTGTTTATTTGACGTTGTTGTTTATTTAACGTTGTTGTTGTTGACGGTGTTGTTGTTGTTGTTGTTTGTTTGACATTGTTATTGTTGTTGTTGTTGTTAACGTTGTTGACATTGTTGTTGTTTATTTGACGTTGTTTTTGTTGTTGTTCCTTATTTGACGTTGTTATTGTTTATATGTCGTTGTTGTTGTTTATTTAACGTTGTTGTTGTTGACGTTGTTGTTGTTGTTATTGTTTATTTGACGTTGTTGTTGTTGTTGTTTATTTGACGTAGTTCTTATTGTTGACGTTGTTGTTATTGTTGTTGTTTATTTGACGTTTATGTTGTTGTTGATGTTGTTGTTGTTGTTGTTGTTTATTTGACGTTGTTGTTGTTGTTGTTGTTTATTTGACGTTATTGTTGTTGACGGTGTTGTTGTTGTTGTTTATTTGACGTTGTTGTTGTTGTTGTTTATTTGACGTTATTGTTGTTGACGTTGTTATTTTTGTTTTTTATTTGACGTTGTTGTTGTTGTTGACATAGTTGTTGTTGTTGTTGTTTATTTGACGTTGTTGTTGTTGTTGACGTTGTTGTTGTTGTTGTTTATTTGACGTTGTTGTTGTTGTTTATTTGACATTGTTGTTGTTGTTGACGTTGTTGTTGTTGTTTATTTGACATTGTTGTTGTTGTTATTGACGTTGTTGTTGCTGTTGTTTATTTGACTTTGTTGTTGTTGTTGTTGTTGTTTATTTGACGTTGTTATTGTTGTTGTTGACTTAATTGTTGTTGTTGTTTATTTGACGTTGTTGTTGTTGTTGACGTTGTTGTTTATTTGACGTTGTTGTTGTTGTTGTTGTTGACGTTGTTGTTTATTTGACGTTGTTGTTGTTGTTTATTTGACGTTGTTGTTGTTGTTGTTGACGTTGTTATTGTTGTTTATTTGACGTTTTGGTTGTTGTTGATGTTGTTGTTGTTGTTGTATATTTGACGTTGTTGTAGTTGTTATTGTTGTTGTTGTTGTTGTTGTTTATTTGACATTGTTGTTGTTGTTGTTGACGTTGTTGTTGTTGTTGTTTATTTGACTTTGTTGTTGTTGTTGTTGTTTATTTGACGTTGTTGTTGTTGTTGTTGACTTAATTGTTGTTGTTGTTTATTTGACGTTGTTGTTGTTGTTGATGTTGTTGTTTATTTGACGTTGTTGTTGTTGTTGTTGTTGTTGACGTTGTTGTTTATTTGACGTTGTTGTTGTTGTTTATTTGACGTTGTTGTTGTTGTTGATGTTGTTATTGTTGTTTATTTGACGTTGTTGTTGTTATTTATTTGACATTGCTGTTGTTGTTGACGTTGTTGTTGTTGTTGTTTATTTGACATTGTTGTTGTTGTTGTTGACGTTGTTGTTGTTGTTGTTGTTTATTTGACGCTGTTTTAGTATTGTTGTTTATTTGACATTGTTGTTGTTATTTATTTGACGTTGTTGTGGGTGACATTGTTGTTGTTGTTTATTTGACGTTGTTGTTGTTGTTTATTTGACGTAGTTGTTGTTGTTGACGTTATTGTTGTTGTTGACGTTATTGTTGTTGTTGTTGTTGTTTATTTGACGTTGTTGTTGTTGTTGACGTTGTTTTTGTTGTTGTTTACTTGATGTTGTTGTTGTTGTATTTTATTTGACGTTGTTGTTGTTGTTTATTTGACGTTGTTGTTGTTGTTTGTTTGACGTTGTTGTTGTTGTTGTTTATTTGACATTGTTGTTGCTGACGGTGTTGTTGTTGTTGTTTATTTGACGTTGTTGTTGTTGTTTATTTGACGTTGTTGTTGTTGTTTATTTGACGTTGTTGTTGTTGTTTTGACGTTGTTGTTGTGGATGTTGTTGTTGTTGTTTTTTATTTGACGTTGTTGTTGTTGTTGACATAGTTGTTGTTACTGTTTATTTGACGTTGTTGTTGTTGTTTATTTGGCGTTGTTGTTGTTGTTGTTGACGTTGTTGTTGTTGTTTATTTGACGTTGTTGTTGTTGTTGACGTTGTTTTTGTTGTTGTTTATTTGACGCTGTTGTTGTTGTTGTTTATTTGACGTTGTTGTTGTTGACGTTGTTGTTGTTGTTGTTTATTTGACATTGTTGTTGTTGTTGTTATTGTTTATTTGACGTTGTTGTTGTAGTTGTTGTTTATTTGACGTTGTTGTTGTTGTTGACGTTGTTGTTGTTGTTGTTTATTTGGCGTTGTTTTTGTTGTTGTTTATTTGACGTTGTTGTTGTTGTTTATTTGATGTTGTTGTTGTTGTTGTTTATTTGAAGTTGTTGTTGTTGTTTATTTGACATTGTTGTTGTTGACAGTGTTGTTGTTGTTGTTTATTTGACGTTATGGTTGTTGTTGTTTATTTGACGTTGTTGTTGTTGACGTTGTTGTTGTTGTTGTTTATTTGACGTTGTTGTTGTTGACGTTGTTGTTGTTGTTTATTTGACGTTGTTGTTGTTGTTGACATAGTTGTTGTTGTTGTTGTTGTTTATTTGACGTTGTTGTTGTTGTTGACGTTGTTGTGGTTGTTTATTTGTCGTTGTTGTTGTTGTTGACATAGTTGTTGTTGTTGTTGTTGTTTATTTGACACTGTTGTTGTTGTTGATGTTGTTGTTGTTGTTGTTGTTTATTTGACGTTGTTGTTGTTGTTGTTTATTTGACATTGTTGTTGTTGTTGACGTTGTTGTTGTTGTTGTTTATTTGACTATGTTGTTGTTGTTGTTGTTTATTTGACTATGTTGTTGTTGTTGTTGTTTATTTGACGTTGTTGTTGTTGTTGTTGACTTAGTTGTTGTTGTTGTTTATTTGACGTTGTTGTTGTTGTTGACGTTGTTGTTGTTGTTTATTTGACGTTGTTGTTGTTGACGTTGTTGTTGTTGTTATTGTTTATTTGACGTAGTTGTTGTTGTTGTTGACGTTGTTGTTGTTGTTGTTGTTTATTTGACGTTATTGTTGTTGTTGATGTTGTTGTTGTTGTTGTAAATTTGACAGTGTTGTAGTTGTTATTGTTGTTGTTGTTGTTGTTGTTTATTTGACATTGTTGTTGTTGTTGTTGTTTATTTGACGTTGTTGTTGTTGTTTATTTGACGTTGTTGTTTATTTAACGTTGTTGTTGTTGACGGTGTTGTTGTTGTTGTTGTTTGTTTGACATTGTTATCGTTGTTGTTGTTGTTAACGTTGTTGACGTTGTTGTTGTTTATTTGACGTTGTTTTTGTTGTTGTTCCTTATTTGACGTTGTTATTGTTTATATGTCGTTGTTGTTGTTGTTTATTTAACGTTGTTGTTGTTGACGTTGTTGTTGTTGTTATTGTTTATTTGACGTTGTTGTTGTTGTTGTTTATTTGACGTAGTTCTTATTGTTGACGTTGTTGTTATTGTTGTTGTTTATTTGACGTTTATGTTGTTGTTGATGTTGTTGTTGTTGTTGTTGTTGTTTATTTGACGTTGTTGTTGTTGTTGTTTATTTGACGTTATTGTTGTTGACGGTGTTGTTGTTGTTGTTTATTTGATGTTGTTGTTGTTGTTGTTTATTTGACGTTATTGTTGTTGACGTTGTTATTTTTGTTGTTTATTTGACGTTGTTGTTGTTGTTGACATAGTTGTTGTTGTTGTTGTTTATTTGACGTTGTTGTTGTTGTTGACGTTGTTGTTGTTGTTGTTTATTTGACGTTGTTGTTGTTGTTTATTTGACATTGTTGTTGTTGTTGACGTAGTTGTTGTTGTTTATTTGACATTGTTGTTGTTGTTATTGACGTTGTTGTTGCTGTTGTTTATTTGACTTTGTTGTTGTTGTTGTTATTGTTTATTTGACGTTGTTATTGTTGTTGTTGACTTAATTGTTGTTGTTGTTTATTTGACGTTGTTGTTGTTGTTGACGTTGTTGTTTATTTGACGTTGTTGTTGTTGTTGTTGTTGTTGTTGACGTTGTTGTTTATTTGACGTTGTTGTTGTTGTTTATTTGACGTTGTTGTTGTTGTTGTTGACGTTGTTGTTGTTGTTGTTGTTGTTTATTTGACGTTTTGGTTGTTGTTGATGTTGTTGTTGTTGTTGTATATTTGACGTTGTTGTAGTTGTTATTGTTGTTGTTGTTGTTGTTGTTTATTTGACATTGTTGTTGTTGTTGTTGACGTTGTTGTTGTTGTTGTTTATTTGACTTTGTTGTTGTTGTTGTTGTTTATTTGACGTTGTTGTTGTTGTTGTTGACTTAATTGTTGTTGTTGTTTATTTGACGTTGTTGTTGTTGTTGATGTTGTTGTTTATTTGACGTTGTTGTTGTTGTTGTTGTTGTTGACGTTGTTGTTTATTTGACGTTGTTGTTGTTGTTTATTTGACGTTGTTGTTGTTGTTGATGTTGTTATTGTTGTTTATTTGACGTTGTTGTTGTTATTTATTTGACATTGCTGTTGTTGTTGACGTTGTTGTTGTTGTTGTTTATTTGACATTGTTGTTGTTGTTGTTGACGTTGTTGTTGTTGTTGTTGTTTATTTGACGCTGTTTTAGTATTGTTGTTTATTTGACATTGTTGTTGTTATTTATTTGACGTTGTTGTGGGTGACATTGTTGTTGTTGTTTATTTGACGTTGTTGTTGTTGTTTATTTGACGTAGTTGTTGTTGTTGACGTTATTGTTGTTGTTGACGTTATTGTTGTTGTTGTTGTTGTTTATTTGACGTTGTTGTTGTTGTTGACGTTGTTTTTGTTGTTGTTTACTTGATGTTGTTGTTGTTGTATTTTATTTGACGTTGTTGTTGTTGTTTATTTGACGTTGTTGTTGTTGTTTGTTTGACGTTGTTGTTGTTGTTGTTTATTTGACATTGTTGTTGCTGACGGTGTTGTTGTTGTTGTTTATTTGACGTTGTTGTTGTTGTTTATTTGACGTTGTTGTTGTTGTTTATTTGACGTTGTTGTTGTTGTTTATTTGACGTTGTTGTTGTTGTTTATTTGACGTTGTTGTTGTTGTTTTGACGTTGTTGTTGTGGACGTTGTTGTTGTTGTTTTTTATTTGACGTTGTTGTTGTTGTTGACATAGTTGTTGTTACTGTTTATTTGACGTTGTTGTTGTTGTTTATTTGGCGTTGTTGTTGTTGTTGTTGACGTTGTTGTTGTTGTTTATTTGACGTTGTTGTTGTTGTTGACGTTGTTTTTGTTGTTGTTTATTTGACGCTGTTGTTGTTGTTGTTTATTTGACGTTGTTGTTGTTGACGTTGTTGTTGTTGTTGTTTATTTGACATTGTTGTTGTTGTTGTTATTGTTTATTTGACGTTGTTGTTGTAGTTGTTGTTTATTTGACGTTGTTGTTGTTGTTGACGTTGTTGTTGTTGTTGTTTATTTGGCGTTGTTTTTGTTGTTGTTAATTTGACGTTGTTGTTGTTGTTTATTTGATGTTGTTGTTGTTGTTGTTTATTTGAAGTTGTTGTTGTTGTTTATTTGACATTGTTGTTGTTGACAGTGTTGTTGTTGTTGTTTATTTGACGTTATGGTTGTTGTTGTTTATTTGACGTTGTTGTTGTTGACGTTGTTGTTGTTGTTGTTTATTTGACGTTGTTGTTGTTGACGTTGTTGTTGTTGTTTATTTGACGTTGTTGTTGTTGTTGACATAGTTGTTGTTGTTGTTGTTGTTTATTTGACGTTGTTGTTGTTGTTGACGTTGTTGTGGTTGTTTATTTGTCGTTATTGTTGTTGTTGACATAGTTGTTGTTGTTGTTGTTGTTGTTTATTTGACACTGTTGTTGTTGTTGATGTTGTTGTTGTTGTTGTTGTTTATTTGACGTTGTTGTTGTTGTTGTTTATTTGACTATGTTGTTGTTGTTGTTGTTTATTTGACTATGTTGTTGTTGTTGTTGTTGTTTATTTGACGTTGTTGTTGCTGTTGTTGACTTAGTTGTTGTTGTTGTTTATTTGACGTTGTTGTTGTTGTTGACGTTGTTGTTGTTGTTTATTTGACGTTGTTGTTGTTGACGTTGTTGTTGTTGTTATTGTTTATTTGACGTAGTTGTTGTTGTTGTTGACGTTGTTGTTGTTGTTGTTGTTGTTTATTTGACGTTATTGTTGTTGTTGATGTTGTTGTTGTTGTTGTAAATTTGACGTTGTTGTAGTTGTTATTGTTGTTGTTGTTGTTGTTGTTTATTTGACATTGTTGTTGTTGTTGTTGTTTATTTGACGTTGTTGTTGTTGTTTATTTGACGTTGTTGTTTATTTAACGTTGTTGTTGTTGACGGTGTTGTTGTTGTTGTTGTTTGTTTGACATTGTTATCGTTGTTGTTGTTGTTAACGTTGTTGACGTTGTTGTTGTTTATTTGACGTTGTTTTTGTTGTTGTTCCTTATTTGACGTTGTTATTGTTTATATGTCGTTGTTGTTGTTGTTTATTTAACGTTGTTGTTGTTGACGTTGTTGTTGTTGTTATTGTTTATTTGACGTTGTTGTTATTTATTTGACGTAGTTCTTGTTGTTGACGTTGTTGTTATTGTTGTTGTTTATTTGACGTTTATGTTGTTGTTGATGTTGTTGTTGTTGTTGTTGTTTATTTGACGTTGTTGTTGTTGTTGTTTATTTGACGTTATTGTTGTTGACGGTGTTGTTGTTGTTGTTTATTTGACGTTGTTGTTGTTGTTGTTGTTTATTTGACGTTATTGTTGTTGACGTTGTTGTTTTTGTTGTTTATTTGACGTTGTTGTTGTTGTTGACATAGTTGTTGTTGTTGTTGTTTATTTGACGTTGTTGTTGTTGTTGACGTTGTTGTTGTTGTTGTTTATTTGACGTTGTTGTTGTTGTTTATTTGACATTGTTGTTGTTGTTGACGTTGTTGTTGTTGTTTATTTGACATTGTTGTTGTTGTTGTTGACGTTGTTGTTGTTGTTGTTTATTTGACTTTGTTGTTGTTGTTGTTATTGTTTATTTGACGTTGTTATTGTTGTTGTTGACTTAATTGTTGTTGTTGTTTATTTGACGTTGTTGTTGTTGTTGACGTTGTTGTTTATTTGACGTTGTTGTTGTTGTTGTTGTTGACGTTGTTGTTTATTTGACGTTGTTGTTGTTGTTTATTTGACGTTGTTGTTGTTGTTGTTGACGTTGTTGTTGTTATTGTTGTTTATTTGACGTTTTGGTTGTTGTTGATGTTGTTGTTGTTGTTGTATATTTGACGTTGTTGTAGTTGTTATTGTTGTTGTTGTTGTTGTTGTTTATTTGACATTGTTGTTGTTGTTGTTGTTGACGTTGTTGTTGTTGTTGTTGTTGTTTATTTGACTTTGTTGTTGTTGTTGTTGTTGTTTATTTGACGTTGTTGTTGTTGTTGTTGACTTAATTGTTGTTGTTGTTTATTTGACGTTGTTGTTGTTGTTGTTGACGTTGTTGTTTATTTGACGTTGTTGTTGTTGTTGTTGACGTTGTTGTTTATTTGACGTTGTTGTTGTTGTTTATTTGACGTTGTTGTTGTTGTTGACGTTGTTATTGTTGTTTATTTGACGTTGTTGTTGTTATTTATTTGACATTGCTGTTGTTGTTGACGTTGTTGTTGTTGTTGTTTATTTGACATTGTTGTTGTTGTTGTTGACGTTGTTGTTGTTGTTGTTGTTGTTGTTTATTTGACGTTGTTTTAGTATTGTTGTTTATTTGACATTGTTGTTGTTATTTATTTGACGTTGTTGTGGGTGACATTGTTGTTGTTGTTTATTTGACGTTGTTGTTGTTGTTTATTTGACGTAGTTGTTGTTGTTGACGTTATTGTTGTTGTTGACGTTATTGTTGTTGTTGTTGTTGTTTATTTGACGTTGTTGTTGTTGTTGACGTTGTTTTTGTTGTTGTTTACTTGATGTTGTTGTTGTTGTATTTTATTTGACGTTGTTGTTGTTGTTTATTTGACGTTGTTGTTGTTGTTTGTTTGACGTTGTTGTTGTTGTTGTTTATTTGACATTGTTGTTGCTGACGCTGTTGTTGTTGTTGTTTATTTGACGTTGTTGTTGTTGTTTATTTGACGTTGTTGTTGTTGTTTATTTGACGTTGTTGTTGTGGACGTTGTTGTTGTTGTTTTTTATTTGACGTTGTTGTTGTTGTTGACATAGTTGTTGTTGTTGTTTATTTGACGTTGTTGTTGTTGTTTATTTGGCGTTGTTGTTGTTGTTGTTGTTGACGTTGTTGTTGTTGTTTATTTGACGTTGTTGTTGTTGTTGACGTTGTTTTTGTTGTTGTTTATTTGACGCTGTTGTTGTTGTTGTTTATTTGACGTTGTTGTTGTTGACGTTGTTGTTGTTGTTGTTTATTTGACATTGTTGTTGTTGTTGTTATTGTTTATTTGACGTTGTTGTTGTTGTTGTTTATTTGACGTTGTTGTTGTTGTTGACGTTGTTGTTGTTGTTGTTGTTTATTTGGCGTTGTTTTTGTTGTTGTTTATTTGACGTTGTTGTTGTTGTTTATTTGATGTTGTTGTTGTTGTTGTTTATTTGAAGTTGTTGTTGTTGTTTATTTGACATTGTTGTTGTTGACAGTGTTGTTGTTGTTGTTTATTTGACGTTGTGGTTGTTGTTGTTTATTTGACAGTGTTGTTGTTGACGTTGTTGTTGTTGTTGTTTATTTGACGTTGTTGTTGTTGACGTTGTTGTTGTTGTTTATTTGACGTTGTTGTTGATGTTGACATAGTTGTTGTTGTTGTTGTTTATTTGACGTTGTTGTTCTTGTTTATTTGACGTAGTTGTTGTTGTTGACGTTATTGTTGTTGTTGACGTTATTGTTGTTGTTGTTGTTGTTTATTTGACGTTGTTGTTGTTGTTGACGTTGTTTTTGTTGTTGTTTACTTGATGTTGTTGTTGTTGTATTTTATTTGACGTTGTTGTTGTTGTTTATTTGACGTTGTTGTTGTTGTTTGTTTGACGTTGTTGTTGTTGTTGTTTATTTGACATTGTTGTTGCTAACGGTGTTGTTGTTGTTGTTGTTTATTTGACGTTGTTGTTGTTGTTTATTTGACGTTGTTGTTGTGGACGTTGTTGTTGTTGTTTTTTATTTGACGTTGTTGTTGTTGTTGACATAGTTGTTGTTGTTGTTTATTTGACGTTGTTGTTGTTGTTTATTTGACGTTGTTGTTGTTGTTGTCATAGTTGTTGTTGTTGTTGTTTATTTGACGTTGTTGTTGTTGTTGACGTTGTTGTTGTTGTTGTTTATTTGACGTTGTTGTTGTTGTTTATTTGACATTGTTGTTGTTGTTGACGTTGTTGTTGTTGTTTATTTGACATTGTTGTTGTTGTTGTTGACGTTGTTGTTGCTGTTGTTTATTTGACTTTGTTGTTGTTGTTGTTATTGTTTATTTGACGTTGTTATTGTTGTTGTTGACTTAATTGTTGTTGTTGTGTATTTGACGTTGTTGTTGTTGTTGACGTTGTTGTTTATTTGACGTTGTTGTTGTTGTTGTTGTTGTTGACGTTGTTGTTTATTTGACGTTGTTGTTGTTGTTTATTTGACGTTGTTGTTGTTGTTGTTGACGTTGTTGTTGTTATTGTTGTTTATTTGACGTTTTGGTTGTTGTTGATGTTGTTGTTGTTGTTGTATATTTGACGTTGTTGTAGTTGTTATTGTTGTTGTTGTTGTTGTTGTTGTTTATTTGACATTGTTGTTGTTGTTGTTGTTGTTTATTTGACGTTGTTGTTGTTGTTGTTGTTGACTTAATTGTTGTTGTTGTTTATTTGACGTTGTTGTTGTTGTTGACGTTGTTGTTTATTTGACGTTGTTGTTGTTGTTGTTGACGTTGTTGTTTATTTGACGTTGTTGTTGTTGTTTATTTGACGTTGTTGTTGTTGTTGACGTTGTTATTGTTGTTTATTTGACGTTGTTGTTGTTATTTATTTGACATTGCTGTTGTTGTTGACGTTGTTGTTGTTGTTGTTTATTTGACATTGTTGTTGTTGTTGTTGACGTTGTTGTTGTTGTTGTTGTTTATTTGACGCTGTTTTAGTATTGTTGTTTATTTGACATTGTTGTTGTTATTTATTTGACGTTGTTGTGGGTGACATTGTTATTGTTGTTTATTTGACGTTGTTGTTGTTGTTTATTTGACGTAGTTGTTGTTGTTGACGTTATTGTTGTTGTTGACGTTATTGTTGTTGTTGTTGTTGTTTATTTGACGTTGTTGTTGTTGTTGACGTTGTTTTTGTTGTTGTTTACTTGATGTTGTTGTTGTTGTATTTTATTTGACGTTGTTGTTGTTGTTTATTTGACGTTGTTGTTGTTGTTTGTTTGACGTTGTTGTTGTTGTTGTTTATTTGACATTGTTGTTGCTGACGGTGTTGTTGTTGTTGTTTATTTGACGTTGTTGTTGTTGTTTATTTGACGTTGTTGTTGTTGTTTATTTGACGTTGTTGTTGTGGACGTTGTTGTTGTTGTTTTTTATTTGACGTTGTTGTTGTTGTTGACATAGTTGTTGTTGTTGTTTATTTGACGTTGTTGTTGTTGTTTATTTGGCGTTGTTGTTGTTGTTGTTGTTGACGTTGTTGTTGTTGTTTATTTGACGTTGTTGTTGTTGTTGACGTTGTTTTTGTTGTTGTTTATTTGACGCTGTTGTTGTTGTTGTTTATTTGACGTTGTTGTTGTTGACGTTGTTGTTGTTGTTGTTGTTTATTTGACATTGTTGTTGTTGTTGTTATTGTTTATTTGACGTTGTTGTTGTTGTTGTTTATTTGACGTTGTTGTTGTTGTTGACGTTGTTGTTGTTGTTGTTGTTTATTTGGCGTTGTTTTTGTTGTTGTTTATTTGACGTTGTTGTTGTTGTTTATTTGATGTTGTTGTTGTTGTTGTTTATTTGAAGTTGTTGTTGTTGTTTATTTGACATTGTTGTTGTTGACAGTGTTGTTGTTGTTGTTTATTTGACGTTGTGGTTGTTGTTGTTTATTTGACGTTGTTGTTGTTGACGTTGTTGTTGTTGTTGTTTATTTGACGTTGTTGTTGTTGACGTTGTTGTTGTTGTTTATTTGACGTTGTTGTTGTTGTTGACATAGTTGTTGTTGTTGTTGTTTATTTGACGTTGTTGTTGTTGTTGACGTTGTTGTGGTTGTTTATTTGTCGTTGTTGTTGTTGTTGACATAGTTGTTGTTGTTGTTGTTGTTTATTTGTCACTGTTGTTGTTGTTGTTGATGTTGTTGTTGTTGTTGTTTATTTGACGTTGTTGTTCTTGTTGTTTATTTGACATTGTTGTTGTTGTTGACGTTGTTGTTGTTGTTGTTGTTTATTTGACTATGTTGTTGTTGTTGTTGTTGTTGTTTATTTGACTATGTTGTTGTTGTTGTTTATTTGACGTTGTTGTTGCTGTTGTTGACTTAGTTGTTGTTGTTGTTTATTTGACGTTGTTGTTGTTGTTGATGTTGTTGTTGTTGTTTATTTGACGTTGTTGTTGTTGACGTTGTTGTTGTTGTTGTTATTGTTTATTTGACGTAGTTGTTGTTATTGTTGACGTTGTTGTTGTTGTTGTTTATTTGACGTTATTGTTGTTGTTGATGTTGTTGTTGTTGTAAATTTGACGTTGTTGTAGTTGTTATTGTTGTTGTTGTTGTTGTTGTTGTTTATTTGACATTGTTGTTGTTGTTGTTGTTGTTTATTTGACGTTGTTGTTGCTGTTGTTGACTTAGTTGTTGTTGTTGTTTATTTGACATTGTTGTTGTTGTTGACGTTGTTGTTGTTGTTTATTTGACGTTGTTGTTGTTGACGTTGTTGTTGTTGTTATTGTTTATTTGACGTAGTTGTTGTTGTTGTTGACGTTGTTGTTGTTGTTGTTGTTTATTTGACGTTATTGTTGTTGTTGTTGTTGTTGTTGTTGTTGTAAATTTGACGTTGTTGTAGTTGTTATTGTTGTTGTTGTTGTTGTTGTTGTTTATTTGACATTGTTGTTGTTGTTGTTTATTTGACGTTGTTGTTGTTGTTTATTTGACGTTGTTGTTTATTTAACGTTGTTGTTGTTGATGGTGTTGTTGTTGTTGTTGTTTGTTTGACATTGTTATCGTTGTTGTTGTTGTTAACGTTGTTGACGTTGTTGTTGTTTATTTGACGTTGTTTTTGTTGTTGTTCCTTATTTGACGTTGTTATTGTTTATATGTCGTTGTTGTTGTTGTTTATTTAACGTTGTTGTTGTTGACGTTTTTGTTGTTGTTATTGTTTATTTGACGTTGTTGTTGTTGTTGTTTATTTGACGTAGTTCTTGTTGTTGACGTTGTTGTTATTGTTGTTGTTTATTTGACGTTTATGTTGTTGTTGATGTTGTTGTTGTTGTTGTTGTTTATTTGACGTTGTTGTTGTTGTTTATTTGACGTTATTGTTGTTGACGGTGTTGTTGTTGTTGTTTATTTGACGTTGTTGTTGTTGTTGTTATTTATTTGACGTTATTGTTGTTGACGTTGTTGTTTTTGTTGTTTATTTGACGTTGTTGTTGTTGTTGACATAGTTGTTGTTGTTGTTGTTTATTTGACGTTGTTGTTGTTGTTGACGTTGTTGTTGTTGTTGTTTATTTGACGTTGTTGTTGTTGTTTATTTGACATTGTTGTTGTTGTTGACGTTGTTGTTGTTGTTTATTTGACATTGTTGTTGTTGTTGTTGTTGTTGACGTTGTTGTTGCTGTTGTTTATTTGACTTTGTTGTTGTTGTTGTTATTGTTTATTTGACGTTGTTATTGTTGTTGTTGACTTAATTGTTGTTGTTGTTTATTTGACGTTGTTGTTGTTGTTGACGTTGTTATTTATTTGACGTTGTTGTTGTTGTTGTTGTTGTTGTTGACGTTGTTGTTTATTTGACGTTGTTGTTGTTGTTTATTTGACGTTGTTGTTGTTGTTGTTGACGTTGTTATTGTTGTTGTTGTTTATTTGACATTTTGGTTGTTGTTGATGTTGTTGTTGTTGTTGTATATTTGACGTTGTTGTAGTTGTTATTGTTGTTGTTGTTGTTGTTTATTTGACATTGTTGTTGTTGTTATTGACGTTGTTGTTGTTGTTGTTGTTTATTTGACTTTGTTGTTGTTGTTGTTGTTGTTTATTTGACGTTGTTGTTGTTGTTGTTGTTTATTTGACGTTGTTGTTGTTGTTGACGTTGTTGTTTATTTGACGTTGTTGTTGTTATTGTTGTTGACGTTGTTGTTTATTTGACGTTGTTGTTGTTGTTTATTTGACGTTGTTGTTGTTGTTGACGTTGTTATTGTTGTTTATTTGACGTTGTTGTTGTTATTTATTTGACATTGCTGTTGTTGTTGACGTTGTTGTTGTTGTTGTTGTTTATTTGACATTGTTGTTGTTGTTGTTGACGTTGTTGTTGTTGTTGTTGTTGTTTATTTGACATTGTTGTTGTTATTTATTTGACGTTGTTGTGGGTGACATTGTTGTTGTTGTTTATTTGACGTTGTTGTTGTTGTTTATTTGACGTAGTTGTTGTTGTTGACGTTATTGTTGTTGTTGACGTTATTGTTGTTGTTGTTGTTGTTTATTTGACGTTGTTGTTGTTGTTGACGTTGTTTTTGTTGTTGTTTACTTGATGTTGTTGTTGTTGTATTTTATTTGACGTTGTTGTTGTTGTTTATTTGACGTTGTTGTTGTTGTTTGTTTGACGTTGTTGTTGTTGTTGTTTATTTGACATTGTTGTTGCTGACGGTGTTGTTGTTGTTGTTTATTTGACGTTGTTGTTGTTGTTTATTTGACGTTGTTGTTGTTGTTTATTTGACGTTGTTGTTGTGGACGTTGTTGTTGTTGTTTTTTATTTGACATTGTTGTTGTTGTTAACATAGTTGTTGTTGTTGTTTATTTGACGTTGTTGTTGTTGTTTATTTGGCGTTGTTGTTGTTGTTGTTGACGTTGTTGTTGTTGTTTATTTGACGTTGTTGTTGTTGTTGACGTTGTTTTTGTTGTTGTTTATTTGAAGCTGTTGTTGTTGTTGTTTATTTGACGTTGTTGTTGTTGACGTTGTTGTTGTTGTTGTTTATTTGACATTGTTGTTGTTGTTGTTATTGTTTATTTGACGTTGTTGTTGTTGTTGTTTATTTGACGTTGTTGTTGTTGTTGACGTTGTTGTTGTTGTTGTTTATTTGGCGTTGTTTTTGTTGTTGTTTATTTGACGTTGTTGTTGTTGTTTATTTGATGTTGTTGTTGTTGTTGTTTATTTGAAGTTGTTGTTGTTGTTTATTTGACATTGTTGTTGTTGACAGTGTTGTTGTTGTTGTTTATTTGACGTTGTGGTTGTTGTTGTTTATTTGACGTTGTTGTTGTTGACGTTGTTGTTGTTGTTTATTTGACGTTGTTGTTGTTGACGTTGTTGTTGTTGTTTATTTGACGTTGTTGTTGTTGTTGACATAGTTGTTGTTGTTGTTGTTTATTTGACACTGTTGTTGTTGTTGATGTTGTTGTTGTTGTTGTTTATTTGACGTTGTTGTTCTTGTTGTTTATTTGACATTGTTGTTGTTGTTGACGTTGTTGTTGTTGTTGTTTATTTGACTATGTTGTTGTTGTTGTTGTTGTTGTTTATTTGACTATGTTGTTGTTGTTGTTTATTTGACGTTGTTGTTGCTGTTGTTGACTTAGTTGTTGTTGTTGTTTATTTGACGTTGTTGTTGTTGTTGATGTTGTTGTTGTTGTTTATTTGACGTTGTTGTTGTTGACGTTGTTGTTGTTGTTGTTATTGTTTATTTGACGTAGTTGTTGTTATTGTTGACGTTGTTGTTGTTGTTGTTTATTTGACGTTATTGTTGTTGTTGATGTTGTTGTTGTTGTAAATTTGACGTTGTTGTAGTTGTTATTGTTGTTGTTGTTGTTGTTGTTGTTTATTTGACATTGTTGTTGTTGTTGTTGTTGTTTATTTGACGTTGTTGTTGCTGTTGTTGACTTAGTTGTTGTTGTTGTTTATTTGACATTGTTGTTGTTGTTGACGTTGTTGTTGTTGTTTATTTGACGTTGTTGTTGTTGACGTTGTTGTTGTTGTTATTGTTTATTTGACGTAGTTGTTGTTGTTGTTGACGTTGTTGTTGTTGTTGTTGTTTATTTGACGTTATTGTTGTTGTTGTTGTTGTTGTTGTTGTTGTAAATTTGACGTTGTTGTAGTTGTTATTGTTGTTGTTGTTGTTGTTGTTGTTGTTTATTTGACATTGTTGTTGTTGTTGTTTATTTGACGTTGTTGTTGTTGTTTATTTGACGTTGTTGTTTATTTAACGTTGTTGTTGTTGATGGTGTTGTTGTTGTTGTTGTTTGTTTGACATTGTTATCGTTGTTGTTGTTGTTAACGTTGTTGACGTTGTTGTTGTTTATTTGACGTTGTTTTTGTTGTTGTTCCTTATTTGACGTTGTTATTGTTTATATGTCGTTGTTGTTGTTGTTTATTTAACGTTGTTGTTGTTGACGTTTTTGTTGTTGTTATTGTTTATTTGACGTTGTTGTTGTTGTTGTTTATTTGACGTAGTTCTTGTTGTTGACGTTGTTGTTATTGTTGTTGTTTATTTGACGTTTATGTTGTTGTTGATGTTGTTGTTGTTGTTGTTGTTTATTTGACGTTGTTGTTGTTGTTTATTTGACGTTATTGTTGTTGACGGTGTTGTTGTTGTTGTTTATTTGACGTTGTTGTTGTTGTTGTTATTTATTTGACGTTATTGTTGTTGACGTTGTTGTTTTTGTTGTTTATTTGACGTTGTTGTTGTTGTTGACATAGTTGTTGTTGTTGTTGTTTATTTGACGTTGTTGTTGTTGTTGACGTTGTTGTTGTTGTTGTTTATTTGACGTTGTTGTTGTTGTTTATTTGACATTGTTGTTGTTGTTGACGTTGTTGTTGTTGTTTATTTGACATTGTTGTTGTTGTTGTTGTTGACGTTGTTGTTGCTGTTGTTTATTTGACTTTGTTGTTGTTGTTATTGTTTATTTGACGTTGTTATTGTTGTTGTTGACTTAATTGTTGTTGTTGTTTATTTGACGTTGTTGTTGTTGTTGACGTTGTTATTTATTTGACGTTGTTGTTGTTGTTGTTGTTGTTGACGTTGTTGTTTATTTGACGTTGTTGTTGTTGTTTATTTGACGTTGTTGTTGTTGTTGTTGACGTTGTTGTTGTTGTTGTTTATTTGACATTTTGGTTGTTGTTGATGTTGTTGTTGTTGTTGTATATTTGACGTTGTTGTAGTTGTTATTGTTGTTGTTGTTGTTGTTTATTTGACATTGTTGTTGTTGTTATTGACGTTGTTGTTGTTGTTGTTTATTTGACTTTGTTGTTGTTGTTGTTGTTGTTTATTTGACGTTGTTGTTGTTGTTGTTGTTTATTTGACGTTGTTGTTGTTGTTGACGTTGTTGTTTATTTGACGTTGTTGTTGTTATTGTTGTTGACGTTGTTGTTTATTTGACGTTGTTGTTGTTGTTTATTTGACGTTGTTGTTGTTGTTGACGTTGTTATTGTTGTTTATTTGACGTTGTTGTTGTTATTTATTTGACATTGCTGTTGTTGTTGACGTTGTTGTTGTTGTTGTTGTTTATTTGACATTGTTGTTGTTGTTGTTGACGTTGTTGTTGTTGTTGTTGTTGTTTATTTGACGCTGTTTTAGTATTGTTGTTTATTTGACATTGTTGTTGTTATTTATTTGACGTTGTTGTGGGTGACATTGTTGTTGTTGTTTATTTGACGTTGTTGTTGTTGTTTATTTGACGTAGTTGTTGTTGTTGACGTTATTGTTGTTGTTGACGTTATTGTTGTTGTTGTTGTTGTTTATTTGACGTTGTTGTTGTTGTTGACGTTGTTTTTGTTGTTGTTTACTTGATGTTGTTGTTGTTGTATTTTATTTGACGTTGTTGTTGTTGTTTATTTGACGTTGTTGTTGTTGTTTGTTTGACGTTGTTGTTGTTGTTGTTTATTTGACATTGTTGTTGCTGACGGTGTTGTTGTTGTTGTTTATTTGACGTTGTTGTTGTTGTTTATTTGACGTTGTTGTTGTTGTTTATTTGACGTTGTTGTTGTGGACGTTGTTGTTGTTGTTTTTTATTTGACATTGTTGTTGTTGTTAACATAGTTGTTGTTGTTGTTTATTTGACGTTGTTGTTGTTGTTTATTTGGCGTTGTTGTTGTTGTTGTTGACGTTGTTGTTGTTGTTTATTTGACGTTGTTGTTGTTGTTGACGTTGTTTTTGTTGTTGTTTATTTGAAGCTGTTGTTGTTGTTGTTTATTTGACGTTGTTGTTGTTGACGTTGTTGTTGTTGTTGTTTATTTGACATTGTTGTTGTTGTTGTTATTGTTTATTTGACGTTGTTGTTGTTGTTGTTTATTTGACGTTGTTGTTGTTGTTGACGTTGTTGTTGTTGTTGTTTATTTGGCGTTGTTTTTGTTGTTGTTTATTTGACGTTGTTGTTGTTGTTTATTTGATGTTGTTGTTGTTGTTGTTTATTTGAAGTTGTTGTTGTTGTTTATTTGACATTGTTGTTGTTGACAGTGTTGTTGTTGTTGTTTATTTGACGTTGTGGTTGTTGTTGTTTATTTGACGTTGTTGTTGTTGACGTTGTTGTTGTTGTTTATTTGACGTTGTTGTTGTTGACGTTGTTGTTGTTGTTTATTTGACGTTGTTGTTGTTGTTGACATAGTTGTTGTTGTTGTTGTTTATTTGATGTTGTTGTTGTTGTTGTTGACGTTGTTGTGGTTGTTTATTTGTCGTTGTTGTTGTTGACGTAGTTGTTGTTGTTGTTGTTTATTTGACACTGTTGTTGTTGTTGATGTTGTTGTTGTTGTTGTTTATTTGACGTTGTTGTTGTTGTTGTTTATTTGACATTGTTGTTGTTGTTGACGTTGTTGTTGTTGTTGTTTATTTGACTATGTTGTTGTTGTTGTTGTTTATTTGACTATGTTGTTGTTGTTGTTGTTTATTTGACGTTGTTGTTGCTGTTGTTGACTTAGTTGTTGTTGTTGTTTATTTGACGTTGTTGTTGTTGTTGACGTTGTTGTTGTTGTTTATTTTACGTTGTTGTGGTTGACGTTGTTGTTGTTGTTATTGTTTATTTGACGTAGTTGTTGTTGTTGTTGACGTTGTTGTTGTTGTTTATTTGACGTTATTGTTGTTGTTGATGTTGTTGTTGTTGTAAATTTGACGTTGTTGTAGTTGTTATTGTTGTTGTTGTTGTTGTTGTTGTTTATTTGACATTGTTGTTGTTGTTATTTATTTGACGTTGTTGTTGTTGTTTATTTGACGTTGTTGTTTATTTAACGTTGTTGTTGTTGACGGTGTTGTTGTTGTTGTTGTTTGTTTGACATTGTTATCGTTGTTGTTGTTGTTAACGTTGTTGACGTTGTTGTTGTTTATTTGACGTTGTTTTTGTTGTTGTTCTTTATTTGACGTTGTTATTGTTTATATGTCGTTGTTGTTGTTGTTTATTTAACGTTGTTGTTGTTGACGTTGTTGTTGTTGTTATTGTTTATTTGACGTTGTTGTTGTTGTTTATTTGACGTAGTTCTTGTTGTTGACGGTGTTGTTGTTGTTGTTTATTTGACGTTGTTGTTGTTGTTGTTGTTGTTTATTTGACGTTGTTGTTGTTGTTGTTGTTGTTGTTTATTTGACGTTGTTGTTGTTGACGTTGTTGTTTTTGTTGTTTATTTGACGTTGTTGTTGTTGTTGACATAGTTGTTGTTGTTGTTGTTTATTTGACGTTGTTGTTGTTGTTGACGTTGTTGTTGTTGTTGTTTATTTGACGTTGTTGTTGTTGTTTATTTGACATTGTTGTTGTTGTTGACGTTGTTGTTGTTGTTTATTTGACATTGTTGTTGTTGTTGTTGTTGACGTTGTTGTTGTTGTTGTTTATTTGACTTTGTTGTTGTTGTTGTTATTGTTTATTTGACGTTGTTATTATTGTTGGTAACTTAATTGTTGTTGTTGTTTATTTGACGTTGTTGTTGTTGTTGACGTTGTTGTTTATTTGACGTTGTTGTTGTTGTTGTTGTTGTTGACGTTGTTGTTTATTTGACGTTGTTGTTGTTGTTTATTTGACGTTGTTGTTGTTGTTGACGTTGTTATTGTTGTTTATTTGACGTTGTTGTTGTTATTTATTTGGAATTGCTGTTGTTGTTGACGTTGTTGTTGTTGTTGTTTATTTGACATTGTTGTTGTTGTTGTTGACGTTGTTGTTGTTGTTGTTGTTTATTTGACGCTGTTTTAGTATTGTTGTTTATTTGACATTGTTGTTGTTATTTATTTGACGTTGTTGTGGGTGACATTGTTGTTGTTGTTTATTTGACGTTGTTGTTGTTGTTTATTTGACGTAGTTGTTGTTGTTGACGTTATTGTTGTTGTTGACGTTATTGTTGTTGTTGTTGTTGTTTATTTGACGTTGTTGTTGTTGTTGACGTTGTTTTTGTTGTTGTTTACTTGATGTTGTTGTTGTTGTATTTTATTTGACGTTGTTGTTGTTGTTTATTTGACGTTGTTGTTGTTGTTTATTTGACGTTGTTGTTGTTGTTTGTTTGACGTTGTTGTTGTTGTTTATTTGACGTTGTTGTTGTTTGTTTGACGTTGTTGTTGTTTTTGTTTATTTGACATTGTTGTTGCTGACGGTGATGTTGTTGTTGTTTATTTGACGTTGTTGTTGTTGTTTATTTGACGTTGTTGTTGTTGTTTATTTGACGTTGTTGTTGTGGACGTTGTTGTTGTTGTTTTTTATTTGACGTTGTTGTTGTTGTTGACATAGTTGTTGTTGTTGTTTATTTGACGTTGTTGTTGTTGTTTATTTGGCGTTGTTGTTGTTGTTGTTGACGTTGTTGTTGTTGTTGTTTATTTGACGTTGTTGTTGTTGTTGACGTTGTTTTTGTTGTTGTTTATTTGACGCTGTTGTTGTTGTTGTTTATTTGACGTTGTTGTTGTTGACGTTGTTGTTGTTGTTGTTTATTTGACATTGTTGTTGTTGTTGTTATTGTTTATTTGACGTTGTTGTTGTTGTTGTTGTTTATTTGGCGTTGTTGTTGTTGTTGACGTTGTTGTTGTTGTTGTTTATTTGGCGTTGTTTTTGTTGTTGTTTATTTGACGTTGTTGTTGTTGTTTATTTGATGTTGTTGTTGTTGTTTATTTGAAGTTGTTGTTGTTGTTTATTTGACATTGTTGTTGTTGACAGTGTTGTTGTTGTTGTTTATTTGACGTTGTGGTTGTTGTTGTTTATTTGACGTTGTTGTTGTTGACGTTGTTGTTGTTGTTGTTTATTTGACGTTGTTGTTGTTGTTGACGTTGTTGTTGTTGTTTATTTGACGTTGTTGTTGTTGTTGACATAGTTGTTGTTGTTGTTGTTGTTTATTTGACGTTGTTGTTGTTGTTGACGTTGTTGTGGTTGTTTATTTGTCGTTGTTGTTGTTGTTGACATAGTTGTTGTTGTTGTTGTTGTTGTTTATTTGACACTGTTGTTGTTGTTGTTGATGTTGTTGTTGTTGTTGTTTATTTGACGTTGTTGTTGTTGTTGTTGTTTATTTGACATTGTTGTTGTTGTTGACGTTGTTGTTGTTGTTGTTTATTTGACATTGTTGTTGTTGTTGTTTATTTGACGTTGTTGTTGTTGTTTATTTGACGTTGTTGTTTATTTAACGTTGTTGTTGTTGACGGTGTTGTTGTTGTTGTTGTTTGTTTGACATTGTTATCGTTGTTGTTGTTGTTAACGTTGTTGACGTTGTTGTTGTTTATTTGACGTTGTTTTTGTTGTTGTTCTTTATTTGACGTTGTTATTGTTTATATGTCGTTGTTGTAGTTGTTTATTTAACGTTGTTGTTGTTGATGTTGTTGTTGTTGTTATTGTTTATTTGACGTTGTTGTTGTTGTTGTTGTTTATTTGACGTAGTTCTTGTTGTTGACGTTGTTGTTATTGTTGTTGTTTATTTGACGTTTATGTTGTTGTTGATGTTGTTGTTGTTGTTGTTTATTTGACGTTGTTGTTGTTGTTGTTTATTTGACGTTATTGTTGTTGACGGTGTTGTTGTTGTTGTTTATTTGACGTTGTTGTTGTTGTTGTTGTTTATTTGACGTTGTTGTTGTTGACGTTGTTGTTTTTGTTGTTTATTTGACGTTGTTGTTGTTGTTAACATAGTTGTTGTTGTTGTTGTTTATTTGACGTTGTTGTTGTTGTTGACGTTGTTGTTGTTGTTGTTTATTTGATGTTGTTGTTGTTGTTTATTTGACATTGTTGTTGTTGTTGACGTTGTTGTTGTTGTTTATTTGACATTGTTGTTGTTGTTGTTGTTGACGTTGTTGTTGTTGTTTATTTGACTTTGTTGTTGTTGTTGTTATTGTTTAATTGACGTTGTTATTATTGTTGTTGACTTAATTGTTGTTGTTGTTTATTTGACGTTGTTGTTGTTGTTGACGTTGTTGTTTATTTGACGTTGTTGTTGTTGTTGTTGTTGTTGTTGACGTTGTTGTTTATTTGACGTTGTTGTTGTTGTTTATTTGACGTTGTTGTTGTTGACGTTGTTATTGTTGTTTATTTGACGTTGTTGTTGTTATTTATTTGGAATTGCTGTTGTTGTTGACGTTGTTGTTGTTGTTGTTGTTTATTTGACATTGTTGTTGTTGTTGTTGACGTTGTTGTTGTTGTTGTTTATTTGACGCCGTTTTAGTATTGTTGTTTATTTGACATTGTTGTTGTTATTTATTTGACGTTGTTGTGGGTGACATTGTTGTTGTTGTTTATTTGACGTTGTTGTTGTTGTTTATTTGACGTAGTTGTTGTTGTTGACGTTATTGTTGTTGTTGACGTTATTGTTGTTGTTGTTGTTGTTGTTTATTTGACGTTGTTGTTGTTGTTGACGTTGTTTTTGTTGTTGTTTACTTGATGTTGTTGTTGTTGTATTTTATTTGACGTTGTTGTTGTTGTTTATTTGACGTTGTTGTTGTTGTTTGTTTGACGTTGTTGTTGTTGTTTATTTGACATTGTTGTTGCTGACGGTGATGTTGTTGTTGTTTATTTGACGTTGTTGTTGTTGTTTATTTGACGTTGTTGTTGTGGACGTTGTTGTTGTTGTTTTTTATTTGACGTTGTTGTTGTTGTTGTTGACATAGTTGTTGTTGTTGTTTATTTGAAGTTGTTGTTGTTGTTTATTTGGCGTTGTTGTTGTTGTTGTTGACGTTGTTGTTGTTGTTGTTTATTTGACGTTGTTGTTGTTGTTGACGTTGTTTTTGTTGTTGTTTATTTGACGCTGTTGTTGTTGTTGTTTATTTGACGTTGTTGTTGTTGACGTTGTTGTTGTTGTTGTTTATTTGACATTGTTGTTGTTGTTGTTATTGTTTATTTGACGTTGTAGTTGTTGTTGTTGTTTATTTGGCGTTGTTGTTGTTGTTGTTGACGTTGTTGTTGTTGTTGTTTATTTGGCGTTGTTTTTGTTGTTGTTTATTTGACGTTGTTGTTGTTGTTTATTTGATGTTGTTGTTGTTGTTATTTATTTGAAGTTGTTGTTGTTGTTTATTTAACATTGTTGTTGTTGACAGTGTTGTTGTTGTTGTTTATTTGACGTTGTGGTTGTTGTTGTTTATTTGACGTTGTTGTTGTTGACGTTGTTGTCGTTGTTGTTTATTTGACGTTGTTGTTGTTGACGTTGTTGTTGTTGTTTATTTGACGTTGTTGTTGTTGTTGACATAGTTGTTGTTGTTGTTGTTTATTTGACGTTGTTGTTGTTGGTGACGTTGTTGTGGTTGTTTATTTGTCGTTGTTGTTGTTGTTGACATAGTTGTTGTTGTTGTTGTTGTTTATTTGACACTGTTGTTGTTGTTGATGTTGTTGTTGTTGTTGTTTATTTGACGTTGTTGTTGTTGTTGTTTATTTGACATTGTTGTTGTTGTTGACGTTGTTGTTGTTGTTGTTTATTTGACTATGTTGTTGTTGTTGTTGTTGTTTATTTGACTATGTTGTTGTTGTTGTTGTTTATTTGACGTTGTTGTTGCTGTTGTTGACTTAGTTGTTGTTGTTGTTTATTTGACGTTGTTGTTGTTGTTGACGTTGTTGTTGTTGTTTATTTGACGTTGTTGTTGTTGACGTTGTTGTTGTTGTTGTTATTGTTTATTTGACGTAGTTGTTGTTGTTGTTGACGTTGTTGTTGTTGTTGTTTATTTGACGTTATTGTTGTTGTTGATGTTGTTGTTGTTGTTGTAAATTTGACGTTGTTGTAGTTGTTATTGTTGTTGTTGTTGTTGTTGTTGTTTATTTGACATTGTTGTTGTTGTTGTTTATTTGACGTTGTTGTTGTTGTTTATTTGACGTTGTTGTTTATTTAACGTTGTTGTTGTTGACGGTGTTGTTGTTGTTGTTGTTTGTTTGACATTATTATCGTTGTTGTTGTTGTTAACGTTGTTGACGTTGTTGTTGTTTATTTGACGTTGTTTTTGTTGTTGTTCTTTATTTGACGTTGTTATTGTTTATATGTCGTTGTTGTTGTTGTTTATTTAACGTTGTTGTTATTGACGTTGTTGTTGTTGTTATTGTTTATTTGACGTTGTTGTTGTTGTTGTTTATTTGACGTAGTTCTTGTTGTTGACGTTGTTGTTATTGTTGTTGTTTATTTGACGTTTATGTTGTTGTTGATGTTGTTGTTGTTGTTGTTGTTTATTTGACGTTGTTGTTGTTGTTGTTTATTTGACGTTATTGTTGTTGACGGTGTTGTTGTTGTTGTTTATTTGACGTTGTTGTTGTTGTTGTTGTTTATTTGACGTTGTTGTTGTTGACGTTGTTGTTTTTGTTGTTTATTTGACGTTGTTGTTGTTGTTGACATAGTTGTTGTTGTTGTTGTTTATTTGACGTTGTTGTTGTTGTTGACGTTGTTGTTGTTGTTGTTTATTTGACGTTGTTGTTGTTGTTTATTTGACATTGTTGTTGTTGTTGACGTTGTTGTTGTTGTTTATTTGACATTGTTGTTGTTGTTGTTATTGACGTTGTTGTTGTTGTTATTTATTTGACTTTGTTGTTGTTGTTGTTATTGTTTATTTGACGTTGTTATTGTTGTTGTTGACTTAATTGTTGTTGTTGTTTAATTGACGTTGTTGTTGTTGTTGACGTTGTTGTTTATTTGACGTTGTTGTTGTTGTTGTAGTTGTTGACGTTGTTGTTTATTTGACGTTGTTGTTGTTGTTTATTTGACGTTGTTGTTGTTGTTGACGTTGTTATTGTTGTTTATTTGACGTTGTTGTTGTTATTTATTTGAAATTGCTGTTGTTATTGACGTTGTTGTTGTTGTTGTTTATTTGACATTGTTGTTGTTGTTGTTGACGTTGTTGTTGTTGTTGTTGTTTATTTGACGCTGTTTTAGTATTGTTGTTTATTTGACATTGTTGTTGTTATTTATTTGACGTTGTTGTGGGTGACATTGTTGTTGTTGTTTATTTGACGTTGTTGTTGTTGTTTATTTGACGTTGTTGTTGTTGTTTATTTGACGTAGTTGTTGTTGTTGACGTTATTGTTGTTGTTGACGTTATTGTTGTTGTTGTTGTTGTTTATTTGACGTTGTTGTTGTTGTTGACGTTGTTTTTGTTGTTGTTTACTTGATGTTGTTGTTGTTGTATTTTATTTGACGTTGTTGTTGTTGTTTATTTGACGTTGTTGTTGTTGTTTGTTTGACGTTGTTGTTGTTGTTTATTTGACATTGTTGTTGCTGACGGTGTTGTTGTTGTTGTTTATTTGACGTTGTTGTTGTTGTTTATTTGACGTTGTTGTTGTGGACGTTGTTGTTGTTGTTTTTTATTTGACGTTGTTGTTGTTGTTGACATAGTTGTTGTTGTTGTTTATTTGATGTTGTTGTTGTTGTTTATTTGGCGTTGTTGTTGTTGTTGTTGACGTTGTTGTTGTTGTTGTTTATTTGACGTTGTTGTTGTTGTTGACGTTGTTTTTGTTGTTGTTTATTTGACGCTGTTGTTGTTGTTGTTTATTTGACGTTGTTGTTGTTGACGTTGTTGTTGTTGTTGTTTATTTGACATTGTTGTTGTTGTTGTTATTGTTTATTTGACGTTGTTGTTGTTGTTGTTTATTTGGCGTTGTTGTTGTTGTTGACGTTGTTGTTGTTGTTGTTTATTTGGCGTTGTTTTTGTTGTTGTGTATTTGACGTTGTTGTTGTTGTTTATTTGATGTTGTTGTTGTTGTTGTTGTTTATTTGAAGTTATTGTTGTTGTTTATTTGACATTGTTGTTGTTGACAGTGTTGTTGTTGTTGTTTATTTGACGTTGTGGTTGTTGTTGTTTATTTGACGTTGTTGTTGTTGACGTTGTTGTTGTTGTTGTTTATTTGACGTTGTTGTTGTTGACGTTGTTGTTGTTGTTTATTTGACGTTGTTGTTGTTGTTGACATAGTTGATGTTGTTGTTGTTTCTTTGACGTTGTTGTTGTTGTTGACGTTGTTGTGGGTGTTTATTTGTCATTGTTGTTGTTGTTGACATAGTTGTTGTTGTTGTTGTTGTTGTTTATTTGACACTGTTGTTGTTGTTGATGTTGTTGTTGTTGTTGTTTATTTGACGTTGTTGTTGTTGTTGTTTATTTGACATTGTTGTTGTTGTTGACGTTGTTGTTGTTGTTGTTTATTTGACTATGTTGTTGTTGTTGTTGTTGTTTATTTGACTATGTTGTTGTTGTTGTTGTTTATTTGACGTTGTTGTTGCTGTTGTTGACTTAGTTGTTGTTGTTGTTTATTTGACGTTGTTGTTGTTGTTGACGTTGTTGTTGTTGTTTATTTGACGTTGTTGTTGTTGACGTTGTTGTTGTTGTTGTTATTGTTTATTTGACGTAGTTGTTGTTGTTGTTGACGTTGTTGTTGTTGTTGTTTATTTGACGTTATTGTTGTTGTTGATGTTGTTGTTGTTGTTGTAAATTTGACGTTGTTGTAGTTGTTATTGTTGTTGTTGTTGTTGTTGTTGTTTATTTGACATTGTTGTTGTTGTTGTTTATTTGACGTTGTTGTTTATTTAACGTTGTTGTTGTTGACGGTGTTGTTGTTGTTGTTGTTTATTTGACGTTGTGGTTGTTGTTGTTTATTTGACGTTGTTGTTGTTGACGTTGTTGTTGTTGTTGTTTATTTGACGTTGTTGTTGTTGACGTTGTTGTTGTTATTTATTTGACGTTGTTGTTGTTGTTGACATAGTTGTTGTTGTTGTTGTTTATTTGACGTTGTTGTTGTTGTTGACGTTGTTGTGGTTGTTTATTTGTCGTTGTTGTTGTTGTTGACATAGTTGTTGTTGTTGTTGTTGTTTATTTGACACTGTTGTTGTTGTTGTTGATGTTGTTGTTGTTGTTGTTTATTTGACGTTGTTGTTGTTGTTGTTGTTGTTTATTTGACATTGTTGTTGTTGTTGACGTTGTTGTTGTTGTTGTTTATTTGACATTGTTGTTGTTGTTGTTGTTTATTTGACGTTGTTGTTGTTGTTTATTTGACGTTGTTGTTTATTTAACGTTGTTGTTGTTGTTGACGGTGTTGTTGTTGTTGTTGTTTGTTTGACATTGTTATCGTTGTTGTTGTTGTTAACGTTGTTGACGTTGTTGTTGACGCTGTTGTTGTTGTTGTTTATTTGACGTTGTTGTTGTTGACGTTGTTGTTGTTGTTGTTTATTTGACATTGTTGTTGTTGTTGTTATTGTTTATTTGACGTTGTAGTTGTTGTTGTTGTTTATTTGGCGTTGTTGTTGTTGTTGTTGACGTTGTTGTTGTTGTTGTTTATTTGGCGTTGTTTTTGTTGTTGTTTATTTGACGTTGTTGTTGTTGTTTATTTGATGTTGTTGTTGTTGTTATTTATTTGAAGTTGTTGTTGTTGTTTATTTGACATTGTTGTTGTTGACAGTGTTGTTGTTGTTGTTTATTTGACGTTGTGGTTGTTGTTGTTTATTTGACGTTGTTGTTGTTGACGTTGTTGTCGTTGTTGTTTATTTGACGTTGTTGTTGTTGACGTTGTTGTTGTTGTTTATTTGACGTTGTTGTTGTTGTTGACATAGTTGTTGTTGTTGTTGTTTATTTGACGTTGTTGTTGTTGGTGACGTTGTTGTGGTTGTTTATTTGTCGTTGTTGTTGTTGTTGACATAGTTGTTGTTGTTGTTGTTGTTTATTTGACACTGTTGTTGTTGTTGATGTTGTTGTTGTTGTTGTTTATTTGACGTTGTTGTTGTTGTTGTTTATTTGACATTGTTGTTGTTGTTGACGTTGTTGTTGTTGTTGTTTATTTGACTATGTTGTTGTTGTTGTTGTTGTTTATTTGACTATGTTGTTGTTGTTGTTGTTTATTTGACGTTGTTGTTGCTGTTGTTGACTTAGTTGTTGTTGTTGTTTATTTGACGTTGTTGTTGTTGTTGACGTTGTTGTTGTTGTTTATTTGACGTTGTTGTTGTTGACGTTGTTGTTGTTGTTGTTATTGTTTATTTGACGTAGTTGTTGTTGTTGTTGACGTTGTTGTTGTTGTTGTTTATTTGACGTTATTGTTGTTGTTGATGTTGTTGTTGTTGTTGTAAATTTGACGTTGTTGTAGTTGTTATTGTTGTTGTTGTTGTTGTTGTTGTTTATTTGACATTGTTGTTGTTGTTGTTTATTTGACGTTGTTGTTGTTGTTTATTTGACGTTGTTGTTTATTTAACGTTGTTGTTGTTGACGGTGTTGTTGTTGTTGTTGTTTGTTTGACATTGTTATCGTTGTTGTTGTTGTTAACGTTGTTGACGTTGTTGTTGTTTATTTGACGTTGTTTTTGTTGTTGTTCTTTATTTGACGTTGTTATTGTTTATATGTCGTTGTTGTTGTTGTTTATTTAACGTTGTTGTTGTTGACGTTGTTGTTGTTGTTATTGTTTATTTGACGTTGTTGTTGTTGTTGTTGTTTATTTGACGTAGTTCTTGTTGTTGACGTTGTTGTTATTGTTGTTGTTTATTTGACGTTTATGTTGTTGTTGATGTTGTTGTTGTTGTTGTTGTTTATTTGACGTTGTTGTTGTTGTTGTTTATTTGACGTTATTGTTGTTGACGGTGTTGTTGTTGTTGTTTATTTGACGTTGTTGTTGTTGTTGTTGTTGTTGTTTATTTGACGTTGTTGTTGTTGACGTTGTTGTTTTTGTTGTTTATTTGACGTTGTTGTTGTTGTTGACATAGTTGTTGTTGTTGTTGTTTATTTGACGTTGTTGTTGTTGTTGACGTTGTTGTTGTTGTTGTTTATTTGACGTTGTTGTTGTTGTTTATTTGACATTGTTGTTGTTGTTGACGTTGTTGTTGTTGTTTATTTGACATTGTTGTTGTTGTTGTTATTGACGTTGTTGTTGTTGTTATTTATTTGACTTTGTTGTTGTTGTTGTTATTATTTATTTGACGTTGTTATTGTTGTTGTTGACTTAATTGTTGTTGTTGTTTAATTGACGTTGTTGTTGTTGTTGATGTTGTTGTTTATTTGACGTTGTTGTTGTTGTTGTAGTTGTTGACGTTGTTGTTTATTTGACGTTGTTGTTGTTGTTGACGTTGTTATTGTTGTTTATTTGACGTTGTTGTTGTTATTTATTTGAAATTGCTGTTGTTATTGACGTTGTTGTTGTTGTTGTTTATTTGACATTGTTGTTGTTGTTGTTGACGTTGTTGTTGTTGTTGTTGTTTATTTGACGCTGTTTTAGTATTGTTGTTTATTTGACATTGTTGTTGTTATTTATTTGACGTTGTTGTGGGTGACATTGTTGTTGTTGTTTATTTGACGTTGTTGTTGTTGTTTATTTGACGTAGTTGTTGTTGTTGACGTTATTGTTGTTGTTGACGTTATTGTTGTTGTTGTTGTTGTTTATTTGACGTTGTTGTTGTTGTTGACGTTGTTTTTGTTGTTGTTTACTTGATGTTGTTGTTGTTGTATTTTATTTGACGTTGTTGTTGTTGTTTATTTGACGTTGTTGTTGTTGTTTGTTTGACGTTGTTGTTGTTGTTTATTTGACATTGTTGTTGCTGACGGTGTTGTTGTTGTTGTTTATTTGACGTTGTTGTTGTTGTTTATTTGACGTTGTTGTTGTGGACGTTGTTGTTGTTGTTTTTTATTTGACGTTGTTGTTGTTGTTGACATAGTTGTTGTTGTTGTTTATTTGATGTTGTTGTTGTTGTTTATTTGGCGTTGTTGTTGTTGTTGTTGACGTTGTTGTTGTTGTTGTTTATTTGACGTTGTTGTTGTTGTTGACGTTGTTTTTGTTGTTGTTTATTTGACACTGTTGTTGTTGTTGTTTATTTGACGTTGTTGTTGTTGACGTTGTTGTTGTTGTTGTTTATTTGACATTGTTGTTGTTGTTGTTATTGTTTATTTGACGTTGTTGTTGTTGTTGTTTATTTGGCGTTGTTGTTGTTGTTGACGTTGTTGTTGTTGTTGTTTATTTGGCGTTGTTTTTGTTGTTGTGTATTTGACGTTGTTGTTGTTGTTTATTTGATGTTGTTGTTGTTGTTGTTGTTTATTTGAAGTTATTGTTGTTGTTTATTTGACATTGTTGTTGTTGACAGTGTTGTTGTTGTTGTTTATTTGACGTTGTGGTTGTTGTTGTTTATTTGACGTTGTTGTTGTTGACGTTGTTGTTGTTGTTGTTTATTTGACGTTGTTGTTGTTGACGTTGTTGTTGTTGTTTATTTGACGTTGTTGTTGTTGTTGACATAGTTGATGTTGTTGTTGTTTCTTTGACGTTGTTGTTGTTGTTGACGTTGTTGTGGGTGTTTATTTGTCATTGTTGTTGTTGTTGACATAGTTGTTGTTGTTGTTGTTGTTTATTTGACACTGTTGTTGTTGTTGATGTTGTTGTTGTTGTTGTTTATTTGACGTTGTTGTTGTTGTTGTTTATTTGACATTGTTGTTGTTGTTGACGTTGTTGTTGTTGTTTTTTATTTGACTATGTTGTTGTTGTTGTTGTTGTTTATTTGACTATGTTGTTGTTGTTGTTGTTTATTTGACGTTGTTGTTGCTGTTGTTGACTTAGTTGTTATTGTTGTTTATTTGACGTTGTTGTTGTTGTTGACGTTGTTGTTGTTGTTTATTTGACGTTGTTGTTGTTGACGTTGTTGTTGTTGTTGTTATTGTTTATTTGACGTAGTTGTTGTTGTTGACGTTGTTGTTGTTGTTGTTTATTTGACGTTATTGTTGTTGTTGATGTTGTTGTTGTTGTTGTAAATTTGACGTTGTTGTAGTTGTTATTGTTGTTGTTGTTGTTGTTGTTGTTTATTTGACATTGTTGTTGTTGTTGTTTATTTGACGTTGTTGTTTATTTAACGTTGTTGTTGTTGACGGTGTTGTTGTTGTTGTTTATTTGACGTTGTGGTTGTTGTTGTTTATTTGACGTTGTTGTTGTTGACGTTGTTGTTGTTGTTTATTTGACGTTGTTGTTGTTGACGTTGTTGTTGTTGTTTATTTGACGTTGTTGTTGTTGTTGACATAGTTGTTGTTGTTGTTTATTTGACGTTGTTGTTGTTGTTGACGTTGTTGTGGTTGTTTATTTGTCATTGTTGTTGTTGTTGACATAGTTGTTGTTGTTGTTGTTGTTTATTTGACACTGTTGTTGTTGTTGTTGATGTTGTTGTTGTTGTTGTTTATTTGACGTTGTTGTTGTTGTTGTTGTTGTTTATTTGACATTGTTGTTGTTGTTGACGTTGTTGTTGTTGTTGTTTATTTGACATTGTTGTTGTTGTTGTTGTTGTTTATTTGACGTTGTTGTTGTTGTTTATTTGACGTTGTTGTTTATTTAACGTTGTTGTTGTTGTTGACGGTGTTGTTGTTGTTGTTGTTTGTTTGACATTGTTATCGTTGTTGTTGTTGTTAACGTTGTTGACGTTGTTGTTGTTTATTTGACGTTGTTTTTGTTGTTGTTCTTTATTTGACGTTGTTACTGTTTATATGTCGTTGTTGTAGTTGTTTATTTAACGTTGTTGTTGTTGATGTTGTTGTTGTTGTTATTGTTTATTTGACGTTGTTGTTGATGTTGTTGTTTATTTGACGTAGTTCTTGTTGTTGACGTTGTTGTTATTGTTGTTGTTTATTTGACGTTTATGTTGTTGTTGATGTTGTTGTTGTTGTTGTTTATTTGACGTTGTTGTTGTTGTTGTTTATTTGACGTTATTGTTGTTGACGGTGTTGTTGTTGTTGTTTATTTGACGTTGTTGTTGTTGTTGTTGTTTATTTGACGTTGTTGTTGTTGACGTTGTTGTTTTTGTTGTTTATTTGACGTTGTTGTTGTTGTTAACATAGTTGTTGTTGTTGTTGTTTATTTGACGTTGTTGTTGTTGTTGACGTTGTTGTTGTTGTTGTTTATTTGATGTTGTTGTTGTTGTTTATTTGACATTGTTGTTGTTGTTGACGTTGTTGTTGTTGTTTATTTGACATTGTTGTTGTTGTTGTTGTTGACGTTGTTGTTGTTGTTGTTTATTTGACTTTGTTGTTGTTGTTGTTATTGTTTAATTGACGTTGTTATTATTGTTGTTGACTTAATTGTTGTTGTTGTTTATTTGACGTTGTTGTTGTTGTTGACGTTGTTGTTTATTTGACGTTGTTGTTGTTGTTGTTGTTGTTGACGTTGTTGTTTATTTGACGTTGTTGTTGTTGTTTATTTGACGTTGTTGTTGTTGACGTTGTTATTGTTGTTTATTTGACGTTGTTGTTGTTATTTATTTGGAATTGCTGTTGTTGTTGACGTTGTTGTTGTTGTTGTTGTTTATTTGACATTGTTGTTGTTGTTGTTGACGTTGTTGTTGTTGTTGTTGTTTATTTGACGCCGTTTTAGTATTGTTGTTTATTTGACATTGTTGTTGTTATTTATTTGACGTTGTTGTGGGTGACATTGTTGTTGTTGTTTATTTGACGTTGTTGTTGTTGTTTATTTGACGTAGTTGTTGTTGTTGACGTTATTGTTGTTGTTGACGTTATTGTTGTTGTTGTTGTTGTTTATTTGACGTTGTTGTTGTTGTTGACGTTGTTTTTGTTGTTGTTTACTTGATGTTGTTGTTGTTGTATTTTATTTGACGTTGTTGTTGTTGTTTATTTGACGTTGTTGTTGTTGTTTGTTTGACGTTGTTGTTGTTGTTTATTTGACATTGTTGTTGCTGACGGTGATGTTGTTGTTGTTTATTTGACGTTGTTGTTGTTGTTGTTTATTTGACGTTGTTGTTGTGGACGTTGTTGTTGTTGTTTTTTATTTGACGTTGTTGTTGTTGTTGTTGACATAGTTGTTGTTGTTGTTTATTTGACGTTGTTGTTGTTGTTTATTTGGCGTTGTTGTTGTTGTTGTTGACGTTGTTGTTGTTGTTGTTTATTTGACGTTGTTGTTGTTGTTGACGTTGTTATTGTTGTTGTTTATTTGACGCTGTTGTTGTTGTTGTTTATTTGACGTTGTTGTTGTTGACGTTGTTGTTGTTGTTGTTGTTGTTTATTTGACATTGTTGTTGTTGTTGTTGTTATTGTTTATTTGACGTTGTAGTTGTTGTTGTTGTTTATTTGGCGTTGTTGTTGTTGTTGTTGACGTTGTTGTTGTTGTTGTTTATTTGGCGTTGTTTTTGTTGTTGTTTATTTGACGTTGTTGTTGTTGTTTATTTGATGTTGTTGTTGTTGTTATTTATTTGAAGTTGTTGTTGTTGTTTATTTGACATTGTTGTTGTTGACAGTGTTGTTGTTGTTGTTTATTTGACGTTGTGGTTGTTGTTGTTTATTTGACGTTGTTGTTGTTGACGTTGTTGTTGTTGTTGTTTATTTGACGTTGTTGTTGTTGACGTTGTTGTTGTTGTTGTTTATTTGACGTTGTTGTTGTTGTTGACATAGTTGTTGTTGTTGTTGTTTATTTGACGTTGTTGCTGTTGGTGACGTTGTTGTGGTTGTTTATTTGTCGTTGTTGTTGTTGTTGACATAGTTGTTGTTGTTGTTGTTGTTTATTTGACACTGTTGTTGTTGTTGATGTTGTTGTTGTTGTTGTTGTTTATTTGACGTTGTTGTTGTTGTTTATTTGACATTGTTGTTGTTGTTGACGTTGTTGTTGTTGTTGTTTATTTGACTATGTTGTTGTTGTTGTTGTTTATTTGACTATGTTGTTGTTGTTGTTTATTTGACGTTGTTGTTGCTGTTGTTGACTTAGTTGTTGTTGTTGTTTATTTGACGTTGTTGTTGTTGTTGACGTTGTTGTTGTTGTTTATTTGACGTTGTTGTTGTTGACGTTGTTGTTGTTGTTGTTATTGTTTATTTGACGTAGTTGTTGTTGTTGTTGACGTTGTTGTTGTTGTTGTTTATTTGACGTTATTGTTGTTGTTGATGTTGTTGTTGTTGTTGTTAATTTGACGTTGTTGTAGTTGTTATTGTTGTTGTTGTTGTTGTTGTTTATTTGACATTGTTGTTGTTGTTGTTTATTTGACGTTGTTGTTGTTGTTTATTTGACGTTGTTGTTTATTTAACGTTGTTGTTGTTGACGGTGTTGTTGTTGTTGTTGTTGTTTGTTTGACATTGTTATCGTTGTTGTTGTTGTTAACGTTGTTGACGTTGTTGTTGTTTATTTGACGTTGTTTTTGTTGTTGTTCTTTATTTGACGTTGTTATTGTTTATATGTCGTTGTTGTTGTTGTTTATTTAACGTTGTTGTTGTTGACGTTGTTGTTGTTGTTATTGTTTATTTGACGTTGTTGTTGTTGTTGTTTATTTGACGTAGTTCTTGTTGTTGACGTTGTTGTTATTGTTGTTGTTTATTTGACGTTTATGATGTTGTTGATGTTGTTGTTGTTGTTGTTGTTTATTTGACGTTGTTGTTGTTGTTGTTTATTTGACGTTATTGTTGTTGACGGTGTTGTTGTTGTTGTTTATTTGACGTTGTTGTTGTTGTTGTTGTTTATTTGACGTTGTTGTTGTTGACGTTGTTGTTTTTGTTGTTTATTTGACGTTGTTGTTGTTGTTGACATAGTTGTTGTTGTTGTTGTTTATTTGACGTTGTTGTTGTTGTTGACGTTGTTGTTGTTGTTGTTTATTTGACGTTGTTGTTGTTGTTTATTTGACATTGTTGTTGTTGTTGACGTTGTTGTTGTTGTTTATTTGACATTGTTGTTGTTGTTGTTATTGACGTTGTTGTTGTTGTTATTTATTTGACTTTGTTGTTGTTGTTGTTATTGTTTATTTGACGTTGTTATTGTTGTTGTTGACTTAATTGTTGTTGTTGTTTAATTGACGTTGTTGTTGTTGTTGACGTTGTTGTTTATTTGACGTTGTTGTTGTTGTTGTAGTTGTTGACGTTGTTGTTTATTTGACGTTGTTGTTGTTGTTTATTTGACGTTGTTGTTGTTGTTGACGTTGTTATTGTTGTTTATTTGACGTTGTTGTTGTTATTTATTTGAAATTGCTGTTGTTATTGACGTTGTTGTTGTTGTTGTTTATTTGACATTGTTGTTGTTGTTGTTGACGTTGTTGTTGTTGTTGTTGTTTATTTGACGCTGTTTTAGTATTGTTGTTTATTTGACATTGTTGTTGTTATTTATTTGACGTTGTTGTGGGTGACATTGTTGTTGTTGTTTATTTGACGTTGTTGTTGTTGTTTATTTGACGTAGTTGTTGTTGTTGACGTTATTGTTGTTGTTGACGTTATTGTTGTTGTTGTTGTTGTTTATTTGACGTTGTTGTTGTTGACGTTGTTTTTGTTGTTGTTTACTTGATGTTGTTGTTGTTGTATTTTATTTGACGTTGTTGTTGTTGTTTATTTGACGTTGTTGTTGTTGTTTGTTTGACGTTGTTGTTGTTGTTTATTTGACATTGTTGTTGCTGACGGTGTTGTTGTTGTTGTTTATTTGACGTTGTTGTTGTTGTTTATTTGACGTTGTTGTTGTGGACGTTGTTGTTGTTGTTTTTTATTTGACGTTGTTGTTGTTGTTGACATAGTTGTTGTTGTTGTTTATTTGATGTTGTTGTTGTTGTTTATTTGGCGTTGTTGTTGTTGTTGTTGACGTTGTTGTTGTTGTTGTTTATTTGACGTTGTTGTTGTTGTTGACGTTGTTTTTGTTGTTGTTTATTTGACGCTGTTGTTGTTGTTGTTTATTTGACGTTGTTGTTGTTGACGTTGTTGTTGTTGTTGTTTATTTGACATTGTTGTTGTTGTTGTTATTGTTTATTTGACGTTGTTGTTGTTGTTGTTTATTTGGCGTTGTTGTTGTTGTTGACGTTGTTGTTGTTGTTGTTTATTTGGCGTTGTTTTTGTTGTTGTGTATTTGACGTTGTTGTTGTTGTTTATTTGATGTTGTTGTTGTTGTTGTTTATTTGAAGTTATTGTTGTTGTTTATTTGACATTGTTGTTGTTGACAGTGTTGTTGTTATTGTTTATTTGACGTTGTGGTTGTTGTTGTTTATTTGACGTTGTTGTTGTTGTTGACGTTGTTGTTGTTGTTGTTTATTTGACGTTGTTGTTGTTGACGTTATTGTTGTTGTTTATTTGACGTTGTTGTTGTTGTTGACATAGTTGATGTTGTTGTTGTTTCTTTGACGTTGTTGTTGTTGTTGACGTTGTTGTGGGTGTTTATTTGTCATTGTTGTTGTTGTTGACATAGTTGTTGTTGTTGTTGTTGTTTATTTGACACTGTTGTTGTTGTTGATGTTGTTGTTGTTGTTGTTTATTTGACGTTGTTGTTGTTGTTGTTTATTTGACATTGTTGTTGTTGTTGACGTTGTTGTTGTTGTTGTTTATTTGACTATGTTGTTGTTGTTGTTGTTGTTTATTTGACTATGTTGTTGTTGTTGTTGTTTATTTGACGTTGTTGTTGCTGTTGTTGACTTAGTTGTTGTTGTTGTTTATTTGACGTTGTTGTTGTTGTTGACGTTGTTGTTGTTGTTTATTTGACGTTGTTGTTGTTGACGTTGTTGTTGTTGTTGTTGTTATTGTTTATTTGACGTAGTTGTTGTTGTTGTTGACATTGTTGTTGTTGTTGTTTATTTGACGTTATTGTTGTTGTTGATGTTGTTGTTGTTGTTGTAAATTTGACGTTGTTGTAGTTGTTATTGTTGTTGTTGTTGTTGTTGTTGTTTATTTGACATTGTTGTTGTTGTTGTTTATTTGACGTTGTTGTTTATTTAACGTTGTTGTTGTTGACGGTGTTGTTGTTGTTGTTGTTTGTTTGACATTGTTATCGTTGTTGTTGTTGTTAACATTGTTGACGTTGTTGTTGTTTATTTGACGTTGTTTTTGTTGTTGTTCTTTATTTGACGTTGTTATTGTTTATATGTCGTTGTTATTGTTGTTTATTTAACGTTGTTGTTGTTGACGTTGTTGTTGTTGTTATTGTTTATTTGACGTTGTTGTTGTTGTTGTTTATTTGACGTAGTTCTTGTTGTTGACGTTGTTGTTATTGTTGTTGTTTATTTGACGTTTATGTTGTTGTTGATGTTGTTGTTGTTGTTGTTGTTGTTGTTTATTTGACGTTGTTGTTGTTGTTGTTTATTTGACGTTATTGTTGTTGACGGTGTTGTTGTTGTTGTTTATTTGACGTTGTTGTTGTTGTTGTTGTTGTTTATTTGACGTTGTTGTTGTTGACGTTGTTGTTTTTGTTGTTTATTTGACGTTGTTGTTGTTGTTGACATAGTTGTTGTTGTTGTTGTTGTTGTTGTTGTTTATTTGACGTTGTTGTTGTTGTTGACATAGTTGTTGTTGTTGTTTATTTGACGTTGTTGTTGTTGTTTATTTGACATTGTTGTTGTTGTTGACGTTGTTGTTGTTGTTCATTTGACATTGTTGTTGTTGTTGTTATTGACGTTATTGTTGTTGTTATTTATTTGACTTTGTTGTTGTTGTTGTTATTGTTTATTTGACGTTGTTATTGTTGTTGTTGACTTAATTGTTGTTGTTGTTTATTTGACCTTGTTGTTGTTGTTGACGTTGTTGTTTATTTGACGTTGTTGTTGTTGTTGTAGTTGTTGACGTTGTTGTTTATTTGACGTTGTTATTGTTGTTTATTTGACGTTGTTGTTGTTGTTGACGTTGTTATTGTTGTTTATTTGACGTTGTTGTTGTTATTTATTTGACATTGCTGTTGTTGTTGACGTTGTTGTTGTTGTTTATTTGACATTGTTGTTGTTGTTGTTGACGTTGTTGTTGTTGTTGTTGTTTATTTGACGCTGTTTTAGTATTGTTGTTTATTTGACATTGTTGTTGTTATTTATTTGACGTTGTTGTGGGTGACATTGTTGTTGTTGTTTATTTGACGTTGTTGTTGTTGTTTATTTGACGTAGTTCTTGTTGTTGACGTTATTGTTGTTGTTGACGTTATTGTTGTTGTTGTTGTTGTTTATTTGACGTTGTTGTTGTTGTTGACGTTGTTTTTGTTGTTGTTTACTTGATGTTGTTGTTGTTGTATTTTATTTGACGTTGTTGTTGTTGTTTATTTGACGTTGTTGTTGTTGTTTGTTTGACGTTGTTGTTGTTGTTTATTTGACATTGTTGTTGCTGACGGTGTTGTTGTTGTTGTTTATTTGACGTTGTTGTTGTTGTTTATTTGACGTTGTTGTTGTGGACGTTGTTGTTGTTGTTTTTTATTTGACGTTGTTGTTGTTGTTGTTTATTTGACATTGTTGTTGTTGTTGTTATTGTTTATTTGACGTTGTTGTTGTTGTTGTTGTTTATTTGACGTTGTTGTTGTTGTTGACGTTGTTGTTGTTGTTGTTTATTTGGCGTTGTTTTTGTTGTTGTTTATTTGACGTTGTTGTTGTTGTTTATTTGATGTTGTTGTTGTTGTTGTTTATTTGAAGTTGTTGTTGTTGTTTATTTGACATTGTTGTTGTTGACAGTGTTGTTGTTGTTGTTTATTTGACGTTGTGGTTGTTGTTGTTTATTTGACGTTGTTGTTGTTGACGTTGTTGTTGTTGTTTATTTGACGTTGTTGTTGTTGACGTTGTTGTTGTTGTTTATTTGACGTTGTTGTTGTTGTTGACATAGTTGTTGTTGTTGTTGTTTATTTGACGTTGTTGTTGTTGTTGACGTTGTTGTGGTTGTTTATTTGTCGTCGTTGTTGTTGTTGACATAGTTGTTGTTGTTGTTGTTGTTTATTTGACACTGTTGTTGTTGTTGATGTTGTTGTTGTTGTTGTTTATTTGACGTTGTTGTTGTTGTTGTTTATTTGACATTGTTGTTGTTGTTGACGTTGTTGTTGTTGTTGTTTATTTGACTATGTTGTTGTTGTTGTTTATTTGACTATGTTGTTGTTGTTGTTGTTTATTTGACGTTGTTGTTGTTGTTGTTGACTTAGTTGTTGTTGTTGTTGACGTTGTTGTTGTTGTTTATTTGACATTGTTGTTGTTGACGTTGTTGTTGTTGTTGTTGTTATTGTTTATTTGACGTAGTTGTTGTTGTTGTTGACGTTGTTGTTGTTGTTTATTTGACGTTATTGTTGTTGTTGATGTTGTTGTTGTTGTAAATTTGACGTTGTTGTAGTTGTTATTGTTGTTGTTGTTGTTGTTGTTTATTTGACATTGTTGTTGTTGTTATTTATTTGACGTTGTTGTTGTTGTTTATTTGACGTTGTTGTTTATTTAACGTTGTTGTTGTTGACGGTGTTGTTGTTGTTGTTGTTTGTTTGACATTGTTATGGTTGTTGTTGTTGTTAACGTTGTTGACGTTGTTGTTGTTTATTTGACGTTGTTTTTGTTGTTGTTCTTTATTTGACGTTGTTATTGTTTATATGTCGTTGTTGTTGTTGTTTATTTAACGTTGTTGTTGTTGACGTTGTTGTTGTTGTTATTGTTTATTTGACGTTGTTGCTGTTGTTGTTGATTTGACGTAGTTCTTGTTGTTGACGTTGTTGTTATTGTTGTTGTTTATTTGACGTTTATGTTGTTGTTGATGTTGTTGTTGTTGTTGTTTATTTGACGTTGTTGTTGTTGTTGTTTATTTGACGTTGTTGTTGTTGTTGACGTTGTTGTTGTTGTTGTTTATTTGGCGTTGTTTTTGTTGTTGTTTATTTGACGTTGTTGTTGTTGTTTATTTGATGTTGTTGTTGTTGTTGTTTATTTGAAGTTGTTGTTGTTGTTTATTTGACATTGTTGTTGTTGACAGTGTTGTTGTTGTTGTTTATTTGACGTTGTGGTTGTTGTTGTTTATTTGACGTTGTTGTTGTTGACGTTGTTGTTGTTGTTGTTTATTTGACGTTGTTGTTGTTGACGTTGTTGTTGTTGTTTATTTGACGTTGTTGTTGTTGTTGACATAGTTGTTGTTGTTGTTGTTTATTTGACGTTGTTGTTGTTGTTGACGTTGTTGTGGTTGTTTATTTGTCGTCGTTGTTGTTGTTGACATAGTTGTTGTTGTTGTTGTTGTTTATTTGACACTGTTGTTGTTGTTGATGTTATTGTTGTTGTTGTTTATTTGACGTTGTTGTTGTTGTTGTTGTTTATTTGACATTGTTGTTGTTGTTGACGTTGTTGTTGTTGTTGTTTATTTGACTATGTTGTTGTTGTTGTTGTTTATTTGACTATGTTGTTGTTGTTGTTGTTTATTTGACGTTGTTGTTGTTGTTGTTGACTTAGTTGTTGTTGTTGTTTATTTGACGTTGTTGTTGTTGTTGACGTTGTTGTTGTTGTTTATTTGACGTTGTTGTTGTTGACGTTGTTGTTGTTGTTGTTATTGTTTATTTGACGTAGTTGTTGTTGTTGTTGACGTTGTTGTTGTTGTTTATTTGACGTTATTGTTGTTGTTGATGTTGTTGTTGTTGTAAATTTGACGTTGTTGTAGTTGTTATTGTTGTTGTTGTTGTTGTTTATTTGACATTGTTGTTGTTGTTATTTATTTGACGTTGTTGTTGTTGTTTATTTGACGTTGTTGTTTATTTAACGTTGTTGTTGTTAACGGTGTTGTTGTTGTTGTTTGTTTGACATTGTTATGGTTGTTGTTGTTGTTAACGTTGTTGACGTCGTTGTTGTTTATTTGACGTTGTTTTTGTTGTTGTTCTTTATCTGACGTTGTTATTGTTTATATGTCGTTGTTGTTGTTGTTTATTTAACGTTGTTGTTGTTGACGTTGTTGTTGTTGTTATTGTTTATTTGACGTTGTTGTTGTTGTTGTTGATTTGACGTAGTTCTTGTTGTTGACGTTGTTGTTATTGTTGTTGTTTATTTGACGTTTATGTTGTTGTTGATGTTGTTGTTGTTGTTGTTGTTTATTTGACGTTGTTGTTGTTGTTGTTTATTTGACGTTATTGTTGTTGACGGTGTTGTTGTTGTTGTTTATTTGACGTTGTTGTTGTTGTTGTTGTTTATTTGACGTTGTTGTTGTTGACGTTGTTGTTTTTGTTGTTTATTTGACGTTGTTGTTGTTGTTGACATAGTTGTTGTTGTTGTTGACATAGTTGTTGTTGTTGTTGTTTATTTAACGTTGTTGTTGTTGTTGACGTTGTTGTTGTTGTTGTTTATTTGACGTTGTTGTTGTTGTTTATTTGAAATTGTTGTTGTTGTTGACGTTGTTGTTGTTGTTTATTTGACATTGTTGTTGTTGTTGTTGTTGACGTTGTTGTTGTTGTTGTTTATTTGACTTTGTTGTTGTTGTTGTTATTGTTTATTTGATGTTGTTATTATTGTTGTTGACTTAATTGTTGTTGTTGTTTATTTGACGTTGTTGTTGTTGTTGACGTTGTTGTTTATTTGACGTTGTTGTTGTTGTTGTTGTTGTTGACGTTGTTGTTTATTTGACGTTGTTGTTGTTGTTGTTTATTTGACGTTGTTGTTGTTGTTGACGTTGTTATTGTTGTTTATTTGACGTTGTTGTTGTTATTTATTTGGAATTGCTGTTGTTGTTGACGTTGTTGTTGTTGTTGTTTATTTGACATTGTTGTTGTTGTTGTTGACGTTGTTGTTGTTGTTGTTGTTTATTTGACGTTGTTTTAGTATTGTTGTTTATTTGACATTGTTGTTGTTATTTATTTGACGTTGTTGTGGGTGACATTGTTGTTGTTGTTTATTTGACGTTGTTGTTGTTGTTTATTTGACGTAGTTGTTGTTGTTGACGTTATTGTTGTTGTTGACGTTATTGTTGTTGTTGTTGTTGTTTATTTGACGTTGTTGTTGTTGTTGACGTTGTTTTTGTTGTTGTTTACTTGATGTTGTTGTTGTTGTATTTTATTTGACGTTGTTGTTGTTGTTTATTTGACGTTGTTGTTGTTGTTTGTTTGACGTTGTTGTTGTTGTTTATTTGACATTGTTGTTGCTGACGGTGATGTTGTTGTTGTTTATTTGACGTTGTTGTTGTTGTTTATTTGACGTTGTTATTGTTGTTTATTTGACGTTGTTGTTGTGGACGTTGTTGTTGTTGTTTTTTATTTGACGTTGTTGTTGTTGACATAGTTGTTGTTGTTGTTTATTTGACGTTGTTGTTGTTGTTTATTTGGCGTTGTTGTTGTTGTTGTTGACGTTGTTGTTGTTGTTGTTGTTTATTTGACGTTGTTGTTGTTGTTGACGTTGTTTTTGTTGTTGTTTATTTGACGCTGTTGTTGTTGTTGTTGTTTATTTGACGTTGTTGTTGTTGACGTTGTTGTTGTTGTTGTTTATTTGACATTGTTGTTGTTGTTGTTATTGTTTATTTGACGTTGTTGTTGTTGTTGTTGTTTATTTGGCGTTGTTGTTGTTGTTGACGTTGTTGTTGTTGTTGTTTATTTGGCGTTGTTTTTGTTGTTGTTTATTTGACGTTGTTGTTGTTGTTTATTTGATGTTGTTGTTGTTGTTATTTATTTAAAGTTGTTGTTGTTGTTTATTTGACATTGTTGTTGTTGACAGTGTTGTTGTTGTTGTTTATTTGACGTTGTGGTTGTTGTTGTTTATTTGACGTTGTTGTTGTTGACGTTGTTGTTGTTGTTGTTTATTTGACGTTGTTGTTGTTGACGTTGTTGTTGTTGTTTATTTGACGTTGTTGTTGTTGTTGACATAGGTTTTGTTGTTGTTGTTTATTTGACGTTGTTGTTGTTGTTGACGTTGTTGTGGTTGTTTATTTGTCGTTGTTGTTGTTGTTGACATAGTTGTTGTTGTTGTTGTTGTTTATTTGACACTATTGTTGTTGTTGTTGATGTTGTTGTTGTTGTTGTTTATTTGACGTTGTTGTTGTTGTTGTTTATTTGACATTGTTGTTGTTGTTGACGTTGTTGTTGTTGTTGTTTATTTGACATTGTTGTTGTTGTTGTTTATTTGACGTTGTTGTTGTTGTTTATTTGACGTTGTTGTTTATTTAACGTTGTTGTTGTTGACGGTGTTGTTGTTGTTGTTGTTTGTTTGACATTGTTATCGTTGTTGTTGTTGTTAACGTTGTTGACGTTGTTGTTGTTTATTTGACGTTGTTTTTGTTGTTGTTCTTTATTTGACGTTGTTATTGTTTATATGTCGTTGTTGTTGTTGTTTATTTAACGTTGTTGTTGTTGACGTTGTTGTTGTTGTTATTGTTTATTTGACGTTGTTGTTGTTGTTGTTGTTTATTTGACGTAGTTCTTGTTGTTGACGTTGTTGTTATTGTTGTTGTTTATTTGACGTTTAAGTTGTTGTTGATGTTGTTGTTGTTGTTGTTTATTTGACGTTGTTGTTGTTGTTGTTTATTTGACGTTATTGTTGTTGACGGTGTTGTTGTTGTTGTTTATTTGACGTTGTTGTTGTTGTTGTTTATTTGACGTTGTTGTTGTTGACGTTGTTGTTTTTGTTGTTTATTTGACGTTGTTGTTGTTGTTGACATAGTTGTTGTTGTTGTTGTTGTTTATTTGACGTTGTTGTTGTTGTTGACGTTGTTGTTGTTGTTTATTTGATGTTGTTGTTGTTGTTTATTTGACATTGTTGTTGTTGTTGACGTTGTTGTTGTTGTTGTTTATTTGACATTGTTGTTGTTGTTGTTGTTGACGTTGTTGTTGTTGTTGTTTATTTGACTTTGTTGTTGTTGTTGTTATTGTTTAATTGACGTTGTTATTATTGTTGTTGACTTAATTATTGTTGTTGTTTATTTGACGTTGTTGTTGTTGTTGACGTTGTTGTTTATTTGACGTTGTTGTTGTTGTTGTTGTTGTTGTTGTTGACGTTGTTGTTTATTTGACGTTGTTGTTGTTGTTTATTTGACGTTGTTGTTGTTGTTGACGTTGTTATTGTTGTTTATTTGACGTTGTTGTTGTTATTTATTTGGAATTGCTGTTGTTGTTGACGTTGTTGTTTTTGTTGTTTATTTGACATTGTTGTTGTTGTTGTTGACGTTGTTGTTGTTGTTGTTGTTTATTTGACGCCGTTTTAGTATTGTTGTTTATTTGACATTGTTGTTGTTATTTATTTGACGTTGTTGTGGGTGACATTGTTGTTGTTGTTTATTTGACGTTGTTGTTGTTGTTTATTTGACGTAGTTGTTGTTGTTGACGTTATTGTTGTTGTTGACGTTATTGTTGTTGTTGTTGTTGTTTATTTGACGTTGTTGTTGTTGTTGACGTTGTTTTTGTTGTTGTTTACTTGATGTTGTTATTGTTGTATTTTATTTGACGTTGTTGTTGTTGTTTATTTGACGTTGTTGTTGTTGTTTGTTTGACGTTGTTGTTGTTGTTTATTTGACATTGTTGTTGCTGACGGTGATGTTGTTGTTGTTTATTTGACGTTGTTGTTGTTGTTTATTTGACGTTGTTGTTGTGGACGTTGTTGTTGTTGTTTTTTATTTGACGTTGTTGTTGTTGTTGTTGACATAGTTGTTGTTGTTGTTTATTTGACGTTGTTGTTGTTGTTTATTTGGCGTTGTTGTTGTTGTTGTTGACGTTGTTGTTGTTGTTGTTTATTTGACGTTGTTGTTGTTGTTGACGTTGTTTTTGTTGTTGTTTATTTGACGCTGTTGTTGTTGTTGTTTATTTGACGTTGTTGTTGTTGACGTTGTTGTTGTTGTTGTTTATTTGACATTGTTGTTGTTGTTGTTATTGTTTATTTGACGTTGTTGTTGTTGTTGTTGTTTATTTGGCGTTGTTGTTGTTGTTGTTGACGTTGTTGTTGTTGTTGTTGTTGTTTATTTGGCGTTGTTTTTGTTGTTGTTTATTTGACGTTGTTGTTGTTGTTTATTTGATGTTGTTGTTGTTATTTATTTGAAGTTGTTGTTGTTGTTTATTTGACATTGTTGTTGTTGACAGTGTTGTTGTTGTTGTTTATTTGACGTTGTGGTTGTTGTTGTTTATTTGACGTTGTTGTTGTTGACGTTGTTGTTGTTGTTGTTTATTTGACGTTGTTGTTGTTGACGTTGTTGTTGTTGTTTATTTGACGTTGTTGTTGTTGTTGACATAGTTGTTGTTGTTGTTGTTTATTTGACGTTGTTGTTGTTGGTGACGTTGTTGTGGTTGTTTATTTGTCGTTGTTGTTGTTGTTGACATAGTTGTTGTTGTTGTTGTTGTTTATTTGACACTGTTGTTGTTGTTGATGTTGTTGTTGTTGTTTATTTGACATTGTTGTTGTTGTTGACGTTGTTGTTGTTGTTGTTTATTTGACTATGTTGTTGTTGTTGTTGTTGTTGTTTATTTGACTATGTTGTTGTTGTTGTTTATTTGACGTTGTTGTTGCTGTTGTTGACTTAGTTGTTGTTGTTGTTTATTTGACGTTGTTGTTGTTGTTGACGTTGTTGTTGTTGTTTATTTGACGTTGTTGTTGTTGACGTTGTTGTTGTTGTTGTTATTGTTTATTTGACGTAGTTGTTGTTGTTGTTGACGTTGTTGTTGTTGTTGTTTATTTGACGTTATTGTTGTTGTTGATGTTGTTGTTGTTGTTGTAAATTTGACGTTGTTGTAGTTGTTATTGTTGTTGTTGTTGTTGTTGTTTATTTGACATTGTTGTTGTTGTTGTTTATTTGACGTTGTTGTTGTTGTTTATTTGACGTTGTTGTTTATTTAACGTTGTTGTTGTTGACGGTGTTGTTGTTGTTGTTGTTTGTTTGACATTGTTATCGTTGTTGTTGTTGTTAACGTTGTTGACGTTGTTGTTGTTTATTTGACGTTGTTTTTGTTGTTGTTCTTTATTTGACGTTGTTATTGTTTATATGTCGTTGTTGTTGTTGTTTATTTAACGTTGTTGTTGTTGACATTGTTGTTGTTGTTATTGTTTATTTGACGTTGTTGTTGTTGTTGTTTATTTGACGTAGTTCTTGTTGTTGACGTTGTTGTTATTGTTGTTGTTTATTTGACGTTTATGTTGTTGTTGATGTTGTTGTTGTTGTTGTTTATTTGACGTTGTTGTTGTTGTTGTTGTTTATTTGACGTTATTGTTGTTGACGGTGTTGTTGTTGTTGTTTATTTGACGTTGTTGTTGTTGTTGTTGTTGTTTATTTGACGTTGTTGTTGTTGACGTTGTTGTTTTTGTTGTTTATTTGACGTTGTTGTTGTTGTTGACATAGTTGTTGTTGTTGTTGTTTATTTGACGTTGTTGTTGTTGTTGACGTTGTTGTTGTTGTTTATTTGACGTTGTTGTTGTTGTTTATTTGACATTGTTGTTGTTGTTGACGTTGTTGTTGTTGTTTATTTGAAATTGTTGTTGTTGTTGTTATTGACGTTGTTGTTGTTGTTATTTATTTGACTTTGTTGTTGTTGTTGTTATTGTTTATTTGACGTTGTTATTGTTGTTGTTGACTTAATTGTTGTTGTTGTTTATTTGACGTTGTTGTTGTTGTTGACGTTGTTGTTTATTTGACGTTGTTGTTGTTGTTGTAGTTGTTGACGTTGTTGTTTATTTGACGTTGTTGTTGTTGTTTATTTGACGTTGTTGTTGTTGTTGACGTTGTTATTGTTGTTTATTTGACGTTGTTGTTGTTATTTATTTGACATTGCTGTTGTTGTTGACGTTGTTGTTGTTGTTGTTTATTTGACATTGTTGTTGTTGTTGTTGACGTTGTTGTTGTTGTTGTTGTTGTTTATTTGACGTTGTTTTAGTATTGTTGTTTATTTGACATTGTTGTTGTTATTTATTTGACGTTGTTGTGGGTGACATTGTTGTTGTTTATTTGACGTTGTTGTTGTTGTTTATTTGACGTAGTTGTTGTTGTTGACGTTATTGTTGTTGTTGACGTTATTGTTGTTGTTGTTGTTGTTGTTTATTTGACGTTGTTGTTGTTGTTGACGTTGTTTTTGTTGTTGTTTACTTGATGTTGTTGTTGTTGTATTTTATTTGACGTTGTTGTTGTTGTTTATTTGACGTTGTTGTTGTTATTTGTTTGACGTTGTTGTTGTTGTTTATTTGACATTGTTGTTGCTGACGGTGTTGTTGTTGTTGTTTATTTGACGTTGTTGTTGTTGTTTATTTGACGTTGTTGTTGTGGACGTTGTTGTTGTTGTTTTTTATTTGACGTTGTTGTTGTTGTTGACATAGTTGTTGTTGTTGTTTATTTGATGTTGTTGTTGTTGTTTATTTGGCGTTGTTGTTGTTGTTGTTGACGTTGTTGTTGTTGTTGTTTATTTGACGTTGTTGTTGTTGTTGACATTGTTTTTGTTGTTGTTTATTTGACGCTGTTGTTGTTGTTGTTTATTTGACGTTGTTGTTGTTGACGTTGTTGTTGTTGTTGTTTATTTGACATTGTTGTTGTTGTTGTTATTGTTTATTTGACGTTGTTGTTGTTGTTGTTTATTTGGCGTTGTTGTTGTTGTTGACGTTGTTGTTGTTGTTGTTTATTTGGCGTTGTTTTTGTTGTTGTGTATTTGACGTTGTTGTTGTTGTTTATTTGATGTTGTTGTTGTTGTTGTTTATTTGAAGTTATTGTTGTTGTTTATTTGACATTGTTGTTGTTGACAGTGTTGTTGTTGTTGTTTATTTGACGTTGTGCTTGTTGTTGTTTATTTGACGTTGTTGTTGTTGACGTTGTTGTTGTTGTTGTTGTTTATTTGACGTTGTTGTTGTTGACGTTGTTGTTGTTGTTTATTTGACGTTGTTGTTGTTGTTGACATAGTTGTTGTTGTTGTTGTTTCTTTGACGTTGTTGTTGTTGTTGACGTTGTTGTGGTTGTTTATTTGTCGTTGTTGTTGTTGTTGACATAGTTGTTGTTGTTGTTGTTGTTGTTTATTTGACACTGTTGTTGTTGTTGATGTTGTTGTTGTTGTTGTTTATTTGACGTTGTTGTTGTTGTTGTTTATTTGACATTGTTGTTGTTGTTGACGTTGTTGTTGTTGTTGTTTATTTGACTATGTTGTTGTTGTTGTTGTTGTTTATTTGACTATGTTGTTGTTGTTGTTGTTTATTTGACGTTGTTGTTGCTGTTGTTGACTTAGTTGTTGTTGTTGTTTATTTGACGTTGTTGTTGTTGTTGACATTGTTGTTGTTGTTTATTTGACGTTGTTGTTGTTGACGTTGTTGTTGTTGTTGTTATTGTTTATTTGACGTAGTTGTTGTTGTTGTTGACGTTGTTGTTGTTGTTGTTTATTTGACGTTATTGTTGTTGTTGATGTTGTTGTTGTTGTTGTAAATTTGACATTGTTGTAGTTGTTATTGTTGTTGTTGTTGTTGTTGTTTATTTGACATTGTTGTTGTTGTTGTTGTTTATTTGACGTTGTTGTTTATTTAACGTTGTTGTTGTTGACGGTGTTGTTGTTGTTGTTGTTGTTGTTGTTTGTTTGACATTGTTATCGTTGTTGTTGTTGTTAACATTGTTGACGTTGTTGTTGTTTATTTGACGTTGTTTTTGTTGTTGTTCTTTATTTGACGTTGTTATTGTTTATATGTCGTTGTTGTTGTTGTTTATTTAATGTTGTTGTTGTTGACGTTGTTGTTGTTGTTGTTATTGTTTATTTGACGTTGTTGTTGTTGTTGTTTATTTGACGTAGTTCTTGTTGTTGACGTTGTTGTTATTGTTGTTGTTTATTTGACGTTTATGTTGTTGTTGATGTTGTTGTTGTTGTTGTTGTTGTTGTTTATTTGACGTTGTTGTTGTTGTTGTTTATTTGACGTTATTGTTGTTGACGGTGTTGTTGTTGTTGTTTATTTGACGTTGTTGTTGTTGTTGTTGTTGTTTATTTGACGTTGTTGTTGTTGACGTTGTTGTTTTTGTTGTTTATTTGACGTTGTTGTTGTTGTTGACATAGTTGTTGTTGTTGTTGTTGTTGTTTAATTGACGTTGTTGTTGTTGTTGACATAGTTGTTGTTGTTGTTTATTTGACGTTGTTGTTGTTGTTTATTTGACATTGTTGTTGTTGTTGTTATTGACGTTGTTGTTGTTGTTATTTATTTGACTTTGTTGTTGTTGTTGTTATTGTTTATTTGACGTTGTTATTGTTGTTGTTGACTTAATTGTTGTTGTTGTTTATTTGACGTTGTTGTTGTTGTTGACGTTGTTGTTTATTTGACGTTGTTGTTGTTGTTGTAGTTGTTGACGTTGTTGTTTATTTGACGTTGTTGTTGTTGTTTATTTGACGTTGTTGTTGTTGTTGACGTTGTTATTGTTGTTTATTTGACGTTGTTGTTGTTATATATTTGACATTGCTGTTGTTGTTGACGTTGTTGTTGTTGTTGTTGTTGTTTATTTGACATTGTTGTTGTTGTTGTTGACGTTGTTGTTGTTGTTGTTGTTGTTTATTTGACGCTGTTTTAGTATTGTTGTTTATTTGACATTGTTGTTGTTATTTATTTGACGTTGTTGTGGGTGACATTGTTGTTGTTGTTTATTTGACGTTGTTGTTGTTTATTTGACGTAGTTGTTGTTGTTGACGTTATTGTTGTTGTTGACGTTATTGTTGTTGTTGTTGTTGTTTATTTGACGTTGTTGTTGTTGTTGACGTTGTTTTTGTTGTTGTTGTTGTTGTATTTTATTTGACGTTGTTGTTGTTGTTGTTTATTTGACGTTGTTGTTGTTGTTTGTTTGACGTTGTTGTTGTTGTTTATTTGACATTGTTGTTGCTGACGGTGTTGTTGTTGTTGTTTATTTGACGTTGTTGTTGTTGTTTATTTGACGTTGTTGTTGTGGACGTTGTTGTTGTTGTTTTTTATTTGACGTTGTTGTTGTTGTTGACATAGTTGTTGTTGTTGTTTATTTGATGTTGTTGTTGTTGTTTATTTGGCGTTGTTGTTGTTGTTGTTGACGTTGTTGTTGTTGTTGTTGTTTATTTGACGTTGTTGTTGTTGTTGACGTTGTTTTTGTTGTTGTTTATTTGACGCTGTTGTTGTTGTTGTTTATTTGACGTTGTTGTTGTTGACGTTGTTATTGTTGTTGTTTATTTGACATTGTTGTTGTTGTTGTTATTGTTTATTTGACGTTGTTGTTGTTGTTGTTTATTTGGCGTTGTTGTTGTTGTTGACGTTGTTGTTGTTGTTGTTTATTTGGCGTTGTTTTTGTTGTTGTGTATTTGACGTTGTTGTTGTTGTTGTTTATTTGATGTTGTTGTTGTTGTTGTTTATTTGAAGTTACTGTTGTTGTTTATTTGACATTGTTGTTGTTGACAGTGTTGTTGTTGTTGTTGTTTATTTGACGTTGTGGTTGTTGTTGTTTATTTGACGTTGTTGTTGTTGACGTTGTTGTTGTTGTTGTTGTTTATTTGACGTTGTTGTTGTTGACGTTGTTGTTGTTGTTTATTTGACGTTGTTGTTGTTGTTGACATAGTTGTTGTTGTTGTTGTTTCTTTGACGTTGTTGTTGTTGTTGACGTTGTTGTGGTTGTTTATTTGTCGTTGTTGTTGTTGTTGACATAGTTGTTGTTGTTGTTGTTGTTTATTTGACACTGTTGTTGTTGTTGATGTTGTTGTTGTTGTTGTTTATTTGACGTTGTTGTTGTTGTTGTTTATTTGACATTGTTGTTGTTGTTGACGTTGTTGTTGTTGTTGTTTATTTGACTATGTTGTTGTTGTTGTTGTTGTTTATTTGACTATGTTGTTGTTGTTGTTGTTTATTTGACGTTGTTGTTGCTGTTGTTGACTTAGTTGTTGTTGTTGTTTATTTGACGTTGTTGTTGTTGTTGACGTTGTTGTTGTTGTTTATTTGACGTTGTTGTTGTTGACGTTGTTGTTGTTGTTGTTATTGTTTATTTGACGTAGTTGTTATTGTTGTTGACGTTGTTGTTGTTGTTGTTTATTTGACGTTATTGTTGTTGTTGATGTTGTTGTTGTTGTTGTAAATTTGACGTTGTTGTAGTTGTTATTGTTGTTGTTGTTGTTGTTGTTGTTTATTTGACATTGTTGTTGTTGTTGTTTATTTGACGTTGTTGTTTATTTAACGTTGTTGTTGTTGACGGTGTTGTTGTTGTTGTTGTTTGTTTGACATTGTTATCGTTGTTGTTGTTGTTAACATTGTTGACGTTGTTGTTGTTTATTTGACGTTGTTTTTGTTGTTGTTCTTTATTTGACGTTGTTATTGTTTATATGTCGTTGTTGTTGTTGTTTATTTAACGTTGTTGTTGTTGACGTTGTTGTTGTTGTTATTCTTTATTTGACGTTGTTGTTGTTGTTGTTTATTTGACGTAGTTCTTGTTGTTGACGTTGTTGTTATTGTTGTTGTTTATTTGACGTTTATGTTGTTGTTGATGATGTTGTTGTTGTTGTTGTTTATTTGACGTTGTTGTTGTTGTTGTTGTTTATTTGACGTTATTGTTGTTGACGGTGTTGTTGTTGTTGTTTATTTGACGTTGTTGTTGTTGTTGTTGTTTATTTGACGTTGTTGTTGTTGACGTTGTTGTTTTTGTTGTTTATTTGACGTTGTTGTTGTTGTTGACATAGTTGTTGTTGTTGTTGTTGTTTATTTGACGTTGTTGTTGTTGTTTATTTGACGTTGTTGTTGTTGTTTATTTGACATTGTTGTTGTTGTTGACGTTGTTGTTGTTGTTGTTTATTTGACATTGTTGTTGACGTTGTTGTTGTTGTTGTTTATTTGACTTTGTTGTTGTTGTTGTTATTGTTTATTTGACGTTGTTATTGTTGTTGTTGACTTAATTGTTTTTGTTGTTTATTTGACGTTGTTGTTGTTGTTGACGTTGTTGTTTATTTGACGTTGTTGTTGTTGTTGTTGTTGTTGACGTTGTTGTTTATTTGACGTTGTTGTTGTTGTTTATTTGACGTTGTTGTTGTTGTTGACGTTGTTATTGTTGTTTATTTGACGTTGTTGTTGTTATTTATTTGACATTGCTGTTGTTGTTGACGTTGTTGTTGTTGTTGTTTATTTGACATTGTTGTTGTTGTTGACGTTGTTGTTGTTGTTGTTGTTTATTTGACGCTGTTTTAGTATTGTTGTTTATTTGACATTGTTGTTGTTATTTATTTGACGTTGTTGTGGGTGACATTGTTGTTGTTGTTTATTTGACGTTGTTGTTGTTGTTTATTTGACGTAGTTGTTGTTGTTGACGTTATTGTTGTTGTTGACGTTATTGTTGTTGTTGTTGTTGTTTATTTGACGTTGTTGTTGTTGTTGACGTTGTTTTTGTTGTTGTTTACTTGATGTTGTTGTTGTTGTATTTTATTTGACGTTGTTGTTGTTGTTTATTTGACGTTGTTGTTGTTGTTTGTTTGACGTTGTTGTTGTTGTTGTTTATTTGACATTGTTGTTGCTGACGGTGTTGTTGTTGTTGTTTATTTGACGTTGTTGTTGTTGTTTATTTGACGTTGTTGTTGTTGTTTATTTGACGTTGTTGTTGTGGACGTTGTTGTTGTTGTTTTTTATTTGACGTTGTTGTTGTTGTTGACATAGTTGTTGTTGTTGTTTATTTGACGTTGTTGTTGTTGTTTATTTGGCGTTGTTGTTGTTGTTGTTGACGTTGTTGTTGTTGTTGTTGTTTATTTGACGTTGTTGTTGTTGTTGACGTTGTTTTTGTTGTTGTTTATTTGACGCTGTTGTTGTTGTTATTTATTTGACGTTGTTGTTGTTGACGTTGTTGTTGTTGTTGTTTATTTGACATTGTTGTTGTTGTTGTTATTGTTTATTTGACGTTGTTGTTGTTGTTGTTTATTTGGCGTTGTTGTTGTTGTTGACGTTGTTGTTGTTGTTGTTTATTTGGCGTTGTTTTTGTTGTTGTTTATTTGACGTTGTTGTTGTTGTTTATTTGATGTTGTTGTTGTTGTTGTTTATTTGAAGTTGTTGTTGTTGTTTATTTGACATTGTTGTTGTTGACAGTGTTGTTGTTGTTGTTTATTTGACATTGTGGTTGTTGTTGTTTATTTGACGTTGTTGTTGTTGACGTTGTTGTTGTTGTTGTTTATTTGACGTTGTTGTTGTTGACGTTGTTGTTGTTGTTTATTTGACGTTGTTGTTGTTGTTGACATAGTTGTTGTAGTTGTTGTTTATTTGACGTTGTTGTTGTTGTTGACGTTGTTGTGGTTGTTTATTTGTCGTTGTTGTTGTTGTTGACATAGTTGTTGTTGTTGTTGTTGTTGTTTATTTGACACTGTTGTTGTTGTTGATGTTGTTGTTGTTGTTGTTGTTTATTTGACGTTGTTGTTGTTGTTGTTTATTTGACATTGTTGTTGTTGTTGACGTTGTTGTTGTTGTTGTTTATTTGACTATGTTGTTGTTGTTGTTGTTGTTTATTTGACTATGTTGTTGTTGTTGTTGTTTATTTGACGTTGTTGTTGCTGTTGTTGACTTAGTTGTTGTTGTTGTTTATTTGACGTTGTTGTTGTTGTTGACGTTGTTGTTGTTGTTTATTTGACGTTGTTGTTGTTGACGTTGTTGTTGTTGTTGTTATTGTTTATTTGACGTAGTTGTTGTTGTTGTTGACGTTGTTGTTGTTGTTGTTTATTTGACGTTATTGTTGTTATTGATGTTGTGGTTGTTGTTGTAAATTTGACGTTGTTGTAGTTGTTATTGTTGTTGTTGTTGTTGTTGTTTATTTGACATTGTTGTTGTTGTTGTTTATTTGACGTTGTTGTTGTTGTTTATTTGACGTTGTTGTTTATTTAACGTTGTTGTTGTTGACGGTGTTGTTGTTGTTGTTGTTGTTGTTTGTTTGACATTGTTATCGTCGTTGTTGTTGTTAACGTTGTTGATGTTGTTGTTGTTTATTTGACGTTGTTTTTGTTGTTGTTCTTTATTTGACGTTGTTATTGTTTATATGTCGTTGTTGTTGTTGTTTATTTAACGTTGTTGTTGTTGACGTTGTTGTTGTTGTTATTGTTTATTTGACAATGTTGTTGTTGTTGTTTATTTGACGTAGTTCTTGTTGTTGACGTTGTTGTTATTGTTGTTGTTTAGTTGACGTTTATGTTGTTGTTGATGTTGTTGTTGTTGTTGTTTATTTGACGTTGTTATTGTTGTTGTTGTTTATTTGACGTTATTGTTGTTGACGGTGTTGTTGTTGTTGTTTATTTGACGTTGTTGTTGTTGTTGTTGTTTATTTGACGTTGTTGTTGTTGACGTTGTTGTTTTTGTTGTTTATTTGACGTTGTTGTTGTTGTTGACATAGTTGTTGTTGTTGTTGTTGTTTATTTGACGTTGTTGTTGTTGTTGACGTTGTTGTTGTTGTTTATTTGACGTTGTTGTTGTTGTTTATTTGACATTGTTGTTGTTGTTGACGTTGTTGTTGTTGTTTATTTGACATTGTTGTTGTTGTTGTTGTTGACGTTGTTGTTGCTGTTGTTTATTTGACTTTGTTGTTGTTGTTGTTATTGTTTATTTGACGTTGTTATTGTTGTTGACGTTGTTTTTGTTGTTGTTTACTTGATGTTGTTGTTGTTGTATTTTATTTGACGTTGTTGTTGTTGTTTATTTGACGTTGTTGTTGTTGTTTGTTTGACGTTGTTGTTGTTGTTGTTTATTTGACATTGTTGTTGCTGACGGTGTTGTTGTTGTTGTTTATTTGACGTTGTTGTTGTTGTTTATTTGACGTTGTTGTTGCTGACGGTGTTGTTGTTGTTGTTTATTTGACGTTGTTGTTGTTGTTTATTTGACGTTGTTGTTGTGGACGTTATTGTTGTTGTTTTTTATTTGACGTTGTTGTTGTTGTTGACATAGTTGTTGTTGTTGTTTATTTGACGTTGTTGTTGTTGTTTATTTGGCGTTGTTGTTGTTGTTGTTGACGTTGTTGTTGTTGTTTATTTGACGTTGTTGTTGTTGTTGACGTTGTTTTTGTTGTTGTTTATTTGACGCTGTTGTTGTTGTTGTTTATTTGACGTTGTTGTTGTTGACGTTGCTGTTGTTGTTTATTTGACATTGTTGTTGTTGTTGTTATTGTTTATTTGACGTTGTTGTTGTTGTTGTTTATTTGGCGTTGTTGTTGTTGTTGACGTTGTTGTTGTTGTTGTTTATTTGGCGTTGTTTTTGTTGTTGTTTATTTGACGTTGTTGTTGTTGTTTATTTGACGTTGTGGTTGTTGTTGTTGTTTATTTGACGTTGTTGTTGTTGACGTTGTTGTTGTTGTTGTTGTTTATTTGACGTTGTTGTTGTTGACGTTGTTGTTGTTGTTTATTTGACATTGTTGTTGTTGTTGACATAGTTGTTTTTGTTGTTGTTTATTTGACGTTGTTGTTGTTGTTGACGTTGTTGTGGTTGTTTATTTGTCGTTGTTGTTGTTGTTGACATAGTTGTTATTGTTGTTTATTTAACACTGTTGTTGTTGCTGATGTTGTTGTTGTTGTTGTTTATTTGACGTTGTTGTTGTTGTTGTTTATTTGACATTGTTGTTGTTGACGTTGTTGTTGTTGTTGTTTATTTGACTATGTTGTTGTTGTTGTTGTTTATTTGACTATGTTGTTGTTGTTGTTGTTTATTTGACGTTGTTGTTGCTGTTGTTGACTTAGTTGTTGTTGTTGTTTATTTGACGTTGTTGTTGTTGTTGACGTTGTTGTTGTTGTTTATTTGACGTTGTTGTTGTTGACGTTGTTGTTGTTGTTATTGTTTATTTGACGTAGTTGTTGTTGTTGTTGACGTTGTTGTTGTTGTTGTTTATTTGACGTTATTGTTGTTGTTGATGTTGTTGTTGTTGTTGTAAATTTGACGTTGTTGTAGTTGTTATTGTTGTTGTTGTTGTTGTTGTTGTTTATTTGACATTGTTGTTGTTGTTGTTTATTTGACGTTGTTGTTGTTGTTTATTTGACGTTGTTGTTTATTTAACGTTGTTGTTGTTGACGGTGTTGTTGTTGTTGTTGTTTGTTTGACATTGTTATCGTTGTTGTTGTTGTTAACGTTGTTGTCGTTGTTATTGTTTATATGTCGTTGTTGTTGTTTATTTAACGTTGTTGTTGTTGACGTTGTTGTTGTTGTTATTGTTTATTTGACGTTGTTGTTGTTGTTGTTTATTTGACGTAGTTCTTGTTGTTGACGTTGTTGTTATTGTTATTGTTTATTTGACGTTTATGTTGTTGTTGATGTTGTTGTTGTTGTTGTTTATTTGACGTTGTTGTTGTTGTTGTTGTTTATTTGACGTTATTGTTGTTGACGGTGTTGTTGTTGTTGTTTATTTGACGTTGTTGTTGTTGTTGTTGTTGTTGTTTATTTGACGTTGTTGTTGTTGACGTTGTTGTTTTTGTTGTTTATTTGACGTTGTTGTTGTTGTTGACATAGTTGTTGTTGTTGTTGTTTATTTGACGTTGTTGTTGTTGTTGACGTTGTTGTTGTTGTTGTTTATTTGACGTTGTTGTTGTTGTTTATTTGACATTGTTGTTGTTGTTGACGTTGTTGTTGTTGTTTATTTGACATTGTTGTTGTTGTTGTTGACGTTGTTGTTGTTGTTGTTTATTTGACTTTGTTGTTGTTGTTGTTATTGTTTATTTGACGTTGTTATTGTTGTTGTTGACTTTGTTGTTGTTGTTTATTTGACGTTGTTGTTGTTGTTGACATAGTTGTTGTTGTTGTTTATTTGACGTTGTTGTTGTTGTTGACGTTATTGTGGTTATTTATTTGTCGTTGTTGTTGTTGACATAGTTGTTGTTGTTGTTGTTGTTTATTTGACACTGTTGTTGTTGTTGATGTTGTTGTTGTTGTTGATGTTGTTGTTGTTGTTGTTTATTTGACGTTGTTGTTGCTGTTGTTTATTTGACTTTGTTGTTGTTGTTGTTATTGTTTATTTGACGTTCTTATTGTTGTTGACGTTGTTTTTGTTGTTGTTTACTTGATGTTGTTGTTGTTGTATTTTATTTGACGTTGTTGTTGTTGTTTATTTGACGTTGTTGTTGTTGTTTGTTTGACGTTGTTGTTGTTGTTGTTTATTTGACATTGTTGTTGCTGACGGTGTTGTTGTTGTTGTTTGTTTGACGTTGTTGTTGTTGTTGTTGTTTATTTGACATTGTAGTTGCTGACGGTGTTGTTGTTGTTGTTTATTTGACGTTGTTGTTGTTGTTTATTTGACGTTGTTGTTGTTGTTTATTTGACGTTGTTGTTGTGGACGTTGTTGTTGTTGTTTTTTATTTGACGTTGTTGTTGTTGTTGACATAGTTGTTGTTGTTGTTTATTTGACGTTGTTGTTGTTGTTTATTTGGCGTTGTTTTTGTTGTTGTTGACGTTGTTGTTGTTGTTGTTTATTTGACGTTGTTGTTGTTGTTGACGTTGTTTTTGTTGTTGTTTATTTGACGCTGTTGTTGTTGTTGTTGTTTATTTGACGTTGTTGTTGTTGACGTTGTTGTGGTTGTTGTTTATTTGACATTGTTGTTGTTGTTGTTATTGTTTATTTGACGTTGTTGTTGTTGTTGTTTATTTGGCGTTGTTGTTGTTGTTGACGTTGTTGTTGTTGTTGTTTATTTGGCGTTGTTTTTGTTGTTGTTTATTTGACGTTGTTGTTGTTGTTTATTTGATGTTGTTGTTGTTGTTTATTTGAAGTTGTTGTTGTTGTTTATTTGACATTGTTGTTGTTGACAGTGTTGTTGTTGTTGTTTATTTGACGTTGTGGTTGTTGTTGTTTATTTGACGTTGTTGTTGTTGACGTTGTTGTTGTTGTTTATTTGACGTTGTTGTTGTTGACGTTGTTGTTGTTGTTTATTTGACGTTGTTGTTGTTGTTGTTGACATAGTTGTTGTTGTTGTTGTTTATTTGACGTTGTTGTTGTTGTTGACGTTGTTGTGGTTGTTTATTTGTCGTTGTTGTTGTTGTTGACATAGTTGTTGTTGTTGTTTATTTGACACTGTTGTTGTTGTTGATGTTGTTGTTGTTGTTGTTGTTGTTGTTTATTTGACGTTGTTGTTTATTTAACGTTGTTGTTGTTGACGGTGTTGTTGTTGTTGTTGTTTGTTTGACATTGTTATCGTTGTTGTTGTTGTTAACGTTGTTGTCGTTGTTATTGTTTATATGTCGTTGTTGTTGTTTATTTAACGTTGTTGTTGTTGACGTTGTTGTTGTTGTTATTGTTTATTTGACGTTGTTGTTGTTGTTGTTTATTTGACGTAGTTCTTGTTGTTGACGTTGTTGTTATTGTTATTGTTTATTTGACGTTTATGTTGTTGTTGATGTTGTTGTTGTTGTTGTTTATTTGACGTTGTTGTTGTTGTTGTTTTTTATTTGACGTTATTGTTGTTGACGGTGTTGTTGTTGTTGTTTATTTGACGTTGTTGTTGTTGTTGTTGTTGTTTATTTGACGTTGTTGTTGTTGACGTTGTTGTTTTTGTTGTTTATTTGACGTTGTTGTTGTTGTTGACATAGTTGTTGTTGTTGTTGTTTATTTGACGTTGTTGTTGTTGTTGACGTTGTTGTTGTTGTTGTTTATTTGACGTTGTTGTTGTTGTTTATTTGACATTGTTGTTGTTGTTGACGTTGTTGTTGTTGTTTATTTGACATTGTTGTTGTTGTTGTTGACGTTGTTGTTGTTGTTGTTTATTTGACTTTGTTGTTGTTGTTGTTATTGTTTATTTGACGTTGTTATTGTTGTTGTTGACTTTGTTGTTGTTGTTTATTTGACGTTGTTGTTGTTGTTGACATAGTTGTTGTTGTTGTTTATTTGACGTTGTTGTTGTTGTTGACGTTATTGTGGTTATTTATTTGTCGTTGTTGTTGTTGACATAGTTGTTGTTGTTGTTGTTGTTTATTTGACACTGTTGTTGTTGTTGATGTTGTTGTTGTTGTTGATGTTGTTGTTGTTGTTGTTTATTTGACGTTGTTGTTGCTGTTGTTTATTTGACTTTGTTGTTGTTGTTGTTATTGTTTATTTGACGTTCTTATTGTTGTTGACGTTGTTTTTGTTGTTGTTTACTTGATGTTGTTGTTGTTGTATTTTATTTGACGTTGTTGTTGTTGTTTATTTGACGTTGTTGTTGTTGTTTGTTTGACGTTGTTGTTGTTGTTGTTTATTTGACATTGTTGTTGCTGACGGTGTTGTTGTTGTTGTTTGTTTGACGTTGTTGTTGTTGTTGTTGTTTATTTGACATTGTAGTTGCTGACGGTGTTGTTGTTGTTGTTTATTTGACGTTGTTGTTGTTGTTTATTTGACGTTGTTGTTGTTGTTTATTTGACGTTGTTGTTGTGGACGTTGTTGTTGTTGTTTTTTATTTGACGTTGTTGTTGTTGTTGACATAGTTGTTGTTGTTGTTTATTTGACGTTGTTGTTGTTGTTTATTTGGCGTTGTTTTTGTTGTTGTTGACGTTGTTGTTGTTGTTGTTTATTTGACGTTGTAGTTGTTGTTGACGTTGTTTTTGTTGTTGTTTATTTGACGCTGTTGTTGTTGTTGTTGTTTATTTGACGTTGTTGTTGTTGACGTTGTTGTTGTTGTTGTTTATTTGACATTGTTGTTGTTGTTGTTATTGTTTATTTGACGTTGTTGTTGTTGTTGTTTATTTGGCGTTGTTGTTGTTGTTGACGTTGTTGTTGTTGTTGTTTATTTGGCGTTGTTTTTGTTGTTGTTTATTTGACGTTGTTGTTGTTGTTTATTTGATGTTGTTGTTGTTGTTTATTTGAAGTTGTTGTTGTTGTTTATTTGACATTGTTGTTGTTGACAGTGTTGTTGTTGTTGTTTATTTGACGTTGTGGTTGTTGTTGTTTATTTGACGTTGTTGTTGTTGACGTTGTTGTTGTTGTTTATTTGACGTTGTTGTTGTTGACGTTGTTGTTGTTGTTTATTTGACGTTGTTGTTGTTGTTGTTGACATAGTTGTTGTTGTTGTTGTTTATTTGACGTTGTTGTTGTTGTTGACGTTGTTGTGGTTGTTTATTTGTCGTTGTTGTTGTTGTTGACATAGTTGTTGTTGTTGTTTATTTGACACTGTTGTTGTTGTTGATGTTGTTGTTGTTGTTGTTGTTGTTGTTTATTTGACGTTGTTGTTGTTGTTGTTGTTTATTTGACATTGTTGTTGTTGACGTTGTTGTTGTTGTTGTTTATTTGACTATGTTGTTGTTGTTGTTGTTTATTTGACGTTGTTGTTGTTGTTGTTGTTGTTTATTTGACGTTGTTGTTGCTGTTGTTGACTTAGTTGTTGTTGTTGTTTATTTGACGTTGTTGTTGTTGTTGACGTTGTTGTTGTTGTTTATTTGACGTTGTTGTTGTTGACGTTGTTGTTGTTGTTGTTATTGTTTATTTGACGTAGTTGTTGTTGTTGTTGACGTTGTTGTTGTTGTTGTTTATTTGACGTTATTGTTGTTGTTGATGTTATTGTTGTTGTTGTAAATTTGACGTTGTTGTAGTTGTTATTGTTGTTGTTGTTGTTGTTGTTGTTTATTTGACATTGTTGTTGTTGTTGTTGTTTATTTGACGTTGTTGTTGTTGTTTATTTGACGTTGTTGTTTATTTAACGTTGTTGTTGTTGACGGTGTTGTTGTTGTTGTTGTTTGTTTGACATTGTTATCGTTGTTGTTGTTGTTAACGTTGTTGATGTTGTTGTTGTTTATTTGACGTTGTTTTTGTTGTTGTTCTTTATTTGACGTTGTTATTGTTTATATGTCGTTGTTGTTGTTGTTTATTTAACGTTGTTGTTGTTGACGTTGTTGTTGTTGTTATTGTTTATTTGACGTTGTTGTTGTTGTTGTTTATTTGACGTAGTTCTTGTTGTTGACGTTGTTGTTATTGTTGTTGTTTATTTGACGTTTATGTTGTTGTTGATGTTGTTGTTGTTGTTGTTTATTTGACGTTGTTGTTGTTGTTGTTGTTTATTTGACGTTATTGTTGTTGACGGTGTTGTTGTTGTTGTTTATTTGACGTTGTTGTTGTTGTTGTTGTTTATTTGACGTTGTTGTTGTTGACGTTGTTGTTTTTGTTGTTTATTTGACGTTGTTGTTGTTGTTGACATAGTTGTTGTTGTTGTTGTTTATTTGACGTTGTTGTTGTTGTTGACGTTGTTGTTGTTGTTGTTTATTTGACGTTCTTGTTGTTGTTGTTTATTTGACATTGTTGTTGTTGTTGACGTTGTTGTTGTTGTTTATTTGACATTGTTGTTGTTGTTGTTGACGTTGTTGTTGTTGTTGTTTATTTGACTTTGTTGTTGTTGTTGTTATTGTTTATTTGACGTTGTTATTGTTGTTGTTGACTTAATTGTTGTTGTTGTTTATTTGACGTTGTTGTTGTTGTTGACGTTGTTGTTTATTTGACGTTGTTGTTGTTGTTGTTGTTGACGTTGTTGTTTATTTGACGTTGTTGTTGTTGTTTATTTGACGTTGTTGTTGTTGTTGACGTTGTTATTGTTGTTTATTTGACGTTGTTGTTGTTATTTATTTGACATTGCTGTTGTTGTTGACGTTGTTGTTGTTGTTGTTTATTTGACATTGTTGTTGTTGTTGTTGACGTTGTTGTTGTTGTTGTTTATTTGACGCTGTTTTAGTATTGTTGTTTATTTGACATTGTTGTTGTTATTTATTTGACGTTGTTGTGGGTGACATTGTTGTTGTTGTTTATTTGACGTTGTTGTTGTTGTTTATTTGACGTAGTTGTTGTTGTTGACGTTATTGTTGTTGTTGTTGTTGTTTATTTGACGTTGTTGTTGTTGTTGACGTTGTTTTTGTTGTTGTTTACTTGATGTTGTTGTTGTTGTATTTTATTTGACGTTGTTGTTGTTGTTTATTTGACGTTGTTGTTGTTGTTTGTTTGACGTTGTTGTTGTTGTTGTTTATTTGACATTGTTGTTGCTGACGGTGTTGTTGTTGTTGTTTATTTGACGTTGTTGTTGTTGTTTATTTGACGTTGTTGTTGTTGTTTATTTGACGTTGTTGTTGTGGACGTTGTTGTTGTTGTTTTTTATTTGACGTTGTTGTTGTTGTTGACATAGTTGTTGTTGTTGTTTATTTGACGTTGTTGTTGTTGTTTATTTGGCGTTGTTGTTGTTGTTGATGTTGTTGTTGTTGTGGTTTATTTGACGTTGTTGTTGTCGTTGACGTTGTTTTTGTTGTTGTTTATTTGACGCTGTTGTTGTTGTTGTTTATTTGACGTTGTTGTTGTTGACGTTGTTGTTGTTACTGTTTATTTGACATTGTTGTTGTTGTTATTGTTTATTTGACGTTGTTGTTGTTGTTGTTTATTTGGCGGCGTTGTTGTTGTTGACGTTGTTGTTGTTGTTGTTTATTTGGCATTTTTTTGTTGTTGTTTATTTGACGTTGTTGTTGTTGTTTATTTGATGTTGTTGTTGTTGTTGTTTATTTGAAGTTGTTGTTGTTGTTTATTTGACGTTGTTGTTGTTGTTATTGATGTTTATTTGACATTGTTGTTGTTGACAGTGTTGTTGTTGTTGTTTATTTGACGTTGTGGTTGTTGTTGTTTATTTGACGTTGTTGTTGTTGACGTTGTTGTTGTTGTTGTTTATTTGACGTTGTTGTTGTTGACGTTGTTGTTGTTGTTTATTTGACGTTGTTGTTGTTGTTGACATAGTTGTTGTTGTTGTTTATTTGACGTTGTTGTTGTTGTTGACGTTGTTGTGGTTGTTTATTTGTCGTTGTTGTTGTTGTTGACATAGTTGTTGTTGTTGTTGTTTATTTGACACTGTTGTTGTTGTTGATGTTGTTGTTGTTGTTGTTTATTTGACGTTGTTGTTGTTGTTGTTTATTTGACATTGTTGTTGTTTATGACGTTGTTGTTGTTGTTGTTTATTTGACTATGTTGTTGTTGTTGTTGTTGTTGTTGTTTATTTGACTATGTTGTTGTTGTTGTTGTTTATTTGACGTTGTTGTTGCTGTTGTTGACTTAGTTGTTGTTGTTGTTTATTTGACGTTGTTGTTGTTGTTGACGTTGTTGTTGTTGTTTATTTGACGTTGTTGTTGTTGACGTTGTTGTTGTTGTTGTTATTGTTTATTTGATGTAGTTGTTGTTGTTGTTGACGTTGTTGTTGTTGTTGTTGTTTATTTGATGTTATTGTTGTTGTTGATGTTGTTGTTGTTGTTGTAAATTTGACGTTGTTGTAGTTGTTATTGTTGTTGTTGTTGTTGTTGTTTATTTGACATTGTTGTTGTTGTTGTTTATTTGACGTTGTTGTTGTTGTTTATTTGACGTTGTTGTTTATTTAACGTTGTTGTTGTTGACGGTGTTGTTGTTGTTATTGTTGTTTGTTTGACATTGTTATCGTTGTTGTTGTTATTAACGTTGTTGACGATGTTGTTGTTGTTTATTTGACGTTGTTTTTGTTGTTGTTCTTTATTTGACGTTGTTATTGTTTATATGTCGTTGTTGTTGTTGTTTATTTAACGTTGTTGTTGTTGACGTTGTTGTTGTTGTTATTGTTTATTTAACGTTGTTGTTGTTGTTGTTTATTTGACGTAGTTCTTGTTGTTGACGTTGTTGTTATTGTTGTTGTTTATTTGACGTTTATGTTGTTGTTGATGTTGTTGTTGTTGTTGTTGTTTATTTGACGTTGTTGTTGTTGTTATTTATTTGACGTTATTGTTGTTGACGGTGTTGTTGTTGTTTTTTATTTGACGTTGTTGTTGTTGTTTATTTGACGTTGTTGTTGTTAACGTTGTTGTTGTTGTTGTTTATTTGACGTTGTTGTTGTTGTTGACGTTGTTGTTGTTGTTGTTTATTTGACGTTGTTGTTGTTGTTGACGTTGTTGTTGTTGTTGTTGTTTATTTGAAGTTGTTGTTGTTGTTTTTTTGACATTGTTGTTGTTGTTGACGTTGTTGTTGTTGTTTATTTGACATTGTTGTTGTTGTTGTTGTTGACGTTGTTGTTGCTGTTGTTTATTTGACTTTGTTGTTGTTGTTGTTATTGTTTATTTGACGTTGTTATTGTTGTTGTTGACTTAATTGTTGTTGTTGTTTATTTGACGTTGTTGTTGTTGTTGACGTTGTTGTTTATTTGACGTTGTTGTTGTTGTTGTTGTTGACGTTGTTGTTTATTTGACGTTGTTGTTGTTGTTGTTGTTGTTTATTTGACGTTGTTGTTGTTGTTGACGTTGTTATTGTTGTTTATTTGACGTTGTTGTTGTTATTTATTTGACATTGCTGTTGTTGTTGACGTTGTTGTTGTTGTTGTTGTTTATTTGACATTGTTGTTGTTGTTGTTGACGTTGTTGTTGTTGTTGTTGTTTATTTGACGCTGTTTTAGTATTGTTGTTTATTTGACATTGTTGTTGTTATTTATTTGACGTTGTTGTGGGTGACATTGTTGTTGTTGTTTATTTGACGTTGTTGTTGTTGTTTATTTGACGTAGTTGTTGTTGTTGACGTTATTGTTGTTGTTGACGTTATTGTTGTTGTTGTTGTTGTTTATTTGACGTTGTTGTTGTTGACGTTGTTTTTGTTGTTGTTTACTTGATGTTGTTGTTGTTGTATTTTATTTGACGTTGTTGTTGTTGTTTATTTGACGTTGTTGTTGTTGTTTGTTTGACGTTGTTGTTGTTGTTGTTTATTTGACATTGTTGTTGCTGACGGTGTTGTTGTTGTTTATTTGACGTTGTTGTTGTTGTTTATTTGACGTTGTTGTTGTGGACGTTGTTGTTGTTGTTTTTTATTTGACGTTGTTGTTGTTGTTGACATAGTTGTTGTTGTTGTTTATTTGACGTTGTTGTTGTTGTTTATTTGGCGTTGTTGTTGTTGTTGTTGACGTTGTTGTTGTTGTTGTTTATTTGACGTTGTTGTTGTTGTTGACGTTGTTTTTGTTGTTGTTTATTTGACGTTGTTGTTGTTGTTGTTGTTTATTTGACGTTGTTGTTGTTGTTTATTTGACGTTGTTGTTGTTGTTGTTGACGTTGTTTTTGATGTTGTTTATTTGACGTTGTTGTTGTTGTTTATTTGACGTTGTTGTTGTTGTTTATTTGACGTTGTTGTTGTTGTTGTTTATTTGACGTTGTGATTGTTGTTGACATAGTTGTTGTTGTTGTTGTTTATTTGACGTTGTTGTATTTATTGACATTGTTGTTGTTGTTGTTTATTTGACGTTGTTGTAGACATAGTTGTTGTTGTTGTTGTTTATTTGACGTTGTTGTTGTTGTTGACGTTGTTGTTGTTGTTGTTTATTTGATGTTGTTGTTATTGTTGTTTATTTGACATTGTTGTTGTTGACGTTGTTGTTGTTGTTGTTGTTTATTTGGCATTGCTGTTGTTGTTGACGTTGTTGTTGTTGTTGTTTATTTGACTTTGTTGTTGTTGTTGTTGTTGTTTATTTGACGTTGTTGTTGTTGTTGTTGACTTAGTTGTTATTGTTGTTTATTTGACGTTGTTGTTGTTGTTGACGTTGTTTTTTATTTGACGTTGTTTTTTATTTGACGTTGTTGTTGTTGTTTATTTGACGTTGTTGTTGTTGTTGTTTATTTGACGTTGTTGTTGTTATTTATTTGACATTGTTGTTGTTGTTTACGTTGTTGTTGTTGTTGTTTATTTGACATTGTTGTTGTTGTTGTTGTTGACGTTGTTATTATTGTTGTTATTGTTGTTGTTGTTGTTTCTTTGACGTTGTTTTAGTATTGTTGTTTATTTTACATTGTTGTTGTTGTTTATTTGACGTTGTTGTTGTTGACGGTGTTGTTGTTGTTGTTGTTTATTTGACATTGTTGTTGTTGTTGTTGTTGTTGTTTATTTGACATTGTTGTTGTTGTTGTTGTTGACGTTGTTATTATTGTTGTTATTGTTGTTGTTGTTGTTTCTTTGACGTTGTTTTAGTATTGTTATTTATTTTACATTGTTGTTGTTGTTTATTTGACGTTGTTGTTGTTGACGGTGTTGTTGTTGTTGTTGTTTATTTGACATTGTTGTTGTTGTTGTTGTTGTTGTTGACGTTGTTGTTGTTTATTTGACGTTGTTGTTGTTATTGTTCTTTATTTGACGATGTTATTGTTTATTTGACGTTCTTGTTGTTGTTTATTTAACGTTGTTGTTGTTGACGTTGACGTTGTTGTTGTTGTTATTATTTATTTGACGTTGTTGTTGTTGTTTATTTGACGTAGTGGTTGTTTATGACGTTGTTGTTGTTGTTGTTTATTTGACGTTATTGTTGTTGTTGATGTTGTTGTTGTTGTTGTATATTTGACATTGTTGTAGTTATTATTGTTGTTGTTGTTGTTGTTGTTGTTTATTTGACATTGTTGTTGTTGACGTTGTTGTTGTTGTTTATTTGACTATGTTGTTGTTGTTGTTGTTTATTTGACTATGTTGTTGTTGTTGTTGTTTATTTGACGTTGTTGTTGCTGTTGTTGACTTAGTTGTTGTTGTTGTTTATTTGACGTTGTTGTTGTTGTTGACGTTGTTGTTGTTGTTTATTTGACGTTGTTGTTGTTGATGTTGTTGTTGTTGTTGTTATTGTTTATTTGACGTTGTTGTTGTTGTTGTTGTTGTTTATTTGACGTTATTGTTGTTGTTGATGTTGTTGTTGTTGTTGTAAATTTGACGTTGTTGTAGTTGTTATTGTTGTTGTTGTTGTTGTTGTTGTTTATTTGACATTGTTGTTGTTGTTGTTTATTTGACGTTGTTGTTGTTGTTTATTTGACATTGTTGTTTATTTAACGTTGTTGTTGTTGACGGTGTTGTTGTTGTTGTTGTTTGTTTGACATTGTTATCGTTGTTGTTGTTGTTAACGTTGTTGATGTTGTTGTTGTTTATTTGACGTTGTTTTTGTTGTTGTTCTTTATTTGACGTTGTTATTGTTTATATGTCGTTGTTGTTGTTGTTTATTTAACGTTGTTGTTGTTGACGTTGTTGTTGTTGTTGTTATTGTTTATTTGACATTGTTGTTGTTGTTGTTTATTTGACGTAGTTCTTGTTGTTGACGTTGTTGTTATTGTTGTTGTTTATTTGACGTTTATGTTGTTGTTGATGTTGTTGTTGTTGTTGTTTATTTGACGTTGTTGTTGTTGTTGTTGTTTATTTGACGTTATTGTTGTTGACGGTGTTGTTGTTGTTGTTTATTTGACGTTGTTGTTGTTGTTGTTGTTGTTTATTTGACGTTGTTGTTGTTGACATTGTTGTTTTTGTTGTTTATTTGACGTTGTTGTTGTTGTTGACATAGTTGTTGTTGTTGTTGTTTATTTGACGTTGTTGTTGTTGTTGACGTTGTTGTTGTTGTTGTTTATTTGACGTTGTTGTTGTTGTTTATTTGACATTGTTGTTGTTGTTGACGTTGTTGTTGTTGTTTATTTGACATTGTTGTTGTTGTTGTTGACGTTGTTGTTGTTGTTTATTTGACTTTGTTGTTGTTGTTGTTGTTATTGTTTATTTGACGTTGTTATTGTTGTTGTTGACTTTGTTGTTGTTGTTTATTTGACGTTGTTGTTGTTGTTGACATAGTTGTTGTTGTTGTTTATTTGACGTTGTTGTTGTTGTTGACGTTGTTGTGGTTGTTTATTTGTCGTTGTTGTTGTTGTTGACATAGTTGTTGTTGTTGTTGTTGTTTATTTGACACTGTTGTTGTTGTTGATGTTGTTGTTGTTGTTGTTTATTTGACGTTGTTGTTGTTATTGTTTATTTGACATTGTTGTTGTTGTTGTTGACGTTGTTGTTGTTGTTGTTTATTTGACTATGTTGTTGTTGTTGTTGTTGTTTATTTGACTATGTTGTTGTTGTTGTTGTTTATTTGACGTTGTTGTTGTTGTTGTTGACTTAGTTGTTGTTGTTGTTTATTTGACGTTGTTGTTGTTGTTGACGTTGTTGTTGTTGTTTATTTGACGTTGTTGTTGTTGACGTTGTTGTTGTTATTGTTTATTTGACGTAGTTGTTGTTGTTGTTGACGTTGTTGTTGTTGTTGTTGTTTATTTGACGTTATTGTTGTTGTTGATGTTGTTGTTGTTGTTGTAAATTTGACGTTGTTGTAGTTGTTTTTGTTGTTGTTGTTGTTGTTGTTTATTTGACATTGTTGTTGTTGTTGTTTATTTGACGTTGTTGTCGTTGTTTATTTGACGTTGTTGTTTATTTAACGTTGTTGTTGTTGACGGTGTTGTTGTTGTTGTTGTTGTTTGTTTGACATTGTTATCGTTGTTGTTGTTGTTAACGTTGTTGACGTTGTTGTTGTTGTTTATTTGACGTTGATTTTGTTGTTGTTCTTTATTTGACGTTGTTATTGTTTATATGTCGTTGTTGTTGTTGTTTATTTAACGTTGTTGTTGTTGACGTTGTTGTTGTTGTTATTGTTTATTTGACGTTGTTGTTGTTGTTGTTTATTTGACGTAGTTCTTGTTGTTGACGTTGTTGTTATTGTTGTTGTTTATTTGACGTTTATGTTGTTGTTGATGTTGTTGTTGTTGTTGTTGTTTATTTGACGTTGTTGTTGTTGTTGTTTATTTGACGTTATTGTTGTTAACAGTGTTGTTGTTGTTGTTTATTTGACGTTGTTGTTGTTGTTGTTGTTGTTTATTTGACGTTGTTGTTGTTAACGTTGTTGTTTTTGTTGTTTATTTGACGTTGTTGTTGTTGTTGACATAGTTGTTGTTGTGGTTGTTTATTTGACGTTGTTGTTGTTGTTGACGTTGTTGTTGTTATTGTTTATTTGACGTTGTTGTTGTTGTTTATTTGACATTGTTGTTGTTGTTGACGTTGTTGTTGTTGTTTATTTGACATTGTTGTTGTTGTTGTTGTTGTTGACGTTGTTGTTGCTGTTGTTTATTTGACTTTGTTGTTGTTGTTGTTATTGTTTATTTGACGTTGTTATTGTTGTTGACGTTGTTTATGTTGTTGTTTACTTGATGTTGTTGTTGTTGTATTTTATTTGACGTTGTTGTTGTTGTTTATTTGATGTTGTTGTTGTTGTTTGTTTGACGTTGTTGTTGTTGTTGTTTATTTGACATTGTTGTTGCTGACGGTGTTGTTGTTGTTGTTTATTTGACGTTGTTGTTGTTGTTTATATGACGTTGTTGTTGTTGTTTATTTGACGTTGTTGTTGTGGACGTTGTTGTTGTTGTTTTTTATTTGACGTTGTTGTTGTTGTTGACATAGTTGTTGTTGTTGTTTATTTGACGTTGTTGTTGTTGTTTATTTGGCGTTGTTGTTGTTGTTGTTGACGTTGTTGTTGTTGTTGTTTATTTGACGTTGTTGTTGTTGTTGACGTTGTTTTTGTTGTTGTTTATTTGACGCTGTTGTTGTTGTTGTTTATTTGACGTTGTTGTTGTTGACGTTGTTGTTGTTGTTGTTTATTTGACATTGTTGTTGTTGTTGTTATTGTTTATTTGACGTTGTTGTTGTTGTTGTTTATTTGGCGTTGTTGTTGTTGTTGACGTTGTTGTTGTTGTTGTTGTTTATTTGGCGTTGTTTTTGTTGTTGTTTATTTGACGTTGTTGTTGTTGTTTATTTGATGTTGTTGTTGTTGTTGTTTATTTGAAGTTGTTGTTGTTGTTTATTTGACATTGTTGTTGTTGACAGTGTTGTTGTTGTTGTTTATTTGACGTTGTGGTTGTTGTTGTTTATTTGACGTTGTTGTTGTTGACGTTGTTGTTGTTGTTGTTTATTTGACGTTGTTGTTGTTGACGTTGTTGTTGTTGTTTATTTGACGTTGTTATTGTTGTTGACATAGTTGTTGTTATTATTGTTTATTTGACGTTGTTGTTTTTGTTGACGTTGTTGTGGTTGTTTATTTGTCGTTGTTGTTGTTGTTGACATAGTTGTTGTTGTTGTTTATTTGACACTGTTGTTGTTGTTGTTGATGTTGTTGTTGTTGTTGTTGTTTATTTGACGTTGTTGTTGTTGTTGTTTATTTGACATTGTTGTTGTTGACGTTGTTGTTGTTGTTGTTTATTTGACTATGTTGTTGTTGTTGTTGTTTATTTGACTATGTTGTTGTTGTTGTTGTTTATTTGACGTTGTTGTTGTTGTTGTTGACTTAGTTGTTGTTGTTGTTTATTTGACGTTGTTGTTGTTGTTGACGTTGTTATTGTTGTTTATTTGACGTTGTTGTTGTTATTTATTTGACATTGCTGTTGTTGTTGACGTTGTTGTTGTTGTTGTTGTTTATTTGACATTGTTGTTGTTGTTGTTGACGTTGTTGTTGTTGTTGTTGTTGTTTATTTGACGCTGTTTTAGTATTGTTGTTTATTTGACATTGTTGTTGTTATTTATTTGACGTTGTTGTGGGTGACATTGTTGTTGTTGTTTATTTGACGTTGTTGTTGTTGTTTATTTGACGTAGTTGTTGTTGTTGACGTTATTGTTGTTGTTGACGTTATTGTTGTTGTTGTTGTTGTTTATTTGACGTTGTTGTTGTTGACGTTGTTTTTGTTGTTGTTTACTTGATGTTGTTGTTGTTGTATTTTATTTGACGTTGTTGTTGTTGTTTATTTGACGTTGTTGTTGTTGTTTGATTGACGTTGTTGTTGTTGTTGTTGTTTATTTGACATTGTTGTTGCTGACGGTGTTGTTGTTGTTTATTTGACGTTGTTGTTGTTGTTTATTTGACGTTGTTGTTGTGGACGTTGTTGTTGTTGTTTTTTATTTGACGTTGTTGTTGTTGTTGACATAGTTGTTGTTGTTGTTTATTTGACGTTGTTGTTGTTGTTGTTTATTTGGCGTTGTTGTTGTTGTTGACGTTGTTGTTGTTGTTGTTTATTTGACGTTGTTGTTGTTGTTGACGTTGTTTTTGTTGTTGTTTATTTGACGTTGTTGTTGTTGTTGTTGTTTATTTGACGTTGTTGTTGTTGTTTATTTGACGTTGTTGTTGTTGTTGTTGACGTTGTTTTTGATGTTGTTTATTTGACGTTGTTGTTGTTGTTGTTTATTTGACGTTGTTGTTGTTGTTTATTTGACGTTGTTGTTGTTGTTGTTGTTTATTTCACGTTGTGATTGTTGTTGACATAGTTGTTGTTGTTGTTGTTTATTTGACGTTGTTGTATTTATTGACGTTGTTGTTGTTGTTGTTTATTTGACGTTGTTGTTGACATAGTTGTTGTTGTTGTTGTTTATTTGACGTTGTTGTTGTTGTTGACGTTGTTGTTGTTGTTGTTGTTTATTTGATGTTGTTGTTATTGTTGTTTATTTGACATTGTTGTTGTTGTTGTTGACGTTGTTGTTGTTGTTGTTTATTTGGCATTGTTGTTGTTGTTGACGTTGTTGTCGTTGTTGTTTATTTGACTTTGTTGTTGTTGTTGTTGTTGTTTATTTGACGTTGTTGTTGTTGTTGTTGACTTAGTTGTTATTGTTGTTTATTTGACGTTGTTGTTGTTGTTGACGTTGTTTTTTATTTGACGTTGTTTTTTATTTGACGTTGTTGTTGTTGTTTATTTGACGTTGTTGTTGTTGTTGTTTATTTGACGTTGTTGTTGTTATTTATTTGACATTGTTGTTGTTGTTTACGTTGTTGTTGTTGTTGTTTATTTGACATTGTTGTTGTTGTTGTTGTTGACGTTGTTATTATTGTTGTTATTGTTGTTGTTGTTGTTTCTTTGACGTTGTTTTAGTATTGTTATTTATTTTACATTGTTGTTGTTGTTTATTTGACGTTGTTGTTGTTGACGGTGTTGTTGTTGTTGTTGTTTATTTGACATTGTTGTTGTTGTTGTTGTTGTTGTTGACGTTGTTGTTGTTTATTTGACGTTGTTGTTGTTATTGTTCTTTATTTGACGATGTTATTGTTTATTTGACGTTCTTGTTGTTGTTTATTTAACGTTGTTGTTGTTGACGTTGACGTTGTTGTTGTTGTTATTATTTATTTGACGTTGTTGTTGTTGTTTATTTGACGTAGTGGTTGTTTATGACGTTGTTGTTGTTGTTGTTTATTTGACGTTATTGTTGTTGTTGATGTTGTTGTTGTTGTTGTATATTTGACATTGTTGTAGTTGTTATTGTTGTTGTTGTTGTTGTTTATTTGACATTGTTGTTGTTGACGTTGTTGTTGTTGTTGTTTATTTGACTATGTTGTTGTTGTTGTTGTTGTTTATTTGACTATGTTGTTGTTGTTGTTGTTTATTTGACGTTGTTGTTGCTGTTGTTGACTTAGTTGTTGTTGTTGTTTATTTGACGTTGTTGTTGTTGTTGACGTTGTTGTTGTTGTTTATTTGACGTTGTTGTTGTTGACGTTGTTGTTGTTGTTGTTATTGTTTATTTGACGTAGTTGTTGTTGTTGTTGTTGTTTATTTGACGTTATTGTTGTTGTTGATGTTGTTGTTGTTGTTGTAAATTTGACGTTGTTGTAGTTGTTATTGTTGTTGTTGTTGTTGTTGTTGTTTATTTGACATTGTTGTTGTTGTTGTTTATTTGACGTTGTTGTTGTTGTTTATTTGACATTGTTGTTTATTTAACGTTGTTGTTGTTGACGGTGTTGTTGTTGTTGTTGTTTGTTTGACATTGTTATCGTTGTTGTTGTTGTTAACGTTGTTGATGTTGTTGTTGTTTATTTGACGTTGTTTTTGTTGTTGTTCTTTATTTGACGTTGTTATTGTTTATATGTCGTTGTTGTTGTTGTTTATTTAACGTTGTTGTTGTTGACGTTGTTGTTGTTGTTATTGTTTATTTGACGTTGTTGTTGTTGTTGTTTATTTGACGTAGTTCTTGTTGTTGACGTTGTTGTTATTGTTGTTGTTTATTTGACGTTTATGTTGTTGTTGATGTTGTTGTTTATTTGACGTTGTTGTTGTTGTTGTTGTTTATTTGACGTTATTGTTGTTGACGGTGTTGTTGTTGTTGTTTATTTGACGTTGTTGTTGTTGTTGTTGTTTATTTGACGTTGTTGTTGTTGACGTTGTTGTTTTTGTTGTTTATTTGACGTTGTTGTTGTTGTTGTTGACATAGTTGTTGTTGTTGTTGTTTATTTGACGTTGTTGTTGTTGTTGACGTTGTTGTTGTTGTTGTTTATTTGACGTTGTTGTTGTTGTTTATTTGACATTGTTGTTGTTGTTGACGTTGTTGTTGTTGTTTATTTGACATTGTTGTTGTTGTTGTTGACGTTGTTGTTGTTGTTGTTTATTTGACTTTGTTGTTGTTGTTGTTATTGTTTATTTGACGTTGTTATTGTTGTTGTTGACTTTGTTGTTGTTGTTTATTTGACGTTGTTGTTGTTGTTGACATAGTTGTTGTTGTTGTTTATTTGACGTTGTTGTTGTTGTTGACGTTGTTGTGGTTGTTTATTTGTCGTTGTTGTTGTTGTTGACATAGTTGTTGTTGTTGTTGTTTATTTGACACTGTTGTTGTTGTTGATGTTGTTGTTGTTGTTGTTTATTTGACGTTGTTGTTGTTGTTGTTTATTTGACATTGTTGTTGTTTATGACGTTGTTGTTGTTGTTGTTTATTTGACTATGTTGTTGTTGTTGTTGTTGTTTATTTGACTATGTTGTTGTTGTTGTTTATTTGACGTTGTTGTTGCTGTTGTTGACTTAGTTGTAGTTGTTGTTTATTTGACGTTGTTGTTGTTGTTGACGTTGTTGTTGTTGTTTATTTGACGTTGTTGTTGTTGACGTTGTTGTTGTTATTGTTTATTTGACGTAGTTGTTGTTTTTGTTGACGTTGTTGTTGTTGTTGTTGTTTATTTGACGTTATTGTTGTTGTTGATGTTGTTGTTGTTGTTGTAAATTTGACGTTGTTGTAGTTGTTATTGTTGTTGTTGTTGTTGTTGTTTATTTGACATTGTTGTTGTTGTTGTTTATTTGACGTTGTTGTTGTTGTTTATTTGACGTTGTTGTTTATTTAACGTTGTTGTTGTTGACGGTGTTGTTGTTGTTGTTGTTGTTTGTTTGACATTGTTATCGTTGTTGTTGTTGTTAACGTTGTTGACGTTGTTGTTGTTGTTTATTTGACGTTGTTTTTGTTGTTGTTCTTTATTTGACGTTGTTATTGTTTATATGTCGTTGTTGTTGTTGTTTATTTAACGTTGTTGTTGTTGACGTTGTTGTTGTTGTTATTGTTTATTTGACGTTGTTGTTGTTGTTGTTTATTTGACGTAGTTCTTGTTGTTGACGTTGTTGTTATTGTTGTTGTTTATTTGACGTTTATGTTATTGTTGATGTTGTTGTTGTTGTTGTTGTTTATTTGACGTTGTTGTTGTTGTTGTTGTTTATTTGACGTTATTGTTGTTGACAGTGTTGTTGTTGTTGTTTATTTGACGTTGTTGTTGTTGTTGTTGTTTATTTGACGTTGTTGTTGTTAACGTTGTTGTTTTTGTTGTTTATTTGACGTTGTTGTTGTTGTTGACATAGTTGTTGTTGTGGTTGTTTATTTGACGTTGTTGTTGTTGTTGACGTTGTTGTTGTTGTTGTTTATTTGACGTTGTTGTTGTTGTTTATTTGACATTGTTGTTGTTGTTGACGTTGTTGTTGTTGTTTATTTGACATTGTTGTTGTTGTTGTTGTTGACGTTGTTGTTGCTGTTGTTTATTTGACTTTGTTGTTGTTGTTGTTATTGTTTATTTGACGTTGTTATTGTTGTTGACGTTGTTTATGTTGTTGTTTACTTGATGTTGTTGTTGTTGTATTTTATTTGACGTTGTTGTTGTTGTTTATTTGACGTTGTTGTTGTTGTTTGTTTGACGTTGTTGTTGTTGTTGTTTATTTGACATTGTTGTTGCTGACGGTGTTGTTGTTGTTGTTTATTTGACGTTGTTGTTGTTGTTTATTTGACATTGTTGTTGTTGTTTATTTGACATTGTTGTTGTGGACGTTGTTGTTGTTGTTTTTTATTTGACGTTGTTGTTGTTGTTGACATAGTTGTTGTTGTTGTTTATTTGACGTTGTTGTTGTTGTTTATTTGGCGTTGTTGTTGTTGTTGTTGTTGACGTTGTTGTTATTGTTGTTTATTTGACGTTGTTGTTGTTGTTGACGTTGTTTTTGTTGTTGTTTATTTGACGCTGTTGTTGTTGTTGTTTATTTGACGTTGTTGTTGTTGACGTTGTTGTTGTTGTTGTTTATTTGACATTGTTGTTGTTGTTGTTATTGTTTATTTGACGTTGTTGTTGTTGTTGTTTATTTGGCGTTGTTGTTGTTGTTGACGTTGTTGTTGTTGTTGTTGTTTATTTGGCGTTGTTTTTGTTGTTGTTTATTTGACGTTGTTGTTGTTGTTTATTTGATGTTGTTGTTGTTGTTTATTTGAAGTTGTTGTTGTTGTTTATTTGACATTGTTGTTGTTGACAGTGTTGTTGTTGTTGTTTATTTGACGTTGTGGTTGTTGTTGTTTATTTGACGTTGTTGTTGTTGACGTTGTTGTTGTTGTTGTTTATTTGACGTTGTTGTTGTTGACGTTGTTGTTGTTGTTTATTTGACGTTGTTATTGTTGTTGACATAGTTGTTGTTGTTGTTGTTTATTTGACGTTGTTGTTGTTGTTGACGTTGTTGTGGTTGTTTATTTGTCGTTGTTGTTGTTGTTGACATAGTTGTTGTTGTTGTTTATTTGACACTGTTGTTGTTGTTGATGTTGTTGTTGTTGTTGTTTATTTGACGTTGTTGTTGTTGTTGTTTATTTGACATTGTTGTTGTTGACGTTGTTGTTGTTGTTGTTTATTTGACTATGTTGTTGTTGTTGTTGTTGTTTATTTGACTATGTTGTTGTTGTTGTTGTTTATTTGACGTTGTTGTTGTTGTTGTTGTTGACTTAGTTGTTGTTGTTGTTTATTTGACGTTGTTGTTGTTGTTGACGTTGTTGTTGTTGTTTATTTGACGTTGTTGTTGTTGACGTTGTTGTTGTTGTTGTTATTGTTTATTTGACGTAGTTGTTATTGTTGTTGACGTTGTTGTTGTTGTTGTTTATTTGACGTTATTGTTGTTGTTGATGTTGTTGTTGTTGTTGTAAATTTGACGTTGTTGTAGTTGTTATTGTTGTTGTTGTTGTTGTTGTTGTTGTTGTTTATTTGACATTGTTGTTGTTGTTGTTTATTTGACGTTGTTGTTGTTGTTTATTTGACATTGTTGTTTATTTAACGTTGTTGTTGTTGACGGTGTTGTTGTTGTTGTTGTTGTTTGTTTGACATTGTTATCGTTGTTGTTGTTGTTAACGTTGTTGATGTTGTTGTTGTTTATTTGATGTTGTTTTTGTTGTTGTTCTTTATTTGACGTTGTTATTATTTATATGTCGTCGTTGTTGTTGTTTATTTAACGTTGTTGTTGTTGACGTTGTTGTTGTTGTTATTGTTTATTTGACGTTGTTGTTGTTGTTGTTGTTTATTTGACGTAGTTCTTGTTGTTGACGTTGTTGTTATTGTTGTTGTTTATTTGACGTTTATGTTGTTGTTGATGTTGTTGTTGTTGTTGTTTATTTGATGTTGTTGTTGTTGTTGTTGTTTATTTGACGTTATTGTTGTTAACGGTGTTGTTGTTGTTGTTTATTTGACGTTGTTGTTGTTGTTGTTGTTTATTTGACGTTGTTGTTGTTGACGTTGTTGTTTTTGTTGTTTATTTGACGTTGTTGTTGTTGTTGACATAGTTGTTGTTGTTGTTATTTATTTGACGTTGTTGTTGTTGTTGACGTTGTTGTTGTTGTTGTTGTTGTTTATTTGACGTTGTTGTTGTTATTTATTTGACATTGTTGTTGTTGTTGACGTTGTTGTTGTTGTTTATTTGACATTGTTGTTGTTGTTGACGTTGTTGTTGTTGTTGTTGTTTATTTGACTTTGTTGTTGTTGTTATTATTGTTTATTTGACGTTGTTATTGTTGTTGTTGACTTAATTGTTGTTGTTGTTTATTTGACGTTGTTGTTGTTGTTGACGTTGTTGTTTATTTGACGTTGTTGTTGTTGTTGTTGTTGACGTTGTTGTTTATTTGACGTTGTTGTTGTTGTTTATTTGACGTTGTTGTTGTTGTTGTTGACGTTGTTATTGTTGTTTATTTGACGTTGTTGTTGTTATTTATTTGACATTGTTGTTGTTGTTGACGTTGTTGTTGTTGTTGTTTATTTGACATTGTTGTTGTTGTTGTTGACGTTGTTGTTGTTGTTGTTTATTTGACGCTGTTTTAGTATTGTTGTTTATTTGACATTGTTGTTGTTATTTATTTGACGTTGTTGTGGGTGACATTGTGGTTGTTGTTTATTTGACGTTGTTGTTGTTGTTTATTTGACGTAGTTGTTGTTGTTGACGTTATTGTTGTTGTTGACGTTATTGTTGTTGTTGTTGTTGTTTATTTGACGTTGTTGTTGTTGTTGACGTTGTTTTTGTTGTTGTTTACTTGATGTTGTTGTTGTTGTATTTTATTTGACGTTGTTGTTGTTGTTTATTTGACGTTGTTGTTGTTGTTTGTTTGACGTTGTTGTTGTTGTTGTTGTTGTTTATTTGACATTGTTGTTGCTGACGGGTATGTTGTTGTTGTTTATTTAACGTTGTTGTTGTTGTTTATTTGACGTTGTTGTTGTTGTTTATTTGACGTTGTTGTTGTGGACGTTGTTGTTGTTGTTTTTTATTTGACGTTGTTGTTGTTGTTGACATAGTTGTTGTTGTTGTTTATTTGACGTTGTTGTTGTTGTTTATTTGGCGTTGTTGTTGTTGTTGTTGTTGTTGTTATTGACGTTGTTGTTGTTGTGGTTTATTTGACGTTGTTGTTGTTGTTAACGTTGTTTTTGTTGTTGTTTATTTGACGCTGTTGTTGTTGTTGTTTATTTGACGTTGTTGTTGTTGACGTTGTTGTTGTTATTGTTTATTTGACATTGTTGTTGTTGTTGTTATTGTTTATTTGACGTTGTTGTTGTTGTTGTTTATTTGGCGTCGTTGTTGTTGTTGACGTTGTTGTTGTTGTTTATTTGGCGTTGTTTTTGTTGTTGTTTATTTGACGTTGTTGTTGTTGTTTATTTGATGTTGTTGTTGTTGTTGTTGTTGTTTATTTGAAGTTGTTGTTGTTGTTTATTTGACATTGTTGTTGTTGACAGTGTTGTTGTTGTTGTTTATTTGACGTTGTGGTTGTTGTTGTTTATTTGACGTTGTTGTTGTTGACGTTGTTGTTGTTGTTGTTGTTTATTTGACGTTGTTGTTGTTGACGTTGTTGTTGTTGTTGTTTATTTGACGTTGTTGTTGTTGTTGACATAGTTGTTGTTGTTGTTTATTTGACGTTGTTGTTGTTGTTGACGTTGTTGTGGTTGTTTATTTGTCGTTGTTGTTGTTGTTGACATAGTTGTTGTTGTTGTTGTTTATTTGACACTGTTGTTGTTGTTGATGTTGTTGTTGTTGTTGTTTATTTGACGTTGTTGTTGTTGTTGTTTATTTGACATTGTTGTTGTTTATGACGTTGTTGTTGTTGTTGTTTATTTGACTATGTTGTTGTTGTTGTTGTTGTTTATTTGACTATGTTGTTGTTGTTGTTGTTGTTTATTTGACGTTGTTGTTGCTGTTGTTGACTTAGTTGTTGTTGTTGTTTATTTGACGTTGTTGTTGTTGTTGACGTTGTTGTTGTTGTTTATTTGACGTTGTTGTTGTTGACGTTGTTGTTGTTGTTGTTGTTATTGTTTATTTGACGTAGTTGTTGTTGTTGTTGACGTTGTTGTTGTTGTTTATTTGACGTTATTGTTGTTGTTGATGTTGTTGTTGTTGTTGTAAATTTGACGTTGTTGTAGTTGTTATTGTTGTTGTTGTTGTTGTTGTTGTTTATTTGACATTGTTGTTGTTGTTGTTTATTTGACGTTGTTGTTGTTGTTTATTTGACGTTGTTGTTTATTTAACGTTGTTGTTGTTGACGGTGTTGTTGTTGTTATTGTTGTTTGTTTGACATTGTTATCGTTGTTGTTGTTATTAACGTTGTTGACGATGTTGTTGTTGTTTATTTGACGTTGTTTTTGTTGTTGTTCTTTATTTGACGTTGTTATTGTTTATATGTCGTTGTTGTTGTTGTTTATTTAACGTTGTTGTTGTTGTTATTGTTTATTTGACGTTGTTGTTGTTGTTGTTGTTTATTTGACGTAGTTCTTGTTGTTGACGTTGTTGTTATTGTTGTTGTTTATTTGACGTTTATGTTGTTGTTGATGTTGTTGTTGTTGTTGTTGTTTATTTGACGTTGTTGTTGTTGTTATTTATTTGATGTTATTGTTGTTGACGGTGTTGTTGTTGTTTTTTATTTGACGTTGTTGTTGTTGTTGTTGTTGTTGTTGTTTATTTGACGTTGTTGTTGTTAACGTTGTTGTTGTTGTTGTTTATTTGACGTTGTTGTTGTTGTTGACGTTGTTGTTGTTGTTGTTGTTTATTTGACGTTGTTGTTGTTGTTGACGTTGTTGTTGTTGTTGTTTATTTGACGTTGTTGTTGTTGTTTATTTGACATTGTTGTTGTTGTTGACGTTGTTGTTGTTGTTTATTGGACATTGTTGTTGTTGTTGTTGTTGACGTTGTTGTTGCTGTTGTTTATTTGACTTTGTTGTTGTTGTTGTTATTGTTTATTTGACGTTATTATTGTTGTTGTTGACTTAATTGTTGTTGTTGTTTATTTGACGTTGTTGTTGTTGTTGACGTTGTTGTTGTTGTTGTTGACGTTGTTGTTGTTATTGTTTATTTGACGTAGTTGTTGTTTTTGTTGACGTTGTTGTTGTTGTTGTTGTTTATTTGACGTTATTGTTGTTGTTGATGTTGTTGTTGTTGTTGTAAATTTGACGTTGTTGTAGTTGTTATTGTTGTTGTTGTTGTTGTTGTTTATTTGACATTGTTGTTGTTGTTGTTTATTTGACGTTGTTGTTGTTGTTTATTTGACGTTGTTGTTTATTTAACGTTGTTGTTGTTGACGGTGTTGTTGTTGTTGTTGTTGTTTGTTTGACATTGTTATCGTTGTTGTTGTTGTTAACGTTGTTGACGTTGTTGTTGTTGTTTATTTGACGTTGTTTTTGTTGTTGTTCTTTATTTGACGTTGTTATTGTTTATATGTCGTTGTTGTTGTTGTTTATTTAACGTTGTTGTTGTTGACGTTGTTGTTGTTGTTATTGTTTATTTGACGTTGTTGTTGTTGTTGTTTATTTGACGTAGTTCTTGTTGTTGACGTTGTTGTTATTGTTGTTGTTTATTTGACGTTTATGTTATTGTTGATGTTGTTGTTGTTGTTGTTGTTTATTTGACGTTGTTGTTGTTGTTGTTGTTTATTTGACGTTATTGTTGTTGACAGTGTTGTTGTTGTTGTTTATTTGACGTTGTTGTTGTTGTTGTTGTTTATTTGACGTTGTTGTTGTTAACGTTGTTGTTTTTGTTGTTTATTTGACGTTGTTGTTGTTGTTGACATAGTTGTTGTTGTGGTTGTTTATTTGACGTTGTTGTTGTTGTTGACGTTGTTGTTGTTGTTGTTTATTTGACGTTGTTGTTGTTGTTTATTTGACATTGTTGTTGTTGTTGACGTTGTTGTTGTTGTTTATTTGACATTGTTGTTGTTGTTGTTGTTGACGTTGTTGTTGCTGTTGTTTATTTGACTTTGTTGTTGTTGTTGTTATTGTTTATTTGACGTTGTTATTGTTGTTGACGTTGTTTATGTTGTTGTTTACTTGATGTTGTTGTTGTTGTATTTTATTTGACGTTGTTGTTGTTGTTTATTTGACGTTGTTGTTGTTGTTTGTTTGACGTTGTTGTTGTTGTTGTTTATTTGACATTGTTGTTGCTGACGGTGTTGTTGTTGTTGTTTATTTGACGTTGTTGTTGTTGTTTATTTGACATTGTTGTTGTTGTTTATTTGACATTGTTGTTGTGGACGTTGTTGTTGTTGTTTTTTATTTGACGTTGTTGTTGTTGTTGACATAGTTGTTGTTGTTGTTTATTTGACGTTGTTGTTGTTGTTTATTTGGCGTTGTTGTTGTTGTTGTTGACGTTGTTGTTATTGTTGTTTATTTGACGTTGTTGTTGTTGTTGACGTTGTTTTTGTTGTTGTTTATTTGACGCTGTTGTTGTTGTTGTTTATTTGACGTTGTTGTTGTTGACGTTGTTGTTGTTGTTGTTTATTTGACATTGTTGTTGTTGTTGTTATTGTTTATTTGACGTTGTTGTTGTTGTTGTTTATTTGGCGTTGTTGTTGTTGTTGACGTTGTTGTTGTTGTTGTTGTTTATTTGGCGTTGTTTTTGTTGTTGTTTATTTGACGTTGTTGTTGTTGTTTATTTGATGTTGTTGTTGTTGTTTATTTGAAGTTGTTGTTGTTGTTTATTTGACATTGTTGTTGTTGACAGTGTTGTTGTTGTTGTTTATTTGACGTTGTGGTTGTTGTTGTTTATTTGACGTTGTTGTTGTTGACGTTGTTGTTGTTGTTGTTTATTTGACGTTGTTGTTGTTGACGTTGTTGTTGTTGTTTATTTGACGTTGTTATTGTTGTTGACATAGTTGTTGTTGTTGTTGTTTATTTGACGTTGTTGTTGTTGTTGATGTTGTTGTGGTTGTTTATTTGTCGTTGTTGTTGTTGTTGACATAGTTGTTGTTGTTGTTTATTTGACACTGTTGTTGTTGTTGATGTTGTTGTTGTTGTTGTTTATTTGACGTTGTTGTTGTTGTTGTTTATTTGACATTGTTGTTGTTGACGTTGTTGTTGTTGTTGTTTATTTGACTATGTTGTTGTTGTTGTTGTTGTTTATTTGACTATGTTGTTGTTGTTGTTGTTTATTTGACGTTGTTGTTGTTGTTGTTGACTTAGTTGTTGTTGTTGTTTATTTGACGTTGTTGTTGTTGTTGACGTTGTTGTTGTTGTTTATTTGACGTTGTTGTTGTTGACGTTGTTGTTGTTGTTGTTATTGTTTATTTGACGTAGTTGTTATTGTTGTTGACGTTGTTGTTGTTGTTGTTTATTTGACGTTATTGTTGTTGTTGATGTTGTTGTTGTTGTTGTAAATTTGACGTTGTTGTAGTTGTTATTGTTGTTGTTGTTGTTGTTGTTGTTGTTGTTTATTTGACATTGTTGTTGTTGTTGTTTATTTGACGTTGTTGTTGTTGTTTATTTGACATTGTTGTTTATTTAACGTTGTTGTTGTTGACGGTGTTGTTGTTGTTGTTGTTGTTTGTTTGACATTGTTATCGTTGTTGTTGTTGTTAACGTTGTTGATGTTGTTGTTGTTTATTTGATGTTGTTTTTGTTGTTGTTCTTTATTTGACGTTGTTATTATTTATATGTCGTCGTTGTTGTTGTTTATTTAACGTTGTTGTTGTTGACGTTGTTGTTGTTGTTATTGTTTATTTGACGTTGTTGTTGTTGTTGTTGTTTATTTGACGTAGTTCTTGTTGTTGACGTTGTTGTTATTGTTGTTGTTTATTTGACGTTTATGTTGTTGTTGATGTTGTTGTTGTTGTTGTTTATTTGACGTTGTTGTTGTTGTTGTTGTTTATTTGACGTTATTGTTGTTAACGGTGTTGTTGTTGTTGTTTATTTGACGTTGTTGTTGTTGTTGTTGTTTATTTGACGTTGTTGTTGTTGACGTTGTTGTTTTTGTTGTTTATTTGACGTTGTTGTTGTTGTTGACATAGTTGTTGTTGTTGTTATTTATTTGACGTTGTTGTTGTTGTTGACGTTGTTGTTGTTGTTGTTGTTTATTTGACGTTGTTGTTGTTATTTATTTGACATTGTTGTTGTTGTTGACGTTGTTGTTGTTGTTTATTTGACATTGTTGTTGTTGTTGACGTTGTTGTTGTTGTTGTTGTTTATTTGACTTTGTTGTTGTTGTTGTTATTGTTTATTTGACGTTGTTATTGTTGTTGTTGACTTAATTGTTGTTGTTGTTTATTTGACGTTGTTGTTGTTGTTGACGTTGTTGTTTATTTGACGTTGTTGTTGTTGTTGTTGTTGACGTTGTTGTTTATTTGACGTTGTTGTTGTTGTTTATTTGACGTTGTTGTTGTTGTTGTTGACGTTGTTATTGTTGTTTATTTGACGTTGTTGTTGTTATTTATTTGACATTGTTGTTGTTGTTGACGTTGTTGTTGTTGTTGTTTATTTGACATTGTTGTTGTTGTTGTTGACGTTGTTGTTGTTGTTGTTTATTTGACGCTGTTTTAGTATTGTTGTTTATTTGACATTGTTGTTGTTATTTATTTGACGTTGTTGTGGGTGACATTGTGGTTGTTGTTTATTTGACGTTGTTGTTGTTGTTTATTTGACGTAGTTGTTGTTGTTGACGTTATTGTTGTTGTTGACGTTATTGTTGTTGTTGTTGTTGTTTATTTGACGTTGTTGTTGTTGTTGACGTTGTTTTTGTTGTTGTTTACTTGATGTTGTTGTTGTTCTATTTTATTTGACGTTGTTGTTGTTGTTTATTTGACGTTGTTGTTGTTGTTTGTTTGACGTTGTTGTTGTTGTTGTTGTTGTTTATTTGACATTGTTGTTGCTGACGGGTATGTTGTTGTTGTTTATTTAACGTTGTTGTTGTTGTTTATTTGACGTTGTTGTTGTTGTTTATTTGACGTTGTTGTTGTGGACGTTGTTGTTGTTGTTTTTTATTTGACGTTGTTGTTGTTGTTGACATAGTTGTTGTTGTTGTTTATTTGACGTTGTTGTTGTTGTTTATTTGGCGTTGTTGTTGTTGTTGTTGTTGTTGTTATTGACGTTGTTGTTGTTGTGGTTTATTTGACGTTGTTGTTGTTGTTAACGTTGTTTTTGTTGTTGTTTATTTGACGCTGTTGTTGTTGTTGTTAATTTGACGTTGTTGTTGTTGACGTTGTTGTTGTTATTGTTTATTTGACATTGTTGTTGTTGTTGTTATTGTTTATTTGACGTTGTTGTTGTTGTTGTTTATTTGGCGTCGTTGTTGTTGTTGACGTTGTTGTTGTTGTTGTTTATTTGGCGTTGTTTTTGTTGTTGTTTATTTGACGTTGTTGTTGTTGTTTATTTGATGTTGTTGTTGTTGTTGTTGTTGTTTATTTGAAGTTGTTGTTGTTGTTTATTTGACATTGTTGTTGTTGACAGTGTTGTTGTTGTTGTTTATTTGACGTTGTGGTTGTTGTTGTTTATTTGACGTTGTTGTTGTTGACGTTGTTGTTGTTGTTGTTTATTTGACGTTGTTGTTGTTGACGTTGTTGTTGTTGTTGTTTATTTGACGTTGTTGTTGTTGTTGACATAGTTGTTGTTGTTGTTTATTTGACGTTGTTGTTGTTGTTGACGTTGTTGTGGTTGTTTATTTGTCGTTGTTGTTGTTGTTGACATAGTTGTTGTTGTTGTTGTTTATTTGACACTGTTGTTGTTGTTGATGTTGTTGTTGTTGTTGTTTATTTGACGTTGTTGTTGTTGTTGTTTATTTGACATTGTTGTTGTTTATGACGTTGTTGTTGTTGTTGTTTATTTGACTATGTTGTTGTTGTTGTTGTTGTTTATTTGACTATGTTGTTGTTGTTGTTGTTGTTTATTTGACGTTGTTGTTGCTGTTGTTGACTTAGTTGTTGTTGTTGTTTATTTGACGTTGTTGTTGTTGTTGACGTTGTTGTTGTTGTTTATTTGACGTTGTTGTTGTTGACGTTGTTGTTGTTGTTGTTGTTATTGTTTATTTGACGTAGTTGTTGTTGTTGTTGACGTTGTTGTTGTTGTTTATTTGACGTTATTGTTGTTGTTGATGTTGTTGTTGTTGTTGTAAATTTGACGTTGTTGTAGTTGTTATTGTTGTTGTTGTTGTTGTTGTTGTTGTTTATTTGACATTGTTGTTGTTGTTGTTTATTTGACGTTGTTGTTGTTGTTTATTTGACGTTGTTGTTTATTTAACGTTGTTGTTGTTGACGGTGTTGTTGTTGTTATTGTTGTTTGTTTGACATTGTTATCGTTGTTGTTGTTATTAACGTTGTTGACGATGTTGTTGTTGTTTATTTGACGTTGTTTTTGTTGTTGTTCTTTATTTGACGTTGTTATTGTTTATATGTCGTTGTTGTTGTTGTTTATTTAACGTTGTTGTTGTTGTTATTGTTTATTTGACGTTGTTGTTGTTGTTGTTGTTTATTTGACGTAGTTCTTGTTGTTGACGTTGTTGTTATTGTTGTTGTTTATTTGACGTTTATGTTGTTGTTGATGTTGTTGTTGTTGTTGTTGTTTATTTGACGTTGTTGTTGTTGTTATTTATTTGATGTTATTGTTGTTGACGGTGTTGTTGTTGTTTTTTATTTGACGTTGTTGTTGTTGTTGTTGTTGTTGTTGTTTATTTGACGTTGTTGTTGTTAACGTTGTTGTTGTTGTTGTTTATTTGACGTTGTTGTTGTTGTTGACGTTGTTGTTGTTGTTGTTGTTTATTTGACGTTGTTGTTGTTGTTGACGTTGTTGTTGTTGTTGTTTATTTGACGTTGTTGTTGTTGTTTATTTGACATTGTTGTTGTTGTTGACGTTGTTGTTGTTGTTTATTGGACATTGTTGTTGTTGTTGTTGTTGACGTTGTTGTTGCTGTTGTTTATTTGACTTTGTTGTTGTTGTTGTTATTGTTTATTTGACGTTATTATTGTTGTTGTTGACTTAATTGTTGTTGTTGTTTATTTGACGTTGTTGTTGTTGTTGACGTTGTTGTTTATTTGACGTTGTTGTTGTTGTTGTTGACGTTGTTGTTTATTTGACGTTGTTGTTGTTGTTGTTTATTTGACGTTGTTGTTGTTGTTGACGTTGTTATTGTTGTTTATTTGACGTTGTTGTTGTTATTTATTTGACATTGCTGTTGTTGTTGACGTTGTTGTTGTTGTTGTTTATTTGACATTGTTGTTGTTGTTGTTGACGTTGTTGTTGTTGTTGTTGTTTATTTGACGCTGTTTTAGTATTGTTGTTTATTTGACATTGTTGTTGTTATTTATTTGACGTTGTTGTGGGTGACATTGTTGTTGTTGTTTATTTGACGTTGTTGTTGTTGTTTATTTGACGTAGTTATTGTTGTTGACGTTATTGTTGTTGTTGACGTTATTGTTGTTGTTGTTGTTGTTGTTTATTTGACGTTGTTGTTGTTGACGTTGTTTTTGTTGTTGTTTACTTGATGTTGTTGTTGTTGTATTTTATTTGACGTTGTTGTTGTTGTTTATTTGACGTTGTTGTTGTTGTTTGTTTGACGTTGTTGTTGTTGTTTATTTGACATTGTTGTTGCTGACGGTGTTGTTGTTGTTGTTTATTTGACGTTGTTGTTGTTGTTTATTTGACGTTGTTGTTGTGGACGTTGTTGTTGTTGTTTTTTATTTGACGTTGTTGTTGTTGTTGACATAGTTGTTGTTGTTGTTTATTTGACGTTGTTGTTGTTGTTGTTTATTTGGCGTTGTTGTTGTTGTTGTTGACGTTGTTGTTGTTGTTGTTTATTTGACGTTGTTGTTGTTGTTGACGTTGTTTTTGTTGTTGTTTATTTGACGTTGTTGTTGTTGTTGTTTATTTGACGTTGTTGTTGTTGTTTATTTGACGTTGTTGTTGTTGTTGTTGACGTTGTTTTTGATGTTGTTTATTTGACGTTGTTGTTGTTGTTGTTTATTTGACGTTGTTGTTGTTGTTTATTTGACGTTGTTGTTGTTGTTGTTTATTTGACGTTGTGATTGTTTATGACATAGTTGTTGTTGTTGTTGTTTATTTGACGTTGTTGTATTTATTGACGTTGTTGTTGTTGTTGTTTATTTGACGTTGTTGTTGACATAGTTGTTGTTGTTGTTGTTTATTTGACGTTGTTGTTGTTGTTGACGTTGTTGTTGTTGTTGTTTATTTGATGTTGTTGTTATTGTTGTTTATTTGACATTGTTGTTGTTGTTGTTGACGTTGTTGTTGTTGTTGTTGTTTATTTGGCATTGCTGTTGTTGTTGACGTTGTTGTCGTTGTTGTTTATTTGACTTTGTTGTTGTTGTTGTTGTTGTTTATTTGACGTTGTTGTTGTTGTTGTTGACTTAGTTGTTATTGTTGTTTATTTGACGTTGTTTTTGTTGTTGACGTTGTTTTTTATTTGACGTTGTTGTTGTTGTTTATTTGACGTTGTTGTTGTTGTTGTTTATTTGACGTTGTTGTTGTTATTTATTTGACATTGTTGTTGTTGTTTACGTTGTTGTTGTTGTTGTTTATTTGACATTGTTGTTGTTGTTGTTGTTGTTGACGTTGTTATTGTTGTTGTTATTGTTGTTGTTGTTGTTGTTTCTTTGACGTTGTTTTAGTATTGTTGTTTATTTGACATTGTTGTTGTTATTTATTTGACGTTGTTGTGGGTGACATTGTTGTTGTTGTTGTTGTTTATTTGACGTTGTTGTTGTTGTTTATTTGACGTAGTTGTTGTTGTTGACGTTGTTGTTGTTGTTGTTGTTGTTTATTTGATGTTTTTGTTGTTGTCGATGTTGTTGTTGTTGTTGTATATTTGACGTTGTTGTAGTTGTTATTGTTGTTGTTGTTTATTTGACATTGTTGTTGTTGTTGCTGTTTATTTGACGTTGTTGTTGTTGTTGTTTATTTTACATTGTTGTTGTTGTTTATTTGACGTTGTTGTTGTTGACGGTGTTGTTGTTGTTGTTGTTTATTTGACATTGATGTTGTTGTTGTTGTTGTTGTTGACGTTGTTGTTGTTTATTTGACGTTGTTGTTGTTATTGTTCTTTATTTGACGATGTTATTGTTTATTTGACGTTCTTGTTGTTGTTTATTTAACGTTGTTGTTGTTGACGTTGACGTTGTTATTGTTGTTATTGTTTATTTGACGTTGTTGTTGTTGTTTATTTGACGTTGTGGTTGTTTATGACGTTGTTGTTGTTGTTGTTTATTTGACGTTATTGTTGTTGTTGATGTTGTTGTTGTTGTTGTACATTTGACATTGTTGTAGTTGTTATTGTTGTTGTTGTTGTTTATTTGACATTGTTGTTGTTGTTGTTTATTTGACGTTGTTGTTTATTTGACGTTGTTGTTGTTGACGGTGTTGTTGTTGTTGTTGTTGTTGTCTGTTTGACATTGTTGTCGTTGTTGTTGTTGTTGACGTTGTTGACATTGTTGTTGTTTATTTGACGTTGTTTTTGTTGTTGTTCTTTATTTGACGTTGTTATTGTTTATTTGTCGTTGTTGTTGTTGTTGTTTATTTAACGTTGTTGTTGTTGACGTTGTTGTTGTTGTTATTGTTTATTTGACGTTGTTGTTGTTGTTGTTTATTTGACGTAGTTCTTGTTGTTGACGTTGTTGTTATTGTTGTTGTTTATTTGACGTTTATGTTGTTGTTGATGTTGTTTATTTGACGTTGTTGTTGTTGTTGTTTATTTAACGTTGTTGTTGTCGACGGTGTTGTTGTTGTTTATGTGACGTTGTTGTTGTTGTTTATTTGACGTTGTTGTTGTTGACGTTGTTGTTGTTGTTGTTTATTTGACGTTGTTGTTGTTGTTGACATAGTTGTTGTTGTTGTTATTTATTTGACGTTGTTGTTGTTGTTGACGTTGTTGTTGTTGTTGTTTTTTGACGTTGTTGTTGTTGTTTATTTGACATATTTGTTGTTGTTGACGTTGTTGTTGTTTATTTGACATTGTTGTTGATGTTGACGTTGTTGTTGTTGTTTATTTGACATTGTTGTTGTTGTTGTTGTTGACGTTGTTGTTGTTGTTGACGTTGTTGTTGTTGTTGTTTTTTGACGTTGTTGTTGTTGTTTATTTGACATATTTGTTGTTGTTGACGTTGTTGTTGTTTATTTGACATTGTTGTTGATGTTGACGTTGTTGTTGTTGTTTATTTGACATTGTTGTTGTTGTTGTTGTTGACGTTGTTGTTGTTGTTTATTTGACTTTGTTGTTGTTGTTGTTGTTTATTTGACGTTGTTATTGTTGTTGTTGACTTAATTGTTGTTGTTGTTTATTTGACGTTGTTGTTGTTGTTGACGTTGTTATTGTTGTTTATTTGACGTTGTTGTTTTTATTTATTTGACATTGTTGTTGTTGTTGACGTTGTTGTTGTTGTTGTTTATTTGAAATTGTTGTTGTTGTTGTTGTTGTTGTTGTTTATTTGACGTTGTTGTTGTTGTTGACGTTGTTGTTGTTGTTGTTGTTTATTTGACGTTGTTGTTGTTATTTATTTGACATTGTTGTTGTTGTTGACGTTGTTGTTGTTGTTTATTTGACATTGTTGTTGTTGTTGACGTTGTTGTTGTTGTTGTTTATTTGACTTTGTTGTTGTTGTTGTTATTGTTTATTTGACGTTGTTATTGTTGTTGTTGACTTAATTGTTGTTGTTGTTTATTTGACGTTGTTGTTGTTGTTGACGTTGTTGTTTATTTGACGTTGTTGTTGTTGTTGTTGTTGTTGTTGTTGACGTTGTTGTTTATTTGACGTTGTTGTTGTTGTTTATTTGACGTTGTTGTTGTTGTTGACGTTGTTATTGTTGTTTATTTGACGTTGTTGTTGTTATTTATTTGACATTGTTGTTGTTGTTGACGTTGTTGTTGTTGTTGTTTATTTGACATTGTTGTTGTTGTTGTTGACGTTGTTGTTGTTGTTGTTTATTTGACGCTGTTTTAGTATTGTTGTTTATTTGACATTGTTGTTGTTATTTATTTGACGTTGTTGTGGGTGACATTGTTGTTGTTGTTTATTTGACGTTGTTGTTGTTGTTTATTTGACGTAGTTGTTGTTGTTGACGTTATTGTTGTTGTTGACGTTATTGTTGTTGTTGTTGTTGTTTATTTGACGTTGTTGTTGTTGTTGACGTTGTTTTTGTTGTTGTTTACTTGATGTTGTTGTTGTTGTATTTTATTTGACGTTGTTGTTGTTGTTTATTTGACGTTGTTGTTGTTGTTTGTTTGACGTTGTTGTTGTTGTTGTTGTTGTTTATTTGACATTGTTGTTGCTGACGGGTATGTTGTTGTTGTTTATTTGACGTTGTTGTTGTTGTTTATTTGACGTTGTTGTTGTTGTTTATTTGACGTTGTTGTTGTGGACGTTGTTGTTGTTGTTTTTTATTTGACGTTGTTGTTGTTGTTGACATAGTTGTTGTTGTTGTTTATTTGACGTTGTTGTTGTTGTTGTTTATTTGGCGTTGTTGTTGTTGTTGTTGTTGTTATTGACGTTGTTGTTGTTGTGGTTTATTTGACGTTGTTGTTGTTGTTGTTTATTTGACGTAGTTCTTGTTGTTGACGTTGTTGTTATTGTTGTTGTTTATTTGACGTTTATGTTGTTGTTGATGTTGTTTATTTGACGTTGTTGTTGTTGTTGTTTATTTAACGTTGTTGTTGTCGACGGTGTTGTTGTTGTTTATGTGACGTTGTTGTTGTTGTTTATTTGACGTTGTTGTTGTTGACGTTGTTGTTGTTGTTGTTTATTTGACGTTGTTGTTGTTGTTGACATAGTTGTTGTTGTTGTTATTTATTTGACGTTGTTGTTGTTGTTGACGTTGTTGTTGTTGTTGTTTTTTGACGTTGTTGTTGTTGTTTATTTGACATATTTGTTGTTGTTGACGTTGTTGTTGTTTATTTGACATTGTTGTTGATGTTGACGTTGTTGTTGTTGTTTATTTGACATTGTTGTTGTTGTTGTTGTTGACGTTGTTGTTGTTGTTGACGTTGTTGTTGTTGTTGTTTTTTGACGTTGTTGTTGTTGTTTATTTGACATATTTGTTGTTGTTGACGTTGTTGTTGTTTATTTGACATTGTTGTTGATGTTGACGTTGTTGTTGTTGTTTATTTGACATTGTTGTTGTTGTTGTTGTTGTTGACGTTGTTGTTGTTGTTGTTTATTTGACTTTGTTGTTGTTGTTGTTGTTTATTTGACGTTGTTATTGTTGTTGTTGACTTAATTGTTGTTGTTGTTGTTTATTTGACGTTGTTGTTGTTGTTGACGTTGTTATTGTTGTTTATTTGACGTTGTTGTTTTTATTTATTTGACATTGTTGTTGTTGTTGACGTTGTTGTTGTTGTTGTTTATTTGAAATTGTTGTTGTTGTTGTTGTTGTTGTTTATTTGACGTTGTTGTTGTTGTTGACGTTGTTGTTGTTGTTGTTTATTTGACGTTGTTGTTGTTATTTATTTGACATTGTTGTTGTTGTTGACGTTGTTGTTGTTGTTTATTTGACATTGTTGTTGTTGTTGACGTTGTTGTTGTTGTTGTTTATTTGACTTTGTTGTTGTTGTTGTTATTGTTTATTTGACGTTGTTATTGTTGTTGTTGACTTAATTGTTGTTGTTGTTTATTTGACGTTGTTGTTGTTGTTGACGTTGTTGTTTATTTGACGTTGTTGTTGTTGTTGTTGTTGTTGACGTTGTTATTTATTTGACGTTGTTGTTGTTGTTTATTTGACGTTGTTGTTGTTGTTGACGTTGTTATTGTTGTTTATTTGACGTTGTTGTTGTTATTTATTTGACATTGTTGTTGTTGTTGACGTTGTTGTTGTTGTTGTTTATTTGACATTGTTGTTGTTGTTGTTGACGTTGTTGTTGTTGTTGTTTATTTGACGCTGTTTTAGTATTGTTGTTTATTTGACATTGTTGTTGTTATTTATTTGACGTTGTTGTGGGTGACATTGTTGTTGTTGTTTATTTGACGTTGTTGTTGTTGTTTATTTGACGTAGTTGTTGTTGTTGACGTTATTGTTGTTGTTGACGTTATTGTTGTTGTTGTTGTTGTTTATTTGACGTTGTTGTTGTTGTTGACGTTGTTTTTGTTGTTGTTTACTTGATGTTGTTGTTGTTGTATTTTATTTGACGTTGTTGTTGTTGTTTATTTGACGTTGTTGTTGTTGTTTGTTTGACGTTGTTGTTGTTGTTGTTGTTGTTTATTTGACATTGTTGTTGCTGACGGGTATGTTGTTGTTGTTTATTTGACGTTGTTGTTGTTGTTTATTTGACGTTGTTGTTGTTGTTTATTTGACGTTGTTGTTGTGGACGTTGTTGTTGTTGTTTTTTATTTGACGTTGTTGTTGTTGTTGACATAGTTGTTGTTGTTGTTTATTTGACGTTGTTGTTGTTGTTTATTTGGCGTTGTTGTTGTTGTTGTTGTTGTTATTGACGTTGTTGTTGTTGTGGTTTATTTGACGTTGTTGTTGTTGTTGACGTTGTTTTTGTTGTTGTTTATTTGACGCTGTTGTTGTTGTTGTTTATTTGACGTTGTTGTTGTTGACGTTGTTGTTGTTATTGTTTATTTGACATTGTTGTTGTTGTTGTTATTGTTTATTTGACGTTGTTGTTGTTGTTGTTTATTTGGCGTCGTTGTTGTTGTTGACGTTGTTGTTGTTGTTGTTTATTTGGCGTCGTTGTTGTTGTTGACGTTGTTGTTGTTGTTGTTTATTTGGCGTTGTTTTTGTTGTTGTTTATTTGACGTTGTTGTTGTTGTTTATTTGATGTTGTTGTTGTTGTTGTTGTTGTTTATTTGAAGTTGTTGTTGTTGTTTATTTGACATTGTTGTTGTTGACAGTGTTGTTGTTGTTGTTTATTTGACGTTGTGGTTGTTGTTGTTTATTTGACGTTGTTGTTTTTGACGTTGTTGTTGTTGTTGTTTATTTGACGTTGTTGTTGTTGACGTTGTTGTTGTTGTTGTTTATTTGACGTTGTTGTTGTTGTTGACATAGTTGTTGTTGTTGTTTATTTGACGTTGTTGTTGTTGTTGACGTTGTTGTGGTTGTTTATTTGTCGTTGTTGTTGTTGTTGACATAGTTGTTGTTGTTGTTGTTGTTTATTTGACACTGTTGTTGTTGTTAATGTTGTTGTTGTTGTTGTTTATTTGACGTTGTTGTTGTTGTTGTTTATTTGACATTGTTGTTGTTTATGACGTTGTTGTTGTTGTTTATTTGACTATGTTGTTGTTGTTGTTGTTGTTGTTTATTTGACTATGTTGTTGTTGTTGTTATTTATTTGACGTTGTTGTTGCTGTTGTTGACTTAGTTGTTGTTGTTGTTTATTTGACGTTGTTGTTGTTGTTGACGTTGTTGTTGTTGTTTATTTGACGTTGTTGTTGTTGACGTTGTTGTTGTTGTTGTTATTGTTTATTTGACGTAGTTGTTGTTGTTGTTGACGTTGTTGTTGTTGTTTATTTGACGTTATTGTTGTTGTTGATGTTGTTGTTGTTGTTGTAAATTTGACGTTGTTGTAGTTGTTATTGTTGTTGTTGTTGTTGTTGTTTATTTGACATTGTTGTTGTTGTTGTTTATTTGACGTTGTTGTTGTTGTTTATTTGACGTTGTTGTTTATTTAACGTTGTTGTTGTTGACGGTGTTGTTGTTGTTATTGTTGTTTGTTTGACATTGTTATCGTTGTTGTTGTTATTAACGTTGTTGACGATGTTGTTGTTGTTTATTTGACGTTGTTTTTGTTGTTGTTCTTTATTTGACGTTGTTATTGTTTATATGTCGTTGTTGTTGTTGTTTATTTAACGTTGTTGTTGTTGACGTTGTTGTTGTTGTTATTGTTTATTTGACGTTGTTGTTGTTGTTGTTTATTTGACGTAGTTCTTGTTGTTGACGTTGTTGTTATTGTTGTTGTTTATTTGACGTTTATGTTGTTGTTGATGTTGTTGTTGTTGTTGTTGTTGTTTATTTGACGTTGTTGTTGTTGTTATTTATTTGACGTTATTGTTGTTGACGGTGTTGTTGTTGTTTTTTATTTGACGTTGTTGTTGTTGTTGTTGTTGTTGTTTATTTGACGTTGTTGTTGTTAACGTTGTTGTTGTTGTTGTTTATTTGACGTTGTTGTTGTTGTTGACGTTGTTGTTGTTGTTGTTGTTTATTTGACATTGTTGTTGTTGTTGACGTTGTTGTTGTTGTTGTTTATTTGACGTTGTTGTTGTTGTTTATTTGACATTGTTGTTGTTGTTGACGTTGTTGTTGTTGTTTATTTGACATTGTTGTTGTTGTTGTTGTTGACGTTGTTGTTGCTGTTGTTTATTTGACTTTGTTGTTGTTGTTGTTATTGTTTATTTGACGTTATTATTGTTGTTGTTGACTTAATTGTTGTTGTTGTTTATTTGACGTTGTTGTTGTTGTTGACGTTGTTGTTTATTTGACGTTGTTGTTGTTGTTGTTGACGTTGTTGTTTATTTGACGTTGTTGTTGTTGTTGTTTATTTGACGTTGTTGTTGTTGTTGACGTTGTTATTGTTGTTTATTTGACGTTGTTGTTGTTATTTATTTGACATTGCTGTTGTTGTTGACGTTGTTGTTGTTGTTGTTTATTTGACATTGTTGTTGTTGTTGTTGACGTTGTTGTTGCTGTTGTTGTTTATTTGACGCTGTTTTAGTATTGTTGTTTATTTGACATTGTTGTTGTTATTTATTTGACGTTGTTGTGGGTGACATTATTGTTGTTGTTTATTTGACGTTGTTGTTGTTGTTTATTTGACGTAGTTGTTGTTGTTGACGTTATTGTTGTTGTTGACGTTATTGTTGTTGTTGTTGTTGTTTATTTGACGTTGTTGTTGTTGACGTTGTTTTTGTTGTTGTTTACTTGATGTTGTTGTTGTTGTATTTTATTTGACGTTGTTGTTGTTGTTTATTTGACGTTGTTGTTGTTGTTTGTTTGACGTTGTTGTTGTTGTTGTTTATTTGACATTGTTGTTGCTGACGGTGTTGTTGTTGTTGTTTATTTGACGTTGTTGTTGTTGTTTATTTGACGTTGTTGTTGTGGACGTTGTTGTTGTTGTTTTTTATTTGACGTTGTTGTTGTTGTTGACATAGTTGTTGTTGTTGTTTATTTGACGTTGTTATTGTTGTTGTTTATTTGGCGTTGTTGTTGTTGTTGTTGACGTTGTTGTTGTTGTTGTTTATTTGACGTTGTTGTTGTTGTTGACGTTGTTTTTGTTGTTGTTTATTTGACGTTGTTGTTGTTGTTGTTTATTTGACGTTGTTGTTGTTGTTTATTTGACGTTGTTGTTGTTGTTGTTGACGTTGTTTTTGATGTTGTTTATTTGACGTTGTTGTTGTTGTTGTTTATTTGACGTTGTTGTTGTTGTTTATTTGACGTTGTTGTTGTTGTTGTTTATTTGACGTTGTGATTGTTTATGACATAGTTGTTGTTGTTGTTGTTTATTTGACGTTGTTGTATTTATTGACGTTGTTGTTGTTGTTGTTTATTTGACGTTGTTGTTGACATAGTTGTTGTTGTTGTTGTTTATTTGATGTTGTTGTTATTGTTGTTTATTTGACATTGTTGTTGTTGTTGTTGACGTTGTTGTTGTTGTTGTTGTTGTTTATTTGGCATTGCTAATGTTGTTGACGTTGTTGTCGTTGTTGTTTATTTGACTTTGTTGTTGTTGTTGTTGTTGTTTATTTGACGTTGTTGTTGTTGTTGTTGACTTAGTTGTTATTGTTGTTTATTTGACGTTGTTTTTGTTGTTGACGTTGTTTTTTATTTGACGTTGTTGTTGTTGTTTATTTGACGTTGTTGTTGTTGTTGTTGTTTATTTGACGTTGTTGTTGTTATTTATTTGACATTGTTGTTGTTGTTTACGTTGTTGTTGTTGTTGTTTATTTGACATTGTTGTTGTTGTTGTTGTTGACGTTGTTATTGTTGTTGTTATTGTTGTTGTTGTTGTTTCTTTGACGTTGTTTTAGTATTGTTGTTTATTTGACATTGTTGTTGTTGTTGTTTATTTGACGTTGTTGTTGTTGTTGTTTATTTGACGTAGTTGTTGTTGTTGACGTTGTTGTTGTTGTTGTTGTTTATTTGATGTTTTTGTTGTTGTCGATGTTGTTGTTGTTGTTGTATATTTGACGTTGTTGTAGTTGTTATTGTTGTTGTTGTTTATTTGACATTGTTGTTGTTGTTGCTGTTTATTTGACGTTGTTGTTGTTGTTGTTTATTTTACATTGTTGTTGTTGTTTATTTGACGTTGTTGTTGTTGACGGTGTTGTTGTTGTTGTTGTTTATTTGACATTGATGTTGTTGTTGTTGTTGTTGTTGACGTTGTTGTTGTTTATTTGACGTTGTTGTTGTTATTGTTCTTTATTTGACGATGTTATTGTTTATTTGACGTTCTTGTTGTTGTTTATTTAACGTTGTTGTTGTTGACGTTGACGTTGTTATTGTTGTTATTGTTTATTTGACGTTGTTGTTGTTGTTTATTTGACGTAGTGGTTGTTTATGACTTTGTTGTTGTTGTTGTTTATTTGACGTTATTGTTGTTGTTGATGTTGTTGTTGTTGTTGTACATTTGACATTGTTGTAGTTGTTATTGTTGTTGTTGTTGTTTATTTGACATTGTTGTTGTTGTTGTTTATTTGACGTTGTTGTTTATTTGACGTTGTTGTTGTTGACGGTGTTGTTGTTGTTGTTGTTGTCTGTTTGACATTGTTGTCGTTGTTGTTGTTGTTGACGTTGTTGACATTGTTGTTGTTTATTTGACGTTGTTTTTGTTGTTGTTCTTTATTTGACGTTGTTATTGTTTATTTGTCGTTGTTGTTGTTGTTTATTTAACGTTGTTGTTGTTGACGTTGTTGTTGTTGTTATTGTTTATTTGACGTTGTTGTTGTTGTTGTTTATTTGACGTAGTTCTTGTTGTTGACGTTGTTGTTATTGTTGTTGTTTATTTGACGTTTATGTTGTTGTTGATGTTGTTTATTTGACGTTGTTGTTGTTGTTGTTTATTTAACGTTGTTGTTGTCGACGGTGTTGTTGTTGTTTATGTGACGTTGTTGTTGTTGTTTATTTGACGTTGTTGTTGTTGACGTTGTTGTTGTTGTTGTTTATTTGACGTTGTTGTTGTTGACATAGTTGTTGTTGTTGTTATTTATTTGACGTTGTTGTTGTTGTTGACGTTGTTGTTGTTGTTGTTTTTTGACGTTGTTGTTGTTGTTTATTTGACATATTTGTTGTTGTTGACGTTGTTGTTGTTTATTTGACATTGTTGTTGATGTTGACGTTGTTGTTGTTGTTTATTTGACATTGTTGTTGTTGTTGTTGTTGACGTTGTTGTTGTTGTTGACGTTGTTGTTGTTGTTGTTTTTTGACGTTGTTGTTGTTGTTTATTTGACATATTTGTTGTTGTTGATGTTGTTGTTGTTTATTTGACATTGTTGTTGATGTTGACGTTGTTGTTGTTGTTTATTTGACATTGTTGTTGTTGTTGTTGTTGTTGACGTTGTTGTTGTTGTTGTTTATTTGACTTTGTTGTTGTTGTTGTTGTTTATTTGACGTTGTTATTGTTGTTGTTGACTTAATTGTTGTTGTTGTTTATTTGACGTTGTTGTTGTTGTTGACGTTGTTATTGTTGTTTATTTGACGTTGTTGTTTTTATTTATTTGACATTGTTGTTGTTGTTGACGTTGTTGTTGTTGTTGTTTATTTGAAATTGTTGTTGTTGTTGTTGTTGTTGTTTATTTGACGTTGTTGTTGTTGTTGACGTTGTTGTTGTTGTTGTTGTTTATTTGACGTTGTTGTTGTTATTTATTTGACATTGTTGTTGTTGTTGACGTTGTTGTTGTTGTTTATTTGACATTGTTGTTGTTGTTGACGTTGTTGTTGTTGTTGTTTATTTGACTTTGTTGTTGTTGTTGTTATTGTTTATTTGACGTTGTTATTGTTGTTGTTGACTTAATTGTTGTTGTTGTTTATTTGACGTTGTTGTTGTTGTTGACGTTGTTGTTTATTTGACGTTGTTGTTGTTGTTGTTGTTGTTGACGTTGTTGTTTATTTGACGTTGTTGTTGTTGTTTATTTGACGTTGTTGTTGTTGTTGACGTTGTTATTGTTGTTTATTTGACGTTGTTGTTGTTATTTATTTGACATTGTTGTTGTTGTTGACGTTGTTGTTGTGGTTGTTTATTTGACATTGTTGTTGTTGTTGTTGACGTTGTTGTTGTTGTTGTTTATTTGACGCTGTTTTAGTATTGTTGTTTATTTGACATTGTTGTTGTTATTTATTTGACGTTGTTGTGGGTGACATTGTTGTTGTTGTTTATTTGACGTTGTTGTTGTTGTTTATTTGACGTAGTTGTTGTTGTTGACGTTATTGTTGTTATTGACGTTATTGTTGTTGTTGTTGTTGTTTATTTGACGTTGTTATTGTTGTTGACGTTGTTTTTGTTGTTGTTTACTTGATGTTGTTGTTGTTGTATTTTATTTGACGTTGTTGTTGTTGTTTATTTGACGTTGTTGTTGTTGTTTGTTTGACGTTGTTGTTGTTGTTGTTGTTGTTTATTTGACATTGTTGTTGCTGACGGGTATGTTGTTGTTGTTTATTTGACGTTGTTGTTGTTGTTTATTTGACGTTGTTGTTGTTGTTTATTTGACGTTGTTGTTGTGGACGTTGTTGTTGTTGTTTTTTATTTGACGTTGTTGTTGTTGTTGACATAGTTGTTGTTGTTGTTTATTTGACGTTGTTGTTGTTGTTTATTTGGCGTTGTTGTTGTTGTTGTTGTTGTTATTGACGTTGTTGTTGTTGTGGTTTATTTGACGTTGTTGTTGTTGTTGACGTTGTTTTTGTTGTTGTTTATTTGACGCTGTTGTTGTTGTTGTTTATTTGACGTTGTTGTTGTTGACGTTGTTGTTGTTATTGTTTATTTGACGTTGTTGTTGTTGTTGTTTATTTGGCGTCGTTGTTGTTGTTGACGTTGTTGTTGTTGTTGTTTATTTGGCGTTGTTTTTGTTGTTGTTTATTTGACGTTGTTGTTGTTGTTTATTTGATGTTGTTGTTGTTGTTGTTGTTTATTTGAAGTTGTTGTTGTTGTTTATTTGACATTGTTGTTGTTGACAGTGTTGTTGTTGTTGTTTATTTGACGTTGTGGTTGTTGTTGTTTATTTGACGTTGTTGTTGTTGACGTTGTTGTTGTTTATTTGACGTTGTTGTTGTTGACGTTGTTGTTGTTGTTGTTTATTTGACGTTGTTGTTGTTGTTGACATAGTTGTTGTTGTTGTTTATTTGACGTTGTTGTTGTTGTTGACGTTGTTGTGGTTGTTTATTTGTCGTTGTTGTTGTTGTTGACATAGTTGTTGTTGTTGTTGTTTATTTGACACTGTTGTTGTTGTTAATGTTGTTGTTGTTGTTGTTTATTTGACGTTGTTGTTGTTGTTGTTTATTTGACATTGTTGTTGTTTATGACGTTGTTGTTGTTGTTGTTTATTTGACTATGTTGTTGTTGTTGTTGTTGTTGTTTATTTGACTATGTTGTTGTTGTTGTTTATTTGACGTTGTTGTTGCTGTTGTTGACTTAGTTGTTGTTGTTGTTTATTTGACGTTGTTGTTGTTGTTGACGTTGTTGTTGTTGTTTATTTGACGTTGTTGTTGTTGACGTTGTTGTTGTTGTTGTTGTTATTGTTTATTTGACGTAGTTGTTGTTGTTGTTGACGTTGTTGTTGTTGTTTATTTGACGTTATTGTTGTTGTTGATGTTGTTGTTGTTGTTGTAAATTTGACGTTGTTGTAGTTGTTATTGTTGTTGTTGTTGTTGTTGTTGTTTATTTGACATTGTTGTTGTTGTTGTTTATTTGACGTTGTTGTTTATTTAACGTTGTTGTTGTTGACGGTGTTGTTGTTGTTATTGTTGTTTGTTTGACATTGTTATCGTTGTTGTTGTTATTAACGTTGTTGACGATGTTGTTCTTGTTTATTTGACGTTGTTTTTGTTGTTGTTCTTTATTTGACGTTGTTATTGTTTATATGTCGTTGTTGTTGTTGTTTATTTAACGTTGTTGTTGTTGACGTTGTTGTTGTTGTTATTGTTTATTTGACGTTGTTGTTGTTGTTGTTTATTTGACGTAGTTCTTGTTGTTGACATTGTTGTTATTGTTGTTGTTTATTTGACGTTTATGTTGTTGTTGATGTTGTTGTTGTTGTTGTTGTTTATTTGACGTTGTTGTTGTTGTTATTTATTTGACGTTATTGTTGTTGACGGTGTTGTTGTTGTTTTTTATTTGACGTTGTTGTTGTTGTTGTTGTTGTTTATTTGACGTTGTTGTTGTTAACGTTGTTGTTGTTGTTGTTTATTTGACGTTGTTGTTGTTGTTGACGTTGTTGTTGTTGTTGTTTATTTGACGTTGTTGTTGTTGACGTTGTTGTTGTTGTTGTTGTTGTTGTTTATTTGACGTTGTTGTTGTTGTTTATTTGACATTGTTGTTGTTGTTGACGTTGTTATTGTTGTTTATTTGACATTGTTGTTGTTGTTGTTGACGTTGTTGTTGCTGTTGTTTATTTGACTTTGTTGTTGTTGTTGTTATTGTTTATTTGACGTTATTATTGTTGTTGTTGACTTAATTGTTGTTGTTGTTTATTTGACGTTGTTGTTGTTGTTGACGTTGTTGTTTATTTGACGTTGTTGTTGTTGTTGTTGTTGACGTTGTTGTTTATTTGATGTTGTTGTTGTTGTTGTTTATTTGACGTTGTTGTCGTTGTTGACGTTGTTATTGTTGTTTATTTGACGTTGTTGTTGTTATTTATTTGACATTGCTGTTGTTGTTGACGTTGTTGTTGTTGTTGTTTATTTGACATTGTTGTTGTTGTTGTTGACGTTGTTGTTGCTGTTGTTGTTTATTTGACGTAGTTGTTGTTGTTGACGTTATTGTTGTTGTTGACGTTATTGTTGTTGTTGTTGTTGTTTATTTGACGTTGTTGTTGTTGACGTTGTTTTTGTTGTTGTTTACTTGATGTTGTTGTTGTTGTATTTTATTTGACGTTGTTGTTGTTGTTTATTTGACGTTGTTGTTGTTGTTTGTTTGACGTTGTTGTTGTTGTTGTTTATTTGACATTGTTGTTGCTGACGGTGTTGTTGTTGTTGTTTATTTGACGTTGTTGTTGTTGTTTATTTGACGTTGTTGTTGTGGACGTTGTTGTTGTTGTTTTTTATTTGACGTTGTTGTTGTTGTTGACATAGTTGTTGTTGTTGTTTATTTGACGTTGTTGTTGTTGTTGTTTATTTGGCGTTGTTGTTGTTGTTGACGTTGTTGTTGTTGTTGTTTATTTGACGTTGTTGTTGTTGTTGACGTTGTTTTTGTTGTTGTTTATTTGACGTTGTTGTTGTTGTTGTTTATTTGACGTTGTTGTTGTTGTTTATTTGACGTTGTTGTTGTTGTTGTTGACGTTGTTTTTGATGTTGTTTATTTGACGTTGTTGTTGTTGTTGTTTATTTGACGTTGTTGTTGTTGTTTATTTGACGTTGTTGTTGTTGTTGTTTATTTGACGTTGTGATTGTTTATGACATAGTTGTTGTTGTTGTTGTTTATTTGACGTTGTTGTATTTATTGACGTTGTTGTTGTTGTTGTTGTTTATTTGACGTTGTTGTTGACATAGTTGTTGTTGTTGTTGTTTATTTGACGTTGTTGTTGTTGTTGACGTTGTTGTTGTTGTTGTTTATTTGATGTTGTTGTTATTGTTGTTTATTTGACATTGTTGTTGTTGTTGTTGACGTTGTTGTTGTTGTTGTTGTTGTTTATTTGGCATTGCTGTTGTTGTTGACGTTGTTGTCGTTGTTGTTTATTTGACTTTGTTGTTGTTGTTGTTGTTGTTTATTTGACGTTGTTGTTGTTGTTGTTGACTTAGTTGTTATTGTTGTTTATTTGACGTTGTTTTTGTTGTTGACGTTGTTTTTTATTTGACGTTGTTGTTGTTGTTTATTTGACGTTGTTGTTGTTGTTGTTTATTTGACGTTGTTGTTGTTATTTATTTGACATTGTTGTTGTTGTTTACGTTGTTGTTGTTGTTGTTTATTTGACATTGTTGTTGTTGTTGTTGTTGACGTTGTTATTGTTGTTGTTATTGTTGTTGTTGTTGTTTCTTTGACGTTGTTTTAGTATTGTTGTTTATTTGACATTGTTGTTGTTATTTATTTGACGTTGTTGTGGGTGACATTGTTGTTGTTGTTGTTGTTTATTTGACGTTGTTGTTGTTGTTGTTTATTTGACGTAGTTGTTGTTGTTGACGTTGTTGTTGTTGTTGTTGTTTATTTGACATTGATGTTGTTGTTGTTGTTGTTGTTGTTGACGTTGTTGTTGTTTATTTGACGTTGTTGTTGTTATTGTTCTTTATTTGACGATGTTATTGTTTATTTGACGTTCTTGTTGTTGTTTATTTAACGTTGTTGTTGTTGACGTTGACGTTGTTATTGTTGTTATTGTTTATTTGACGTTGTTGTTGTTGTTTATTTGACGTAGTGGTTGTTTATGACGTTGTTGTTGTTGTTGTTTATTTGACGTTATTGTTGTTGTTGATGTTGTTGTTGTTGTTGTTGTACATTTGACATTGTTGTAGTTGTTATTGTTGTTGTTGTTGTTGTTTATTTGACATTGTTGTTGTTGTAGTTTATTTGACGTTGTTGTTTATTTGACGTTGTTGTTGTTGACGGTGTTGTTGTTGTTGTTGTTGTCTGTTTGACATTGTTGTCGTTGTTGTTGTTGTTGACGTTGTTGACAAAAGTTGTTCTTTATTTGACGTTGTTTTTGTTGTTGTTCTTTATTTGACGTTGTTATTGTTTATTTGTCGTTGTTGTTGTTGTTTATTTAACGTTGTTGTTGTTGACGTTGTTGTTGTTGTTATTGTTTATTTGACGTTGTTGTTGTTGTTGTTTATTTGACGTAGTTCTTGTTGTTGACGTTGTTGTTATTGTTGTTGTTTATTTGACGTTTATGTTGTTGTTGATGTTGTTTATTTGACGTTGTTGTTGTTGTTGTTTATTTAACGTTGTTGTTGTCGACGGTGTTGTTGTTGTTTATGTGACGCTGTTGTTGTTGTTTATTTGACGTTGTTGTTGTTGACGTTGTTGTTGTTGTTGTTTATTTGACGTTGTTGTTGTTGTTGACATAGTTGTTGTTGTTGTTATTTATTTGACGTTGTTGTTGTTGTTGACGTTGTTGTTGTTGTTGTTTTTTGACATTGTTGTTGTTGTTTATTTGACATATTTGTTGTTGTTGACGTTGTTGTTGTTTATTTGACATTGTTGTTGATGTTGACGTTGTTGTTGTTGTTTATTTGACATTGTTGTTGTTGTTGTTGTTGACGTTGTTGTTGTTGTTGTTTATTTGACTTTGTTGTTGTTGTTGTTGTTTATTTGACGTTGTTATTGTTGTTGTTGACTTAATTGTTGTTGTTGTTTATTTGACGTTGTTGTTGTTGTTGACGTTGTTGTTGTTGTTGTTTATTTGAAATTGTTGTTGTTGTTGTTGTTGTTGTTTATTTGACGTTGTTTTAGTATTCTTGTTTATTTGACATTGTTGTTGTTATTTATTTGACGTTGTTGTGGGTGACATTGTTGTTGTTGTTTATTTGACGTTGTTGTTGTTGTTTATTTGACGTAGTTGTTGTTGTTGACGTTATTGTTGTTGTTGACGTTATTGTTGTTGTTGTTTATTTGACGTTTTTGTTGTTGTTGATGTTGTTGTTGTTGTATATTTGACGTTGTTGTTGTTGTTATTGTTGTTGTTGTTGTTGTTTATTTGACATTGTTGTTGTTGTTGTTTATTTGACGTTGTTGTAGTTGTTTAATTGACGTTGTTGTTGTTGTTGTTGTTTATTTGACGTCGTTGTTGTTGTTGTTGTTATTGTTGTTGTTGTTGTTTATTTGACGTTGTTGTTGTTGTTGTTTATTTGACATTGTTGTTGTTGTTGTTGTTGTTTATTTGACGTGGTTGTTGTTGTTGACGTTGTTGTTGTTGTTGTTTATTTGACATTGTTGTTGTTGTTGTTATTGTTTATTTGACGTTGTTGTTGTTGTTGTTTATTTGGCGTTGTTGTTGTTGTTGGTGACGTTGTTGTTGTTGTTTATTTGACGTTGTTGTTGTTGTTAACGTTGTTTTTGTTGTTGTTTATTTGACGTTGTTTTTGTTGTTGTTTATTTGACGTTGTTGTTGTTGTTGTTTATTTGACGTCGTTGTTGTTGTTGTTGTTTATTTGACGTTGTTGTTGTTGTTGTTTATTTGACATTGTTGTTGTTGACAGTGTTGTTGTTGTTGTTTATTTGACGTTGTGGTTGTTGTTGTTTTTTTGACGTTGTTGTTGTTGACGTTGTTGTTGTTTATGTTTATTTGACGTTGGTGTTGTTGTTGACATAGTTGTTGTTGTTGTTGTTTATTTGACGTTGTTGTTGTTGTTGACGTTGTTGTTGTTGTTGTTGTTTATTTGTCGTTGTTGTTTTTGTTGACATAGTTGTTGTTGTTGTTGTTGTTTATTTGACGTTGTTGTTGTTGTTGACGTTGTTGTTGTTGTTTATTTGACGTTGATGTTATTGTTGTTTATTTGACATTGTTGTTGTTGTTGACGTTGTTGTTGTTGTTGTTTATTTGACATTGTTGTTGTTGTTGTTGTTGTTGTTGTTTATTTGACTTTGTTATTGCTGTTTTTTTTTTGACGTTGTTGTTGTTGTGGTTGACTTAGTTGTTGTTGTTGTTTATTTGACGTTGTTCTTGTTGTTGTTGACGTTGTTGTTTATTTGACATTGTTGTTGTTGTTTATTTGACGTTGTTGTTGTTGTTGTTGACGTTGTTGTTGTTGTTTATTTGACGTTGTTGTTGTTGACGTTGTTGTTGTTGTTGTTATTGTTTATTTGACATAGTTGTTATTGTTGACGTTGTTGTTGTTGTTTATTTAACGTTATTGTTGTTGTTGATGTTGTTGTTGTTGTTGTATATTTGACGTTGTTGTAGTTGTTATTGTTGTTGTTGTTGTTGTTGTTTATTTGACATTGTTGTTGTTGTTGTTGTTTATTTGACGTTGTTGTTGTTGTTTATTTGACGTTGTTGTTTATTTGACGTTGTTGTTGTTGACGGTGTTGTTGTTGTTGTTGTTGTTGTCTGTTTGACATTGTTGTCGTTGTTGTTGTTTATTTGACGTTGTTTTTGTTGTTGTTCTTTATATGACGTTGTTATTGTTTATTTGACGTTGTTGTTGTTGTTTATTTAACGTTGTTGTTGTTGACGTTGTTGTTGTTGTTATTGTTTATTTGACGTTGTTGTTGTTGTTGTTGTTGTTTATTTGACGTAGTTGTTGTTGACGTTGTTGTTATTGTTGTTGTTTATTTGACGTTTATGTTGTTGTTGATGTTGTTGTTGTTGTTGTTTATTTGACGTTGTTGTTGTTGTTGTTTATTTGACGTTGTTGTTGTTGACGTTGTTGTTGTTGTTGTTTATTTGACGTTGTTGTTGTTGTTGTTTATTTGACGTTGTTGTTGTTGACATTGTTGTTGTTGTTGTTTATTTGAAATAGTTGTTGTTGTTGACATAGTTGTTGTTGTTGTTGTTTATTTGACGTTGTTGTTGTTGTTGACGTTGTTGTTGTTGTTGTTGTTGTTTATTTGACGTTGTTGTTGTTGTTTATTTGACATTGTTGTTGTTGTTGACGTTGTTGTTGTTGTTTATTTGACATTGTTGTTGTTGTTGACGTTGTTGTTGTTTATTTGACTTTGTTATTGTTGTTGTTGTTGTTTATTTGACGTTGTTATTGTTGTTGTTGACTTAATTGTTGTTGTTGTTTATTTGACGTTGTTGTTGTTGTTGTTAATTTGACGTTGTTGTTGTTGTTGACGTTGTTATTGTTGTTTATTTGACGTTGTTGTTGTTATTTATTTGACATTGTTATTGTTGTTGACGTTGTTGTTGTTGTTGTTTATTTGACATTGTTGTTGTTGTTGTTGTTGACGTTGTTGTTGTTGTTGTTGTTGTTTATTTTATGTTGTTTTAGTATTGTTTATTTGACATTGTTGTTGTTATTTATTTGACGTTGTTGTGGGTGACATTGTTGTTGTTGACGTTATTGTTGTTGTTGACGTTATTGTTGTTGTTGTTGTTTATTTGACGTTTTTGTTGTTGTTGATGTTGTTGTTGTTGTTGTATATTTGACGTTGTTGTTGTTGTTATTGTTGTTGTTGTTGTTTATTTGAAATTGTTGTTGTTGTTGTTTATTTGACGTTGTTGTAGTTGTTTAATTGACGTTGTTGTTGTTGTTGTTTATTTGACGTCGTATTTGTTGTTGTTATTGTTGTTGTTGTTGTTGTTGTTGTTGTTTATTTGACGTTGTTGTTGTTGTTGTTTATTTGACGCTGTTGTTGTTGTTGTTTATTTGACGTGGTTGTTGTTGTTGACTTTGTTGTTGTTGTTTATTTGAGATTGTTGTCGTTGTTGTTATTGTTTATTTGACGTTGTTGTTGTTGTTTATTTGGCGTTGTTGTTGTTGTTGACGTTGTTGTTGTTGTTTATTTGACGTTGTTGTTGTTGACGTTGTTTTTGTTGTTGTTTATTTGACGTTGTTGTTGTTGTTTATTTGACGTTGTTGTTGTTGTTGTTGTTTATTTGACGTTGTTGTTGTTGTTGTTGTTTATTTGACATGGTTGTTGTTGACAGTGTCGTTGTTGTTGTTTATTTGACGTTGTGGTTGTTGTTGTTGACGTTGTTGTTGTTGTTGTTTATTTGACGTTGTTGTTGTTGTTGACATAGTTGTTGTTGTTGTTGTTTATTTAACGTTGTTGTTGTTGTTAACGTTGTTGTTGTTGTTGTTTATTTGTCGTTGTTGTTGTTGACATAGTTGTTGTTGTTTTTGTTGTTGTTTATTTGACGTTGTTGTTGTTGTTGACGTTGTTGTTGTTGTTTATTTGACGTTGTTGTTGTTGTTGTTTATTTGACATTGTTGTTGTTGTTGTTGTTGTTGTTTATTTGACATTGTTGTTGTTGTTGTTGTTGTTTATTTGACTTTGTTGTTGTTGTTGTTTATTTGACGTTGTTGTTGTTGTTGTTGACTTAGTTGTTGTTGTTGTTTATTTGACGTTGTTGTTGTTGTTGACGTTGTTGTTTATTTGACATTGTTGTTGTTGTTGTTTATTTGATGTTGTTGTTGTTGTTGACGTTGTTGTTGTTTATTTGACGGTGTTGTTGTTGACGTTGTTGTTGTTGTTGTTGTTTATTTGACGTAGTTGTTGTTGTTGTTGACGTTGTTGTTGTTGTTGTTGTTGTTGTTTATTTGACGTTATTGTTGTTGTTGATGTTGTTGTTGTTATTGTTGTTGTATATTTGACGTTGTTGTAGTTGTTATTGTTGTTGTTGTTGTTTATTTGACATTGTTGTTGTTGTTGTTGTTTATTTGACGTTGTTGTTGTTGTTTATTTGACGTTGTTGTTGTTGACGTTGTTGTTGTTGTTATTGTTGTTGTCTGTTTGACATTGTTGTCGTTGTTGTTGTTGTTGACGTTGTTGTTGTTTATTTGACGTTGTTTTTGTTGTTGTTCTTTATTTGACGTTGTTATTATTTATTTGACGTTGTTGTTGTTGTTTATTTAACGTTGTTGTTTTTGACGTTGTTGTTGTTGTTATTGTTTATTTGACGTTGATGTTGTTGTTGTTTATTTGACGTAGTTGTTGTTGTTGACGTTGTTGTTATTGTTGTTGTTTATTTGACGTTTATGTTGTTGTTGATGTTGTTGTTGTTGTTGTTTATTTGACGTTGTTGTTGTTGTTGTTTATTTGACGTTGTTGTTGTTGACGGTGTTGTTGTTGTTTATTTGATGTTGTTGTTGTTGTTGTTTATTTGACGTTGTTGTTGTTGTTGACATTGTTGTTGTTGTGGTTTATTTGACATAGTTGTTGTTGTTGACATAGTTGTTGTTGTTGTTGTTTATTTGACGTTGTTGTTGTTGTTGACGTTGTTGTTGTTGTTTATTTGACATTGTTGTTGTTGTTGACGTTGTTGTTGTTGTTTATTTGACGTTGTTGTTGTTGTTTATTTGACGTTGTTGTTGTTGTTGTTGTAGTTGTTGTTGTTCTTTATTTGACGTTGTTGTTGTCGACGTTGTTGTTGTTGTTGTTATTGTTTATTTGACGTAGTTGTTGTTGTTGTTGTTTATTTGACGTTATTGTTGTTGTTGATGTTGTTGTTGTTGTATATTTGACGTTGTTGTAGTTGTTATTGTTGTTGTTGTTGTTGTTTATTTGACATTGTTGTTGTTGTTGTTGTTTATTTGACGTTGTTGTTGTTTATTTGACGTTGTTGTTTATTTGACGTTGTTCTTGTTGACGGTGTTGTTGTTGTTGTTGTTGTCTGTTTGACATTGTTGTCGTTGTTGTTGTTGACGTTGTTGTTGTTTATTTGACGTTGTTTTTGTTGTTGTTCTTTATTTGACGTTGTTATTGTTTGTTTGACGTTGTTGTTGTTGTTTATTTAACGTTGTTGTTGTTGACGTTGTTGTTGTTGTTATTGTTTATTTGACGTTGATGTTGTTGTTGTTTATTTGACGTAGTTGTTGTTGTTGACGTTGTTGTTATTGTTGTTGTTTATTTGACGTTTATGTTGTTGTTGATGTTGTTGTTGTTGTTGTTGTTTATTTGACGTTGTTGTTGTTGTTTATTTGACATTGTTGTTGTTGACGGTGTTGTTGTTGTTTATTTGACGTTGTTGTTGTTGTTGTTGTTGTTTATTTGACGTTGTTGTTGTTGACGTTGTTGTTGTTGTTGTTTATTTGACATAGTTGTTGTTGTTGACATAGTTGTTGTTGTTGTTGTTTATTTGACGTTGTTGTTGTTGTTGACGTTGTTGTTGTTGTTGACGTTGTTATTGTTGTTTATTTGACATTGTTGTTGTTGTTGACGTTGTTGTTGTTGTTTATTTGACATTGTTGTTGTTGTTGTTGAAGTTGTTGTTGTTGTTGTTGTTTATTTGACTTTGTTGTTGTTGTTGTTGTTTATTTGACGTTGTTGTTGTTGTTGTTGACTTAATTGTTGTTGTTGTTTATTTGACGTTGTTGTTGTTGTTGACGTTGTTGTTTATTTGACGTTGTTGTTGTTGTTGTTTATTTGAAGTTGTTGTTGTTATTTATTTGACATTGTTGTTGTTGTTGACGTTGTTGTTGTTGTTGTTGTTGTTTATTTGACATTGTTGTTGTTGTTGTTGTTGACGTTGTTGTTGTTGTTGTTTATTTGACGTTGTTTTAGTATTGTCGTTTATTTGACATTGTTGTTGTTATTTATTTGACGTTGTTGTGGGTGACATTGTTGTTGTTTATTTGACGTTGTTGTTGTTGTTGTTGTTTATTTGACGTAGTTGTTGTTGTTGACGTTATTGTTGTTGTTGACGTTATTGTTGTTGTTGTTGTTTATTTGACGTTGTTGTTGACGTTATTGTTATTGTTGTTGTTGATGTTGTTGTTGTTGTTGTATATTTGACGTTGTTGTTGTTGTTATTGTTGTTGTTGTTGTTATTGTTGTTTATTTGACATTGTTGTTGTTGTTGTTTATTTGATGTTGTTGTTGTTGTTTATTTGACGTTGTTGTTGTTGTTTATTTGACATTGTTGTTGTTGACGGTGTTGTTGTTGTTGTTTATTAGACGTTGTTGTTGTTGTTGACATAGCTGTTGTTGTTGTTGTTGTTTATTTGACGTTTTTGTTATTGTTGATGTTGTTGTTGTTTTCGTTGTTGTTTATTTGACGTTGTTGTAGTTGTTTAATTGTCGTTGTTGTCGTTGTTGTTGTTTATTTGACGTTGTTGTCGTTATTGTTGTTATTGTTGTTGTTGTTGTTTGTTTGACGTTGTTGTTGTTTATTTAACGCTGTTGTTGTTGTTGTTGTTTATTTGACGTTGTTGTTGTTGTTGACGTTGTTGTTGTTGTTTATTTGACATTGTTGTTGTTGTTGACGTTGTTGTTGTTGTTTATTTGACATTGTTGTTGTTGTTTATTTGACGTTGTTGTTGTTGTTGTAGTTGTTGTTGTTCTTTATTTGACGTTGTTGTTGTCGACGTTGTTGTTGTTGTTGTTATTGTTTATTTGACGTAGTTGTTGTTGTTGACGTTGTTGTTGTTGTTGTTTATTTGACGTTATTGTTGTTGTTGATGTTGTTGTTGTTGTTGTATATTTGACGTTGTTGTAGTTGTTATTGTTGTTGTTGTTGTTTATTTGACATTGTTGTTGTTGTTGTTTATTTGACGTTGTTGTTGTTTATTTGACGTTGTTGTTTATTTGACGTTGTTGTTGTTGACGGTGTTGTTATTGTTGTTGTTGTCTGTTTGACATTGTTGTCGTTGTTGTTGTTGACGTTGTTGTTGTTTATTTGACGTTGTTTTTGTTGTTGTTCTTTATTTGACGTTGTTATTGTTTATTTGACGTTGTTGTTGTTGTTTATTTAACGTTGTTGTTGTTGACGTTGTTGTTGTTGTTATTGTTTATTTGACGTTGATGTTGTTGTTGTTTATTTGACGTAGTTGTTGTTGTTGACGTTGTTGTTATTGTTGTTGTTTATTTGACGTTTATGTTGTTGTTGATGTTGTTGTTGTTGTTGTTGTTGTTGTTTATTTGACGTTTTTGTTATTGTTGATGTTGTTGTTGTTTTCGTTGTTGTTTATTTGACGTTGTTGTAGTTGTTTAATTGACGTTGTTGTCGTTGTTGTTGTTTATTTGACGTTGTTGTCGTTATTGTTGTTATTGTTGTTGTTGTTGTTTGTTTGACGTTGTTGTTGTTGTTGTTTATTTAACGTTGTTGTTGTTGTTGTTTATTTGACGTTGTTGTTGTTGTTGACATTGTTGTTGTTGTTTATTTGACATTGTTGTTATTGTTGACGTTGTTGTTGTTGTTTATTTGACATTGTTGTTGTTGTTTATTTGACGTTGTTGTTGTTGTTGTAGTTGTTGTTGTTCTTTATTTGACGTTGTTGTTGTCGACGTTGTTGTTGTTGTTGTTGTTATTGTTTATTTGACGTAGTTGTTGTTGTTGACGTTGTTGTTGTTGTTGTTGTTTATTTGACGTTATTGTTGTTGTTGATGTTGTTGTTGTTGTTGTATATTTGACGTTGTTGTAGTTGGTATTGTTGTTGTTGTTGTTGTTTATTTGACATTGTTGTTGTTGTTGTTTATTTGACGTTGTTGTTGTTTATTTGACGTTGTTGTTTATTTGACGTTGTTGTTGTTGACGGTGTTGTTGTTGTTGTTGTTGTCTGTTTGACATTGTTGTCGTTGTTGTTGTTGACGTTGTTGTTGTTGACGTTGTTGTTGTTTATTTGACGTTGTTTTTGTTGTTGTTCTTTATTTGACGTTGTTATTGTTTATTTGACGTTGTTGTTGTTGTTTATTTAACGTTGTTGTTGTTGACGTTGTTGTTGTTGTTATTGTTTATTTGACGTTGATGTTGTTGTTGTTTATTTGACGTAGTTGTTGTTGTTGACGTTGTTGTTATTGTTGTTGTTTATTTGACGTTTATATTGTTGTTGATGTTGTTGTTGTTGTTGTTTATTTGACGTTGTTGTTGTTGTTTATTTGACATTGTTGTTGTTGACGGTGTTGTTGTTGTTTATTTGACGTTGTTGTTGTTGTTGTTGTTGTTTATTTGACGTTGTTGTTGTTGACGTTGTTGTTGTTGTTGTTTATTTGACATAGTTGTTGTTGTTGACATAGTTGTTGTTGTTGTTGTTTATTTGACGTTGTTGTTGTTGTTGACGTTGTTGTTGTTGTTGACGTTGTTATTGTTGTTTATTTGACATTGTTGTTGTTGTTGACGTTGTTGTTGTTGTTTATTTGACATTGTTGTTGTTGTTGTTGAAGTTGTTGTTGTTGTTGTTGTTTATTTGACTTTGTTGTTGTTGTTTATTTGACGTTGTTGTAGTTGTTGTTGACTTAATTGTTGTTGTTGTTTATTTGACGTTGTTGTTGTTGACGTTGTTGTTTATTTGACGTTGTTGTTGTTGTTGTTTATTTGAAGTTGTTGTTGTTATTTATTTGACATTGTTGTTGTTGTTGACGTTGTTGTTGTTGTTGTTGTTGTTGTTTATTTGACATTGTTGTTGTTGTTGTTGTTGACGTTGTTGTTGTTGTTGTTTATTTGATGTTGTTTTAGTATTGTCGTTTATTTGACATTGTTGTTGTTATTTATTTGACGTTGTTGTGGGTGACATTGTTGTTGTTTATTTGACGTTGTTGTTGTTGTTGTTGTTTATTTGACGTAGTTGTTGTTGTTGACGTTATTGTTGTTGTTGACGTTATTGTTGTTGTTGTTGTTTATTTGACGTTGTTGTTGACGTTATTGTTATTGTTGTTGTTGATGTTGTTGTTGTTGTTGTATATTTGACGTTGTTGTTGTTGTTATTATTGTTGTTGTTGTTGTTTATTTGACATTGTTGTTGTTGTTGTTTATTTGACGTTGTTGTTGTTGTTTATTAGACGTTGTTGTTGTTGTTTATTTGACATTGTTGTTGTTGACGGTGTTGTTGTTGTTGTTTATTAGACGTTGTTGTTGTTGTTGACATAGCTGTTGTTGTTGTTGTTGTTTATTTGACGTTTTTGTTATTGTTGATGTTGTTGTTGTTTTCGTTGTTGTTTATTTGACGTTGTTGTAGTTGTTTAATTGACGTTGTTGTCGTTGTTGTTGTTTATTTGACGTTGTTGTCGTTATTGTTGTTATTGTTGTTGTTGTTGTTTGTTTGACGTTGTTGTTGTTGTTGTTTATTTAACGCTGTTGTTGTTGTTGTTGTTTATTTGACGTTGTTGTTGTTGTTGACGTTGTTGTTGTTGTTTATTTGACATTGTTGTTGTTGTTGACGTTGTTGTTGTTGTTTATTTGACATTGTTGTTGTTGTTTATTTGACGTTGTTGTTGTTGTTGTAGTTGTTGTTGTTCTTTATTTGACGTTGTTGTTGTCGACGTTGTTGTTGTTGTTGTTGTTATTGTTTATTTGACGTAGTTGTTGTTGTTGACGTTGTTGTTGTTGTTGTTGTTTATTTGACGTTATTGTTGTTGTTGATGTTGTTGTTGTTGTTGTATATTTGACGTTGTTGTAGCTGTTATTGTTGTTGTTGTTGTTGTTGTTTATTTGACATTGTTATTGTTGTTGTTTATTTGACGTTGTTGTTGTTTATTTGACGTTGTTGTTTATTTGACGTTGTTGTTATTGACGGTGTTGTTGTTGTTGTTGTCTGTTTGACATTGTTGCCGTTGTTGTTGTTGACGTTGTTGTTGTTTATTTGACGTTGTTTTTGTTGTTGTTCTTTATTTGACGTTGTTATTGTTTATTTGACATTGTTGTTGTTGTTTATTTAACGTTGTTGTTGTTGACGTTGTTGTTGTTGTTATTGTTTATTTGACGTTGATGTTGTTGTTGTTTACTTGACGTAGTTGTTGTTGTTGACGTTGTTGTTATTGTTTTTGTTTATTTGATGTTTATGTTGTTGTTGATGTTGTTGTTGTTATTGTTGTTTATTTGACGTTGTTGTTGTTTATTTGACATTGTTGTTGTTGACGGTGTTGTTGTTGTTTATTTGACGTTGTTGTTGTTGTTGTTGTTTATTTGACGTTGTTGTTGTTGACGTTGTTGTTGTTGTTGTTTATTTGACATAGTTGTTGTTGTTGACATAGTTGTTGTTGTTGTTGTTTATTTGACGTTGTTGTTGTTGACGTTGTTGTTGTTGTTGACGTTGTTATTGTTGTTTATTTGACATTGTTGTTGTTGTTGACGTTGTTGTTGTTGTTTATTTGACATTGTTGTTGTTGTTGTTGACGTTGTTGTTGTTGTTGTTGTTTATTTGACTTTGTTGTTGTTGTTGTTTATTTGACGTTGTTGTTGTTGTTGTTGACTTAATTGTTGTTGTTGTTTATTTGACGTTGTTGTTGTTGTTGACGTTGTTGTTTATTTGACGTTGTTGTTGTTGTTGTTGTTGTTTATTTGAAGTTGTTGTTGTTATTTATTTGACATTGTTGTTGTTGTTGACGTTGTTGTTGTTGTTGTTGTTGTTTATTTGACATTGTTGTTGTTGTTGTTGTTGTTGACGTTGTTGTTGTTGTTGTTTATTTGACGTTGTTTTAGTATTGTTGTTTATTTGACATTGTTGTTGTTATTTATTTGATGTTGTTGTGGGTGACATTGTTGTTGTTTATTTGACGTTGTTGTTGTTGTTTATTTGACGTAGTTGTTGTGGTTGACGTTATTGTTGTTGTTGACGTTATTGTTGTTGTTGTTGTTTATTTGACGTTGTTGTTGACGTTATTGTTATTGTTGTTGTTGATGTTGTTGTTGTTGTTGTATATTTGACATTGTTGTTGTTATTGTTGTTGTTGTTGTTGTTGTTGTTGTTTATTTGACATTGTTGTTGTTGTTGTTTATTTGACGTTGTTGTTGTTGTTTATTTGACGTTGTTGTTGTTGTTTATTTGACATTGTTGTTGTTGACGGTGTTGTTGTTGTTGTTTATTAGACGTTGTTGTTGTTGTTGTGGTTGTTTATTTGACGTTTTTGTTATTGTTGATGTTGTTGTTGTTTTCGTTGTTGTTTATTTGACGTTGTTGTAGTTGTTTAATTGACGTTGTTGTTGTTGTTGTTGTTTATTTGACGTTGTTGTCGTTATTGTTGTTATTGTTGTTGTTGTTGTTTGTTTGACGTTGTTGTTGTTGTTGTTTATTTGACGCTGTTGTTGTTGTTGTTGTTGTTTATTTGACGTTGTTGTTGTTGTTGACGTTGTTGTTGTTGTTTATTTGACATTGTTGTTGTTGTTATTGTTTATTTGACGTTGTTGTTGTTGTTGTTTATTTGGCGTTGTTGTTGTTGTTGACGTTGTTGTTGTTGTTGTTGTTTATTTGACGTTGTTGTTGTTGTTGACGTTGTTTTTGTTGTTGTTTATTTGATGTTGTTGTTGTTGTTGTTTATTTGACGTTGTTGTTGTTGTTTATTTGACGTTGTTGTTGTTGTTGTTTATTTGACATTGTTGTTGTTGACGGTGTTGTTGTTGTTGTTGTTTATTTGACATTGTGGTTGTTGTTATTTATTTGACGTTGTTGTTGTTGACGTTGTTGTTGTTGTTGTTGTTTATTTGACGTTGTTATTGTTGTTGACATAGTTGTTGTTGTTGTTGTTGTTGTTTATTTGACGTTGTTGTTGTTGTTGACGTTGTTGTCGTTGTTGTTTATTTGACGTTGTTGTTGTTGTTGACATAGTTGGTGTTGTTGTTGTTTATTGGACGTTGTTGTTGTTGTTGATGTTGTTGTGGTTGTTGTTTATTTGACGTCGTTGTTGTTGTTGTAATTGTTGTTGTTGTTGTTGTTTATTTGACGTTGTTGTTGTTGTTGTTGTTGTTTATTTGACGTTGTTGTTGTTGTTTATTTGACGTGGTTGTTGTTGTTGACGTTGTTGTTGTTGTTTATTTGAGATTGTTGTCGTTGTTGTTATTGTTTATTTGACGTTGTTGTTGTTGTTGTTTATTTGGCATTATTGTTGTTGTTGACGTTGTTGTTGTTGTTTATTTGACGTTGTTGTTGATGTTGACGTTGTTTTTGTTGTTGTTTATTTGACGTTGTTTTTGTTGTTGTTTATTTGACGTTGTTGTTGTTGTTGTTGTTTATTTGACGTTGTCGTTGTTGTTGTTTATTTGACGTTGTTGTTGTTGTTTATTTGACATTGTTGTTGTTGACAGTGTTGTTGTTGTTGTGTATTTGACGTTGTGGTTGTTGTTGTTATTTTTGACGTTGTTGTTGTTGACGTTGTTGTTGTTGTTTATTTGACGTTGTTGTTGTTGTTGACATAGTTCTTGTTGTTGTTGCTTATTTGACGTTGTTGTTGTTGTGGACGTTGTTGTTGTTGTTGTTTATTTGTCGTTGTTGTTGTTGTTGACATAGTTGTTGTTGTTGTTGTTTATTTGACGTTGTTGTTGTTGTTGACGTTGTTGTTGTTGTTTATTTGACGTTGTTGTTGTTGTTGTTGTTTATTTGACATAGTTGTTGTTGTTGACATAGTTGTTGTTGTTGTTGTTTATTTGACGTTGTTGTTGTTGTTGTTGTTGACATTGTTATTGTTGTTTATTTGACATTGTTGTTGTTGTTGACGTTGTTGTTGTTGTTTATTTGACATTGTTGTTGTTGTTGTTGACGTTGTTGTTGTTGTTGTTGTTTATTTGACTTTGTTATTGTTGTTGTTGTTTATTTGACGTTGTTGTTGACTTAATTGTTGTTGTTGTTTATTTGACGTTGTTGTTGTTGTTGACGTTGTTGTTTATTTGACGTTGTTGTTGTTGTTGTTTATTTGAAGTTGTTGTTGTTATTTATTTGACATTGTTGTTGTTGTTGACGTTGTTGTTGTTGTTGTTGTTGTTTATTTGACATTGTTGTTGTTGTTGTTGACGTTGTTGTTGTTGTTGTTTATTTGACGTTGTTTTAGTATTGTTGTTTATTTGACATTGTTGTTGTTATTTATTTGATGTTGTTGTGGGTGACATTGTTGTTGTTTATTTGACGTTGTTGTTGTTGTTTATTTGACGTAGTTGTTGTTGTTGACGTTATTGTTGTTGTTGACGTTATTGTTGTTGTTGTTGTTTATTTGACGTTGTTGTTGACGTTATTGTTATTGTTGTTGTTGATGTTGTTGTTGTTGTTGTTGTATATTTGACGTTGTTGTTGTTATTGTTGTTGTTGTTGTTGTTGTTGTTGTTGTTTATTTGACATTGTTGTTGTTGTTGTTTATTTGACGTTGTTGTTGTTGTTTATTTGACGTTGTTGTTGTTGTTTATTTGACATTGTTGTTGTTGACGGTGTTGTTGTTGTTGTTTATTAGACGTTGTTGTTGTTGTTGTTGTTTATTTGACGTTTTTGTTATTGTTGATGTTGTTGTTGTTTTCGTTGTTGTTTATTTGACGTTGTTGTAGTTGTTTAATTGACGTTGTTGTTGTTGTTGTTGTTTATTTGACGTTGTTGTCGTTATTGTTGTTATTGTTGTTGTTGTTGTTTGTTTAACGTTGTTGTTGTTGTTGTTGTTTATTTGACGTTGTTGTTGTTGTTGTTGTTGTTGTTTATTTGATGTTGTTGTTGTTGTTGACGTTGTTGTTGTTGTTTATTTGACATTGTTGTTGTTGTTATTGTTTATTTGACGTTGTTGTTGTTGTTGTTGTTTATTTGGCGTTGTTGTTGTTGTTGACGTTGTTGTTGTTGTTGTTGTTTATTTGACGTTGTTGTTGTTGTTGACGTTGTTTTTGTTGTTGTTTATTTGATGTTGTTGTTGTTGTTTATTTGACGTTGTTGTTGTTGTTGTTTATTTGACGTTGTTGTTGTTGTTGTTTATTTGACATTGTTGTTGTTGACGGTGTTGTTGTTGTTGTTGTTTATTTGACGTTGTGGTTGTTGTTATTTATTTGACGTTGTTGTTGTTGACGTTGTTGTTGTTGTTGTTGTTTATTTGACGTTGTTATTGTTGTTGACATAGTTGTTGTTGTTGTTGTTGTTGTTTATTTGACGTTGTTGTTGTTGTTGACGTTGTTGTCGTTGTTGTTTATTTGACGTTGTTGTTGTTGTTGACATAGTTGGTGTTGTTGTTGTTTATTTGACGTTGTTGTTGTTGTTGATGTTGTTGTGGTTGTTGTTTATTTGACGTCGTTGTTGTTGTTGTAATTATTGTTGTTGTTGTTGTTTATTTGACGTTGTTGTTGTTGTTGTTGTTGTTGTTTATTTGACGTTGTTGTTGTTGTTTATTTGACGTGGTTGTTGTTGTTGACGTTGTTGTTGTTGTTTATTTGAGATTGTTGTCGTTGTTGTTATTGTTTATTTTACGTTGTTGTTGTTGTTGTTTATTTGGCATTATTGTTGTTGTTGACGTTGTTGTTGTTGTTTATTTGACGTTGTTGTTGATGTTGACGTTGTTTTTGTTGTTGTTTATTTGACGTTGTTTTTGTTGTTGTTTATTTGACGTTGTTGTTGTTGTTGTTGTTTATTTGACGTTGTCGTTGTTGTTGTTTATTTGACGTTGTTGTTGTTGTTTATTTGACATTGTTGTTGTTGACAGTGTTGTTGTTGTTGTGTATTTGACGTTGTGGTTGTTGTTGTTATTTTTGACGTTGTTGTTGTTGACGTTGTTGTTGTTGTTTATTTGACGTTGTTGTTGTTGTTGACATAGTTCTTGTTGTTGTTGCTTATTTGACGTTGTTGTTGTTGTGGACGTTGTTGTTGTTGTTGTTTATTTGTCGTTGTTGTTGTTGTTGACATAGTTGTTGTTGTTGTTGTTTATTTGACGTTGTTGTTGTTGTTGACGTTGTTGTTGTTGTTTATTTGACGTTGTTGTTGTTGTTGTTGTTTATTTGACATAGTTGTTGTTGTTGACATAGTTGTTGTTGTTGTTGTTTATTTGACGTTGTTGTTGTTGTTGACGTTGTTGTTGTTGTTGACATTGTTATTGTTGTTTATTTGACATTGTTGTTGTTGTTGACGTTGTTGTTGTTGTTTATTTGACATTGTTGTTGTTGTTGTTGACGTTGTTGTTGTTGTTGTTGTTTATTTGACTTTGTTATTGTTGTTGTTGTTTATTTGACGTTGTTGTTGACTTAATTGTTGTTGTTGTTTATTTGACGTTGTTGTTATTGTTGACGTTGTTGTTTATTTGACGTTGTTGTTGTTGTTTATTTGAAGTTGTTGTTGTTATTTATTTGACATTGTTGTTGTTGTTGACGTTGTTGTTGTTGTTGTTGTTGTTTATTTGACATTGTTGTTGTTGTTGTTGACATTGTTGTTGTTGTTGTTTATTTGACGTTGTTTTAGTATTGTTGTTTATTTGACATTGTTGTTGTTATTTATTTGATGTTGTTGTGGGTGACATTGTTGTTGTTTATTTGACGTTGTTGTTGTTGTTTATTTGACGTAGTTGTTGTTGTTGACGTTATTGTTGTTGTTGACGTTATTGTTGTTGTTGTTGTTTATTTGACGTTGTTGTTGACGTTATTGTTATTGTTGTTGTTGATGTTGTTGTTGTTGTTGTATATTTGACGTTGTTGTTGTTATTGTTGTTGTTGTTGTTGTTGTTGTTGTTTATTTGACATTGTTGTTGTTGTTGTTGTTTATTTGACGTTGTTGTTGTTGTTTATTTGACGTTGTTGTTGTTGTTTATTTGACATTGTTGTTGTTGACGGTGTTGTTGTTGTTGTTTATTAGACGTTGTTGTTGTTGACATAGTTGTTGTTGTTGTTGTTGTTTATTTGACGTTTTTGTTATTGTTGATGTTGTTGTTGTTTTCGTTGTTGTTTATTTGACGTTGTTGTAGTTGTTTAATTGACGTTGTTGTTGTTGTTGTTGTTGTTTATTTGACGTTGTTGTCGTTATTGTTGTTATTGTTGTTGTTGTTGTTTGTTTGACGTTGTTGTTGTTGTTGTTGTTTATTTGACGCTGTTGTTGTTGTTGTTGTTTATTTGACGTTGTTGTTGTTGTTGACGTTGTTGTTGTTGTTTATTTGACATTGTTGTTGTTGTTATTGTTTATTTGACGTTGTTGTTGTTGTTGTTGTTGTTTATTTGGCGTTGTTGTTGTTGTTGACGTTGTTGTTGTTGTTGTTGTTTATTTGACGTTGTTGTTGTTGTTGTTGACGTTGTTTTTGTTGTTGTTTATTTGATGTTGTTGTTGTTGTTGTTTATTTGACGTTGTTGTTGTTGTTTATTTGACGTTGTTGTTGTTGTTGTTTATTTGACATTGTTGTTGTTGACGGTGTTGTTGTTGTTGTTTATTTGACGTTGTGGTTGTTGTTGTTTATTTGACGTTGTTGTTGTTGACGTTGTTGTTGTTGTTGTTTATTTGACGTTGTTATTGTTGTTGACATAGTTGTTGTTGTTGTTGTTTATTTGACGTTGTTGTTGTTGTTGACGTTGTTGTCGTTGTTGTTTATTTGACGTTGTTGTTGTTGTTGACATAGTTGGTGTTGTTGTTGTTTATTTGACGTTGTTGTTGTTGTTGACGTTGTTGTTGTTGTTGTTGTTTATTTGACGTTGTTGTTGTTGTTGTTATTGTTGTTGTTGTTGTTTATTTGACGTTGTTGTTGTTGTTGTTGTTTATTTGACGCTGTTGTTGTTGTTGTTGTTTATTTGACGTGGTTGTTGTTGTTGACGTTGTTGTTGTTGTTTATTTGAGATTGTTGTCGTTGTTGTTATTGTTTATTTGACATTGTTGTTGTTGTTGTTTATTTGGCATTATTGTTGTTGTTGACGTTGTTGTTGTTGTTTATTTGACGTTGTTGTTGTTGTTGACGTTGTTTTTGTTGTTGTTTATTTGACGTTGTTTTTGTTGTTGTTTATTTGACGTTGTTGTTGTTGTTGTTTATTTGACGTTGTCGTTGTTGTTGTTTATTTGACGTTGTTGTTGTTGTTTATTTGACATTGTTGTTGTTGACAGTGTTGTTGTTGTTGTTTATTTGACGTTGTGGTTGTTGTTGTTATTTTTGACGTTGTTGTTGTTGACGTTGTTGTTGTTATTTATTTGACGTTGTTGTTGTTGACATAGTTCTTGTTGTTGTTGTTTATTTGACGTTGTTGTTGTTGTTGACGTTGTTGTTGTTGTTGTTGTTTATTTGTCGTTGTTGTTGTTGTTGACATAGTTGTTGTTGTTGTTGTTGTTTATTTGACGTTGTTGTTGTTGTTGACGTTGTTGTTGTTGTTTATTTGACGTTGTTGTTGTTGTTGTTGTTTATTTGACATTGTTGTTGTTGTTAACGTTGTTGTTGTTGTTGTTGTTGTTTAATTGACATTGTTGTTGTTGTTGTTGTTGTTGTTTATTTGACTTTGTTGTTGTTGTTGTTTATTTGACATTGTTGTTGTTGTTGTTGACTTAGTTGTTGTTGTTGTTTATTTGACGTTGTTGTTGTTGTTTATTTGACATTGTTGTTGTTGTTTATTTGACGTTGTTGTTGTTGTTGACGTTGTTGTTGTTGTTTATTTGACGTTGTTGTTGTTGACGTTGTTGTTGTTGTTGTTATTGTTTATTTGACGTAGTTGTTGTTGTTGACGTTGTTGTTGTTGTTGTTTATTTGACCTTATTGTTGTTGTTGATGTTGTTGTTGTTGTTGTATATTTGACGTTGTTGTAGTTGTTATTGTTGTTGTTGTTGTTGTTGTTGTTGTTTATTTGACATTGTTGTTGTTGTTGTTGTTTATTTGACGTTGTTGTTGTTGTTTATTTGACGTTGTTGTTGTTGACGTTGTTGTTGTTGTTGTTGTTGTTGTTGTCTGTTTGTCATTGTTGTCGTTGTTGTTATTGACGTTGTTGTTGTTGTTGTTGTTGTCTGTTTGACATTGTTGTCGTTGTTGTTGTTGACGTTGTTGTTGTTTATTTGACGTTGTTTTTGTTGTTGTTCTTTATTTGACGTTGTTATTGTTTATTTGACGTTGTTGTTGTTGTTGTTTATTTAACGTTGTTGTTGTTGACGTTGTTGGTGTTGTTATTGTTTATTTGACGTTGATGTTGTTGTTGTTTATTTGACGTAGTTTTTGTTGTTGACGTTGTTGTTATTGTTGTTGTTTATTTGACGTTTATGTTGTTGTTGATGTTGTTGTTGTTGTTGTTGTTTATTTGACGTTGTTGTTGTTGTTGTTGTTTATTTGGCATTATTGTTGTTGTTGACGTTGTTGTTGTTGTTTATTTGACGTTGTTGTTGATGTTGACGTTGTTTTTGTTGTTGTTTATTTGACGTTGTTTTTGTTGTTGTTTATTTGACGTTGTTGTTGTTGTTGTTGTTTATTTGACGTTGTCGTTGTTGTTGTTTATTTGACGTTGTTGTTGTTGTTTATTTGACATTGTTGTTGTTGACAGTGTTGTTGTTGTTGTGTATTTGACGTTGTGGTTGTTGTTGTTATTTTTGACGTTGTTGTTGTTGACGTTGTTGTTGTTGTTTATTTGACGTTGTTGTTGTTGTTGACATAGTTCTTGTTGTTGTTGCTTATTTGACGTTGTTGTTGTTGTGGACGTTGTTGTTGTTGTTGTTTATTTGTCGTTGTTGTTGTTGTTGACATAGTTGTTGTTGTTGTTGTTTATTTGACGTTGTTGTTGTTGTTGACGTTGTTGTTGTTGTTTATTTGACGTTGTTGTTGTTGTTGTTGTTTATTTGACATAGTTGTTGTTGTTGACATAGTTGTTGTTGTTGTTGTTTATTTGACGTTGTTGATGTTGTTGTTGTTGACATTGTTATTGTTGTTTATTTGACATTGTTGTTGTTGTTGACGTTGTTGTTGTTGTTTATTTGACATTGTTGTTGTTGTTGTTGACGTTGTTGTTGTTGTTGTTGTTTATTTGACTTTGTTATTGTTGTTGTTGTTTATTTGACGTTGTTGTTGACTTAATTGTTGTTGTTGTTTATTTGACGTTGTTGTTGTTGTTGACGTTGTTGTTTATTTGACGTTGTTGTTGTTGTTGTTTATTTGAAGTTGTTGTTGTTATTTATTTGACATTGTTGTTGTTGTTGACGTTGTTGTTGTTGTTGTTGTTGTTTATTTGACATTGTTGTTGTTGTTGTTGACGTTGTTGTTGTTGTTGTTTATTTGACGTTGTTTTAGTATTGTTGTTTATTTGACATTGTTGTTGTTATTTATTTGATGTTGTTGTGGGTGACATTGTTGTTGTTTATTTGACGTTGTTGTTGTTGTTTATTTGACGTAGTTGTTGTTGTTGACGTTATTGTTGTTGTTGACGTTATTGTTGTTGTTGTTGTTTATTTGACGTTGTTGTTGACGTTATTGTTATTGTTGTTGTTGATGTTGTTGTTGTTGTTGTTGTATATTTGACGTTGTTGTTGTTATTGTTGTTGTTGTTGTTGTTGTTGTTGTTGTTTATTTGACATTGTTGTTGTTGTTGTTTATTTGACGTTGTTGTTGTTGTTTATTTGACGTTGTTGTTGTTGTTTATTTGACATTGTTGTTGTTGACGGTGTTGTTGTTGTTGTTTATTAGACGTTGTTGTTGTTGTTGTTGTTTATTTGACGTTTTTGTTATTGTTGATGTTGTTGTTGTTTTCGTTGTTGTTTATTTGACGTTGTTGTAGTTGTTTAATTGACGTTGTTGTTGTTGTTGTTGTTTATTTGACGTTGTTGTCGTTATTGTTGTTATTGTTGTTGTTGTTGTTTGTTTGACGTTGTTGTTGTTGTTGTTGTTTATTTGACGCTGTTGTTGTTGTTGTTGTTGTTGTTTATTTGACGTTGTTGTTGTTGTTGACGTTGTTGTTGTTGTTTATTTGACATTGTTGTTGTTGTTATTGTTTATTTGACGTTGTTGTTGTTGTTGTTGTTTATTTGGCGTTGTTGTTGTTGTTGACGTTGTTGTTGTTGTTGTTGTTTATTTGACGTTGTTGTTGTTGTTGACGTTGTTTTTGTTGTTGTTTATTTGATGTTGTTGTTGTTGTTTATTTGACGTTGTTGTTGTTGTTGTTTATTTGACGTTGTTGTTGTTGTTGTTTATTTGACATTGTTGTTGTTGACGGTGTTGTTGTTGTTGTTGTTTATTTGACGTTGTGGTTGTTGTTATTTATTTGACGTTGTTGTTGTTGACGTTGTTGTTGTTGTTGTTGTTTATTTGACGTTGTTATTGTTGTTGACATAGTTGTTGTTGTTGTTGTTGTTGTTTATTTGACGTTGTTGTTGTTGTTGACGTTGTTGTCGTTGTTGTTTATTTGACGTTGTTGTTGTTGTTGACATAGTTGGTGTTGTTGTTGTTTATTTGACGTTGTTGTTGTTGTTGATGTTGTTGTGGTTGTTGTTTATTTGACGTCGTTGTTGTTGTTGTAATTATTGTTGTTGTTGTTGTTTATTTGACGTTGTTGTTGTTGTTGTTGTTGTTGTTTATTTGACGTTGTTGTTGTTGTTTATTTGACGTGGTTGTTGTTGTTGACGTTGTTGTTGTTGTTTATTTGAGATTGTTGTCGTTGTTGTTATTGTTTATTTTACGTTGTTGTTGTTGTTGTTTATTTGGCATTATTGTTGTTGTTGACGTTGTTGTTGTTGTTTATTTGACGTTGTTGTTGATGTTGACGTTGTTTTTGTTGTTGTTTATTTGACGTTGTTTTTGTTGTTGTTTATTTGACGTTGTTGTTGTTGTTGTTGTTTATTTGACGTTGTCGTTGTTGTTGTTTATTTGACGTTGTTGTTGTTGTTTATTTGACATTGTTGTTGTTGACAGTGTTGTTGTTGTTGTGTATTTGACGTTGTGGTTGTTGTTGTTATTTTTGACGTTGTTGTTGTTGACGTTGTTGTTGTTGTTTATTTGACGTTGTTGTTGTTGTTGACATAGTTCTTGTTGTTGTTGCTTATTTGACGTTGTTGTTGTTGTGGACGTTGTTGTTGTTGTTGTTTATTTGTCGTTGTTGTTGTTGTTGACATAGTTGTTGTTGTTGTTGTTTATTTGACGTTGTTGTTGTTGTTGACGTTGTTGTTGTTGTTTATTTGACGTTGTTGTTGTTGTTGTTGTTTATTTGACATAGTTGTTGTTGTTGACATAGTTGTTGTTGTTGTTGTTTATTTGACGTTGTTGTTGTTGTTGACGTTGTTGTTGTTGTTGACATTGTTATTGTTGTTTATTTGACATTGTTGTTGTTGTTGACGTTGTTGTTGTTGTTTATTTGACATTGTTGTTGTTGTTGTTGACGTTGTTGTTGTTGTTGTTGTTTATTTGACTTTGTTATTGTTGTTGTTGTTTATTTGACGTTGTTGTTGACTTAATTGTTGTTGTTGTTTATTTGACGTTGTTGTTATTGTTGACGTTGTTGTTTATTTGACGTTGTTGTTGTTGTTTATTTGAAGTTGTTGTTGTTATTTATTTGACATTGTTGTTGTTGTTGACGTTGTTGTTGTTGTTGTTGTTGTTTATTTGACATTGTTGTTGTTGTTGTTGACATTGTTGTTGTTGTTGTTTATTTGACGTTGTTTTAGTATTGTTGTTTATTTGACATTGTTGTTGTTATTTATTTGATGTTGTTGTGGGTGACATTGTTGTTGTTTATTTGACGTTGTTGTTGTTGTTTATTTGACGTAGTTGTTGTTGTTGACGTTATTGTTGTTGTTGACGTTATTGTTGTTGTTGTTGTTTATTTGACGTTGTTGTTGACGTTATTGTTATTGTTGTTGTTGATGTTGTTGTTGTTGTTGTATATTTGACGTTGTTGTTGTTATTGTTGTTGTTGTTGTTGTTGTTGTTGTTTATTTGACATTGTTGTTGTTGTTGTTGTTTATTTGACGTTGTTGTTGTTGTTTATTTGACGTTGTTGTTGTTGTTTATTTGACATTGTTGTTGTTGACGGTGTTGTTGTTGTTGTTTATTAGACGTTGTTGTTGTTGACATAGTTGTTGTTGTTGTTGTTGTTGTTTATTTGACGTTTTTGTTATTGTTGATGTTGTTGTTGTTTTCGTTGTTGTTTATTTGACGTTGTTGTAGTTGTTTAATTGACGTTGTTGTTGTTGTTGTTGTTGTTTATTTGACGTTGTTGTCGTTATTGTTGTTATTGTTGTTGTTGTTGTTTGTTTGACGTTGTTGTTGTTGTTGTTGTTTATTTGACGCTGTTGTTGTTGTTGTTGTTGTTTATTTGACGTTGTTGTTGTTGTTGACGTTGTTGTTGTTGTTTATTTGACATTGTTGTTGTTGTTATTGTTTATTTGACGTTGTTGTTGTTGTTGTTGTTGTTTATTTGGCGTTGTTGTTGTTGTTGACGTTGTTGTTGTTGTTGTTGTTTATTTGACGTTGTTGTTGTTGTTGTTGACGTTGTTTTTGTTGTTGTTTATTTGATGTTGTTGTTGTTGTTGTTTATTTGACGTTGTTGTTGTTGTTTATTTGACGTTGTTGTTGTTGTTGTTGTTTATTTGACATTGTTGTTGTTGACGGTGTTGTTGTTGTTGTTGTTTATTTGACGTTGTGGTTGTTGTTGTTTATTTGACGTTGTTGTTGTTGACGTTGTTGTTGTTGTTGTTTATTTGACGTTGTTATTGTTGTTGACATAGTTGTTGTTGTTGTTGTTTATTTGACGTTGTTGTTGTTGTTGACGTTGTTGTCGTTGTTGTTTATTTGACGTTGTTGTTGTTGTTGACATAGTTGGTGTTGTTGTTGTTTATTTGACGTTGTTGTTGTTGTTGACGTTGTTGTTGTTGTTGTTGTTTATTTGACGTTGTTGTTGTTGTTGTTATTGTTGTTGTTGTTGTTTATTTGACGTTGTTGTTGTTGTTGTTGTTTATTTGACGCTGTTGTTGTTGTTGTTGTTTATTTGACGTGGTTGTTGTTGTTGACGTTGTTGTTGTTGTTTATTTGAGATTGTTGTCGTTGTTGTTATTGTTTATTTGACATTGTTGTTGTTGTTGTTTATTTGGCATTATTGTTGTTGTTGACGTTGTTGTTGTTGTTTATTTGACGTTGTTGTTGTTGTTGACGTTGTTTTTGTTGTTGTTTATTTGACGTTGTTTTTGTTGTTGTTTATTTGACGTTGTTGTTGTTGTTGTTTATTTGACGTTGTCGTTGTTGTTGTTTATTTGACGTTGTTGTTGTTGTTTATTTGACATTGTTGTTGTTGACAGTGTTGTTGTTGTTGTTTATTTGACGTTGTGGTTGTTGTTGTTATTTTTGACGTTGTTGTTGTTGACGTTGTTGTTGTTATTTATTTGACGTTGTTGTTGTTGACATAGTTCTTGTTGTTGTTGTTTATTTGACGTTGTTGTTGTTGTTGACGTTGTTGTTGTTGTTGTTGTTTATTTGTCGTTGTTGTTGTTGTTGACATAGTTGTTGTTGTTGTTGTTGTTTATTTGACGTTGTTGTTGTTGTTGACGTTGTTGTTGTTGTTTATTTGACGTTGTTGTTGTTGTTGTTGTTTATTTGACATTGTTGTTGTTGTTAACGTTGTTGTTGTTGTTGTTGTTGTTTAATTGACATTGTTGTTGTTGTTGTTGTTGTTGTTTATTTGACTTTGTTGTTGTTGTTGTTTATTTGACATTGTTGTTGTTGTTGTTGACTTAGTTGTTGTTGTTGTTTATTTGACGTTGTTGTTGTTGTTTATTTGACATTGTTGTTGTTGTTTATTTGACGTTGTTGTTGTTGTTGACGTTGTTGTTGTTGTTTATTTGACGTTGTTGTTGTTGACGTTGTTGTTGTTGTTGTTATTGTTTATTTGACGTAGTTGTTGTTGTTGACGTTGTTGTTGTTGTTGTTTATTTGACCTTATTGTTGTTGTTGATGTTGTTGTTGTTGTTGTATATTTGACGTTGTTGTAGTTGTTATTGTTGTTGTTGTTGTTGTTGTTGTTGTTTATTTGACATTGTTGTTGTTGTTGTTGTTTATTTGACGTTGTTGTTGTTGTTGTTTATTTGACGTTGTTGTTGTTGACGTTGTTGTTGTTGTTGTTGTTGTTGTTGTCTGTTTGTCATTGTTGTCGTTGTTGTTATTGACGTTGTTGTTGTTGTTGTTGTTGTCTGTTTGACATTGTTGTCGTTGTTGTTGTTGACGTTGTTGTTGTTTATTTGACGTTGTTTTTGTTGTTGTTCTTTATTTGACGTTGTTATTGTTTATTTGACGTTGTTGTTGTTGTTTATTTAACGTTGTTGTTGTTGACGTTGTTGGTGTTGTTATTGTTTATTTGACGTTGATGTTGTTGTTGTTTATTTGACGTAGTTTTTGTTGTTGACGTTGTTGTTATTGTTGTTGTTTATTTGACGTTTATGTTGTTGTTGATGTTGTTGTTGTTGTTGTTGTTTATTTGACGTTGTTGTTGTTGTTGTTGTTTATTTGACGTTGTTGTTGTTGTTGTTGTTTATTTGACGTTGTTGTTGTTGACGGTGTTGTTGTTGTTTATTTGACGTTGTTGTTGTTGTTGTTGTTGTTTATTTGATGTTGTTGTTGTTGACATTGTTGTTGTTGTTGTTTATTTGACATAGTTGTTGTTGTTGACATAGTTGTTGTTGTTGTTGTTTATTTGACGTTGTTGTTGTTGTTAACGTTGTTGTTGTTGTTGACGTTGTTGTTGTTGTTTATTTGACATTGTTGTTGTTGTTGACGTTGTTGTTGTTGTTTATTTGACATTGTTGTTGTTGTTTATTTGACGTTGTTGTTGTTGACATTGTTGTTGTTGTTTATTTGACGTAGTTGTTGTTGTTGACGTTGTTGTTGTTGTTGTTGTTTATTTGACGTTATTGTTGTCGTTGATGTTGTTGTTGTTGTTGTATATTTGACGTTGTTGTAGTTGTTATTGTTGTTGTTGTTGTTGTTGTTGTTGTTTATTTGACATTGTTGTTGTTGTTGTTTATTTGACGTTGTTGTTGTTGTTTATTTGACGTTGTTGTTTATTTGACTTTGTTGTTGTTGACGGTGTTGTTGTTGTTGTTGTCTGTTTGACATTGTTGTCGTTGTTGTTGTTGACGTTGTTGTTGTTTATTTGACGTTGTTTTTGTTGTTGTTCTTTATTTGACGTTGTTATTGTTTATTTGACGTTGTTGTTGTTGTTTATTTAACGTTATTGTTGTTGACGTTGTTGTTGTTGTTATTGTTTATTTGACATTGATGTTGTTGTTGTTTATTTGACGTAGTTGTTGTTGTTGACGTTGTTGTTATTGTTGTTGTTTATTTGACGTTTATGTTGTTGTTGATGTTGTTGTTGTTGTTTATTTGACGTTGTTGTTGTTGTTGTTTATTTGACGTTGTTGTTGTTGACGGTGTTGTTGTTGTTTATTTGACGTTTTTGTTGTTGTTGTTTATTTGACGTTGTTGTTGTTGACGTTGTTGTTTTTGTTGTTTATTTGACATAGTTGTTGTTGTTGACATAGTTGTTGTTGTTGTTGTTTATTTGACGTTGTTGTTGTTGTTGACGTTGTTGTTGTTGTTGACGTTATTGTTGTTGTTTATTTGACATTGTTGTTGTTGTTGACGTTGTTGTTGTTGTTTATTTGAAATTGTTGTTGTTGTTGACGTTGTTGTTGTTGTTGTTGTTGACGTTGTTGTTGTTGTTTATTTGACATTGTTGTTGTTGTTGTTGACGTTGTTGTTGTTGTTGTTTATTTGACTTTGTTGTTGTTGTTGTTGTTGTTTATTTGACGTTGTTGTTGTTGTTGACTTAATTGTTGTTGTTGTTTATTTGACGTTGTTGTTGTTGTTGTTGACGTTGTTGTTTATTTGACGTTGTTGTTGTTGTTGTTTATTTGACGTTGTTGTTGTTATTTATTTGACATTGTTGTTGTTGTTGTTGACGTTGTTGTTGTTGTTGTTTATTTGACATTGTTGTTGTTGTTGTTGTTGTTGACGTTGTTGTTGTTGTTGTTTATTTGAAGTTGTTTTAGTATTGTTGTTTATTTGACATTGTTAATATTTATTTGACGTTGTTGTGGGTGACATTGTTGTTGTTTATTTGACGTTGTTGTTGTTGTTTATTTGACGTAGTTGTTGTTGTTGACGTTATTGTTGTTGTTGACGTTATTGTTGTTGTTGTTGTTGTTGTTTATTTGACGTTTTTGTTGTTGTTGTTGTTGTTGTTGTTGTATATTTGACGTTGTTGTTGTTGTTATTGTTGTTGTTGTTGTTGTTGTTGTTGTTTATTTGAAATTGTTGTTGTTGTTGTTTATTTGACGTTGTTGTTGTTGTTTATTTGACGTTGTTGTTGTAGTTGTTTATTTGACATTGTTGTTGTTGACGTTGTTGTTGTTGTTGTTGTTTATTTGACATTGTTGTTGATGTTGTTGACGTTGTTATTGTTTATTTGACGTTGTTGTTGTTGTTGTTCTTTATTTAACGTTGTTATTGTTTCTTTGACGTTGTTGTTGTTGTTTATTTGACGTTGTTGTTGTTGTTGTTTATTTGACGTTGTTGTTGTTGACGGTGTTGTTGTTGTTGTTTATTTGACGTTGTTGTTGTTGTTTATTTGACGTTGTTGTTGTTGTTGACGTTGTTGTTGTTGTTGTTTATTTGACGTTGTTGTTGTTGTTGACATAGTTGTTGTTGTTGTTTATTTGACATTTTTGTTGTTGTTGATGTTGTTGTTGTTTTCGTTGTTGTTTATTTGACGTTGTTGTAGTTGTTTAATTGACGTTGTTGTTGTTGTTGTTTATTTGACATTGTTGTTGTTATTGTGGTTGTTGTTGTTTATTTGACGTTATTGTTGTTGTTGTTTATTTGACGTTATTGTTGTTGTTATTGTTTATTTGACGTTGTTGTTGTTGACGTTGTTGTTGTTGTTGTTTATTTGACGTTATTGTTGTTGTTGTTTATTTGACATTGTTGTTGTTGTTGTTATTGTTTATTTGACGTTGTTGTTGTTGTTTATTTGGCGTTGTTGTTGTTGTTGACGTTGTTGTTGTTGTTGTTTATTTGACATTGTTGTTGTTGTTGTTGACGTTGTTGTTGTTGTTGTTTATTTGACTTTGTTGTTGTTGTTGTTGTTGTTGTTTATTTGACGTTGTTGTTGTTGTTGACTTAATTGTTGTTGTTGTTTATTTGACGTTGTTGTTGTTGTTGTTGACGTTGTTGTTTATTTGACGTTGTTGTTGTTGTTGTTTATTTGACGTTGTCGTTGTTATTTATTTGACATTGTTGTTGTTGTTGACGTTGTTGTTGTTGTTGTTTATTTGACATTGTTGTTGTTGTTGTTGTTGACGTTGTTGTTGTTGTTGTTTATTTGACGTTGTTTTAGTATTGTTGTTTATTTGACATTGTTAATATTTATTTGACGTTGTTGTGGGTGACATTGTTGTTGTTTATTTGACGTTGTTGTTGTTGTTTATTTGACGTAGTTGTTGTTGTTGACGTTATTGTTGTTGTTGACGTTATTATTGTTGTTGTTGTTTATTTGACGTTTTTGTTGTTGTTGTTGTTGTTGTATATTTGACGTTGTTGTTGTTGTTATTGTTGTTGTTGTTGTTGTTGTTGTTGTTTATTTGAAATTGTTGTTGTTGTTGTTTATTTGACGTTGTTGTTGTTGTTTATTTGACGTTGTTGTTGTAGTTGTTTATTTGACATTGTTGTTGTTGACGTTGTTGTTGTTGTTGTTGTTTATTTGACATTGTTGTTGATGTTGTTGACGTTGTTATTGTTTATTTGACGTTGTTGTTGTTGTTGTTCTTTATTTGACGTTGTTATTGTTTATTTGACGTTGTTGTTGTTGTTTATTTGACGTTGTTGTTGTTGTTGTTGTTTATTTGACGTTGTTGTTGTTGACGGTGTTGTTGTTGTTGTTGTTTATTTGACGTTGTTGTTGTTGTTTATTTGACGTTGTTGTTGTTGACGTTCTTGTTGTTGTTGTTTATTTGACGTTGTTGTTGTTGTTGACATAGTTGTTGTTGTTGTTTATTTGACATTTTTGTTGTTGTTGATGTTGTTGTTGTTTTCGTTGTTGTTTATTTGACGTTGTTGTAGTTGTTTAATTGACGTTGTTGTTGTTGTTGTTTATTTGACGTTGTTGTTGTTATTGTGGTTGTTGTTGTTTATTTGACGTTATTGTTGTTGTTGTTTATTTGACGTTATTGTTGTTGTTAATGTTTATTTGACGTTGTTGTTGTTGTTGACGTTGTTGTTGTTGTTGTTTATTTGACGTTGTTGTTGTTGTTTATTTGACATTGTTGTTGTTGTTGTTATTGTTTATTTGACGTTGTTGTTGTTGTTGTTTATTTGGCGTTGTTGTTGTTGTTGTTGACGTTGTTGTTGTTTATTTGACGTTGTTGTTGGTGTTGACGTTGTTTTTGTTGTTGTTTATTTGATGTTGTTGTTGTTGTTGTTTATTTGACGTTGTTGTTGTTTATTTGACGTTGTTGTTGTTGTTTGTTTGATGTTGTTGTTGTTGTTGTTGTTTATTTGACATTGTTGTTGCTGACGGTGTTGTTGTTGTTGTTGTTTATTTGACGTTGTTGTTGTTGTTGTTGTTGTTTATTTGACGTTGTTGTTGTGGACGTTGTTGTTGTTGTTGTTGTTTATTTGACGTTGTTTTTGTTGTTGTTCTTTATTTGACGTTGTTATTGTTTATTTGACGTTGTTGTTGTTGTTTATTTAACGTTGTTGTTGTTGACGTTGTTGTTGTTGTTATTGTTTATTTGATGTTGATGTTGTTGTTGTTTATTTGACGTAGTTGTTGTTGTTGACGTTGTTGTTATTGTTGTTGTTTATTTGACGTTTATGTTGTTGTCGATGTTGTTGTTGTTGTTATTTATTTGACGTTGTTGTTGTTGTTTATTTGACGTTGTTGTTGTTGACGGTGTTGTTGTTGTTTATTTGACGTTGTTGTTGTTGTTGTTTATTTGACGTTGTTGTTGTTGACGTTGTTGTTTTTAGTGTTTGTTTGACATAGTTGTTGTTATTGACATAGTTGTTGTTGTTGTTGTTTATTTGACATTGTTGTTGTTGTTGACGTTGTTGTTGTTTATTTGAAATTGTTGTTGTTGTTGTTGACGTTGTTGTTGTTGTTTATTTGACTTTGTTGTTGTTGTTGTTGTTTATTTGACGTTGTTGTTGTTGTTGTTGACTTAATTGTTGTTGTTGTTTATTTGACGTTGTTGTTGTTGTTGACGTTGTTGTTTATCTGACGTTGTTGTTGTTGTTGTTTATTTGACGTTGTTGTTGTTATTTATTTGACATTGTTGTTGTTGTTGACGTTGTTGTTGTTGTTGTTTATTTGACATTGTTGTTGTTGTTGTTGACGTTGTTGTTGTTGTTTATTTGACGTTGTTTTAGTATTGTTGTTTATTTGACATTGTTAATATTTATTTGACGTTGTTGTGGGTGACATTGTTGTTGTTTATTTGACGTTGTTGTTGTTTTTTATTTGACGTAGTTGTTGTTGTTGACGTTATTGTTGTTGTTGACGTTATTGTTGTTGTTGTTGTTTATTTGACGTTTTTGTTGTTGTTGTTGTTGTTGTATATTTGACGTTGTTGTTGTTGTTATTGTTGTTGTTGTTGTTGTTGTTGTTGTTTATTTGAAATTGTTGTTGTTGTTGTTTATTTGACGTTGTTGTTGTTGTTTATTTGACGTTGTTGTTGTAGTTGTTTATTTGACATTGTTGTTGTTGACGTTGTTGTTGTTGTTGTTGTTTATTTGACATTGTTGTTGATGTTGTTGACGTTGTTATTGTTTATTTGACGTTGTTGTTGTTGTTGTTCTTTATTTGACGTTGTTATTGTTTATTTGACGTTGTTGTTGTTGTTTATTTGACGTTGTTGTTGTTGTTGTTGTTTATTTGACGTTGTTGTTGTTGACGGTGTTGTTGTTGTTGTTGTTTATTTGACGTTGTTGTTGTTGTTTATTTGACGTTGTTGTTGTTGACGTTCTTGTTGTTGTTGTTTATTTGACGTTGTTGTTGTTGTTGACATAGTTGTTGTTGTTGTTTATTTGACATTTTTGTTGTTGTTGATGTTGTTGTTGTTTTCGTTGTTGTTTATTTGACGTTGTTGTAGTTGTTTAATTGACGTTGTTGTTGTTGTTGTTTATTTGACGTTGTTGTTGTTATTGTGGTTGTTGTTGTTTATTTGACGTTATTGTTGTTGTTGTTTATATGACGTTGTTGTTGTTGTTAATGTTTATTTGACGTTGTTGTTGTTGTTGACGTTGTTGTTGTTGTTGTTTATTTGACGTTGTTGTTGTTGTTTATTTGACATTGTTGTTGTTGTTGTTATTGTTTATTTGACGTTGTTGTTGTTGTTGTTTATTTGGCGTTGTTGTTGTTGTTGTTGACGTTGTTGTTGTTTATTTGACGTTGTTGTTGGTGTTGACGTTGTTTTTGTTGTTGTTTATTTGATGTTGTTGTTGCTGTTGTTTATTTGACGTTGTTGTTGTTTATTTGACGTTGTTGTTGTTGTTTGTTTGACGTTGTTGTTGTTGTTGTTGTTTATTTGACATTGTTGTTGCTGACGGTGTTGTTGTTGTTGTTGTTTATTTGACGTTGTTGTTGTTGTTGTTGTTTATTTGACGTTGTTGTTGTGGACGTTGTTGTTGTTGTTGTTGTTTATTTGACGTTGTTTTTGTTGTTGTTCTTTATTTGACGTTGTTATTGTTTATTTGACGTTGTTGTTGTTGTTTATTTAACGTTGTTGTTGTTGACGTTGTTGTTGTTGTTATTGTTTATTTGATGTTGATGTTGTTGTTGTTTATTTGACGTAGTTGTTGTTGTTGACGTTGTTGTTATTGTTGTTGTTTATTTGACGTTTATGTTGTTGTCGATGTTGTTGTTGTTGTTGTTTATTTGACGTTGTTGTTGTTGTTTATTTGACGTTGTTGTTGTTGACGGTGTTGTTGTTGTTTATTTGACGTTGTTGTTGTTGACGTTGTTGTTTTTAGTGTTTGTTTGACATAGTTGTTGTTATTGACATAGTTGTTGTTGTTGTTGTTGTTTATTTGACATTGTTGTTGTTGTTGACGTTGTTGTTGTTTATTTGAAATTGTTGTTGTTGTTGTTGACGTTGTTGTTGTTGTTTATTTGACTTTGTTGTTGTTGTTGTTGTTTATTTGACGTTGTTGTTGTTGTTGTTGACTTAATTGTTGTTGTTGTTTATTTGACGTTGTTGTTGTTGTTGACGTTGTTGTTTATCTGACGTTGTTGTTGTTGTTGTTTATTTGACGTTGTTGTTGTTATTTATTTGACATTGTTGTTGTTGTTGACGTTGTTGTTGTTGTTGTTTATTTGACATTGTTGTTGTTGTTGTTGTTGACGTTGTTGTTGTTGTTGTTTATTTGACGTTGTTTTAGTATTGTTGTTTATTTGACATTGTTAATATTTATTTGACGTTGTTGTGGGTGACATTGTTGTTGTTTATTTGACGTTGTTGTTGTTGTTTATTTGACGTAGTTGTTGTTGTTGACGTTATTGTTGTTGTTGACGTTATTGTTGTTGTTGTTGTTGTTTATTTGACGTTTTTGTTGTTGTTGTTGTTGTTGTTGTTGTATATTTGATGTTGTTGTTGTTGTTATTGTTGTTGTTGTTGTTGTTGTTTATTTGAAATTGTTGTTGTTTTTTATTTGACGTTGTTGTTGTTGTTTATTTGACGTTGTTGTTGTTGTTTATTTGACATTGTTGTTGTTGACGTTGTTGTTGTTGTTGTTGTTTATTTGACATTGTTGTTGATGTTGTTGACGTTGTTATTGTTTATTTGACGTTGTTGTTGTTGTTCTTTATTTGACGTTGTTATTGTTTATTTGACGTTGTTGTTGTTGTTTATTTGACGTTGTTGTTGTTGTTGTTTATTTGTCGTTGTTGTTGTTGACAGTGTTGTTGTTGTTGTTTATTTGACGTTGTTGTTGTTGTTTATTTGACGTTGTTGTTGTTGTTGACATAGTTGTTGTTGTTGTTTATTTGACATTTTTGTTGTTGTTGATGTTGTTGTTGTTTTCGTTGTTGTTTATTTGACGTTGTTGTAGTTGTTTAATTGACGTTGTTGTTGTTGTTGTTTATTTGACGTTGTTGTTGTTATTGTGGTTGTTGTTGTTTATTTGACGTTATTGTTGTTGTTGTTTATTTGACGTTATTGTTGTTGTTATTGTTTATTTGACGTTGTTGTTGTTGTTGACGTTGTTGTTGTTGTTGTTTATTTGACGTTGTTGTTGTTGTTTATTTGACATTGTTGTTGTTGTTGTTGTTATTGTTTATTTGACGTTGTTGTTGTTGTTTATTTGGCGTTGTTGTTGTTGTTGACGTTGTTGTTGTTGTTTATTTGACATTGTTGTTGTTGTTGTTGACGTTGTTGTTGTTGTTGTTTATTTGACTTTGTTGTTGTTGTTGTTGTTGTTGTTTATTTGACGTTGTTGTTGTTGTTGTTGACTTAATTGTTGTTGTTGTTTATTTGACGTTGTTGTTGTTGTTGTTGACGTTGTTGTTTATTTGACGTTGTTGTTGTTGTTGTTGTTGTTTATTTGACGTTGTCGTTGTTATTTATTTGACATTGTTGTTGTTGTTGTTGACGTTGTTGTTGTTGTTGTTTATTTGACATTGTTGTTGTTGTTGTTGTTGACGTTGTTGTTGTTGTTGTTTATTTGACGTTGTTTTAGTATTGTTGTTTATTTGACATTGTTAATATTTATTTGACGTTGTTGTGGGTGACATTGTTGTTGTTTATTTGACGTTGTTGTTGTTGTTTATTTGACGTAGTTGTTGTTGTTGACGTTATTGTTGTTGTTGACGTTATTGTTGTTGTTGTTGTTTATTTGACGTTTTTTTTGTTGTTGTTGTTGTTGTTGTATATTTGACGTTGTTGTTGTTGTTATTGTTGTTGTTGTTGTTGTTCACTACGCCAAAAACAAGTTTTAGCAGCGCCTCTACTAAAGTGCTTATTGAAAAAGCGCTGCCATAGCCTTCACAAAAAACAAAATTAAAAAAAAGGGAAACCTACGAAGGCGCTTTTTTAAAAGCGCTGGCATAGGGTTCCCTACCAAAGCGCTTTTCAGAAAGCGCTTTCATAGGTATTTGAAATATCTAACCTACGAAAGCGCTTTTGAAAAGCGCTTTGGTAGGGAACCCTATGCCAGCGCTTTTGAAAAGCGCTTTGAAAGGGGGACCTACGAAAGCGCTTTTTACCTCAGAAGCGCTTTGAAAGGGGGACCTATGCCAGCGCTTTTTAAAAGCGCTTTCGTAGGTTGTTTTTATAATAAAATTAAAAATCCCAAAATCTTCTTCATTTCTTTCGTTCAGAGCTTCTTCATTTCTTCATTTCTTCATTACAGAAAACGAAACCCAGTTGTTCATCTTCTTCTCCATTCGTCTGCTCCTATTCAAGCTCTCTTCATCCTTCGTCGTCCTCACTTTCATTTCTTCATTTCTTCATTACAGAAAACGAAACCCAATTGTTTCTTTCCCATTCAATTTCATCTCAACATTGATTCATCATCACCCACTCTAACTACTTTACTTTATTACATTAATTAGGGTTTCGTTCTCAAAGTTTCTTGTTATTACAAAACCCTTCAACAGTTAGCAAGAACGAAACCCAAGGGATTTTGAAGGTTGGCTGTTACTTGTTAGAGGAAAGATCTAAAAGTTCATTTCACTTTTTCCATTTCTTTGGTTTGAGGTAAGAATTCTTACTCATTTTTCTTAGTTTTAGATATTGCATATTAACTGTTTGTGAAATGTTCTACATGATTGTTCCTAATTAAGGGTATGTTAGAGGGTTAGGAAAATGAAGTTGGATTTACGGGTCCTAATTTTAGGTGTATACTAGCTTAAAATTCACAAGTACTTAAGTTGTTGGTGTTCATTTGTGTTTTTCCCTCTTTTAGATGATTTGTGTGTGATTAATCGTTAATAGACATTCATATATTGTCAGTCATCGATAGTAAAAATGTCAAAGGCAACACTTAGTACGGATCCGGTAAAAAAAGTCTGGGAAGATAAAGTTATTTGATTCTACCTATAATGTTTCCATCCTCATGATTATCGTTAAAGATAAAGTTATTCCTAGCAAACCATACTTCTTGAACAGTTTTAGCCAAAGCCATCTTCATAAAACACACGTGAAGGTTTTTTCTTTTAACCCTGTTAGTGAACCATAAGATTTCCTGATCCCATTCATGTGGAGTGTGTAATACTTTTAACCATCTCGAAATTTCATTCCAAATATGCTTTGTATGGTTGCAGCTAAAAAAGATATGTTGCAAGTTATTCTCATAGTTACAGTAACAACAATTTTTCTTCGCAATGCTGCCGAATCTCAAAAGTCTGTCCTTTGTAGGGAGTCGGTTCATCAATGCCATCCAAAGAGTGAAATAAGCTTTAGGTCTAGCATGATTATCAAAAAGAATTATTTTCCATCTCACAAGAACAAAATTCCCACTAATTGCTTTGTACATTGAACTTGTTTTATATCTGCCAACATCCATAGCTTTGTCCCAATATACGCAATTTCTCATCAAATCTTTGTTCTTAAGGATTTTCTTTAAAATCCAAGAACTAGAAGGCAAGGTCTGTCAATTCAGAACTTCATGCCCTTTGAAATAGAAAGTATCAAGCCATTTTATCCAAATATGATATGCTTTCATAAGAATATTCCACAGAAGCTTCCCTAGAGTTGCTTGATTCCAACTATGCAAGTTAATTACATTCAATCCACCTGCATACTTAGGCTTACAAACCACGTCCCAAGCAATAGGGGTTTTCCCATTCACTGTCTCTGAACCACTCCAAAGAAAACCACGTCCCGAGACCTATAACCAATAGGCAGTCATAGTAAAAATGACACTTTTTATCAGCTGGCATCTCCCAGCATAACTCAGGAGCCTAGATTTATCATTAACTTTAATCAGCTGGCATCTCCCAGCATAACAATAACACAATTCACAGTGACATAGATTTTCTTGTGTTCAAAAAAATCCTAAATAACTTTAATCACATCATACTTCACAATATTTCAAATACTTTTAAAAAAATTCATTAACCAAATTTAACACTTCATTAGTTAATAAAACACATAATATTAATCAAATTCTAACATTAAATTATAAAATATAATAATGAGTAAATGGAAAATGTTGCAGCTGCTACTGCAGTTACAAACTCATCATCTCTTGTTTCTTTATGGGATTGTGGACTAGAAAATGACACTCTAGAAAATGATATAAGTAATATGTTATTAGTAGGGACTAAAAGATTCTAATGTTTTTACATTATAAGAAAATCAATAAAAGAATACATATCAATAGTTACCTTCTTTGGTTTAGCCCATTTTCCATTTCTTGAAACCTTAAAAAATGACTTGAAATGTCTTTCTTTAATAGTTAGGTGATTGAAGATAGATGGGTACTCTAGTTATTCATTCTTCATATATATATATATATTTATAAAAGGTGAATAGGACATGCAAAGAAGCAAGATAAAATGTGTTTTACAAGTAGCCTTTAGAGGAAGCAAAGGATGTTATCTGAATTAGTATCAAAACATGACTTACCCAAACATGCACATAAACCTCTATTGACAACTAGTTAGAACTTTTGGTTTCATGCATTGCTTTATGGCTAGAAAGACAACTTTGGCATACAACTTTTAAAAAGTTTTTTATTAATACGGAATGATGATGATGATAACAAAACATTCGCCCATATTCTGCAACTATTCCTCTTTGCCAAGAACATCTGTTTATGCATTGTCCTCTAACACAGCAGGTTTGCTTCTCATCCCCACTTGGAATCCATCTTTAGACCTACTAACATTGTCCTAACATTTTAATGAAACTCTTTGATTTATCATTCATTTCATGGTTACAATTGTTTCCATGTACACGAATATAATTGTTATTACCTGTATCCAAGACTGAATCACTAGTATCCGATAGTAATTAGTGATAAAGTTAGTGTTAATAGTGTACTAATGTGCTTTAGTTTGTTTGATACAGGTTCAATGGCTCCAGATAGAGATGCTCCACCTGAAAACCCACCTGAAAACTCACAAGAAAACTCACAAGAAAGAGTTGCTTCGGATACAAATGCTCCACCTGATACTGAAGCAAAAGAGGTTGCACGAGGCATCACTATTATGAAGGGAATCATTCGACATAGAGACCAAGGATTAGTATACCGATTGGAATGGAATTCTGATAAACAACCAATTGGTCCTAATTCTGCAAAGTTGACAAGTTATATTGGTACACTTGTCCGTATGCATATTCCGGTCTCCGTAGCTACCTGGAAATCGAAAACGAAAAATTTAGAATTGGAGGAGAAAAAACAAGCGATTTGGGAAGAGCTTCAGGTATATATCATATATGGTTAATTGTTGTTATTATCTTGACGATAAATTGTTTAAATTACTTATACTAACACACTATGCGTACGTTTTTTTGCAGAGGACTTTTGAGATACCAGATGAACGTAAAAGCTACATACTTAGTTTGGCCGGCAAAAGATATAGAGGGTGGAAAAGTTTTTTGACAAACACCTATCTTAAGGATAAAGATGGAAAATTTCTTGAAGAGGCACCGGGACGGCCAACAAAGTATGCGACCTTCATTGATGAAGCAGATTGGGCTGAGTTTTTAAAGCAAAGAGATGAAGCTTTTCAGAAAAAGAGTGCCACGAATAGTAAGAGAGCATCCAAACCCGCGTATCCATACAAAAAAGGGCGTTTGGGATATGCACGCTTAGAGGATAAAATTGTAAGTAAATAGAAATGCGTTTTAATTAATTATCTACATGTGCATGTTTTAATTGACGATTTTATCGTTTGTGTCAATGCATAGTTAGAGGAGACTAAAAGTGAGGAAGCTTCACTTCCTGTACATGTGTTGTGGAAGGAAGCTCGTGTGGGCAAGAATCAAGCTGTCGATCCCGATGTTCAGAGAGTTTATACTGAATGTGTAAGTATAATACTGTGTCTTTAATTAAATCAAATGTTTTTTAATATATAAATGATTTTTTATCTCCACTAATAATTATTTAAATGTAAATGAATTACAGGAGACCTTGTCGCAATCGGCATCCACCGGTGAGGAGAGCGTACTTAGTAGAGTACTAGATGCTCCCGAGTATCCCGGTCGGGTGAGGGGTAAGGGTCATGGTGTGACTCCAACCTCTTTTTATAAGAGTTCTAGGAGAAGATCAAATCTTACCAATGAAGAAGTGTTTCAAAAGTTGCAGGAATTGCAAGCACAGGTCTCTGAATTGCAAAGAGATAAAGATATGTATATGAGAGAAAATTGCAACACTTCATCGGTGAGAGAAACTAGTGATAAGGCTAGTATCAACTATCAAAAGAAATTTCCCGAGGTAATTATAAGTTTTTTTCCTTACAAACTGTTCTATTTTATTAATGATAATGACTTTATATTTTCTATTTGTTTAGGGCATTTCATCTTGCCAACTATACTTATCATCACCGAATTATCGACTAGTTGGCAAGGGAAAAGTGCACAACACTTCGGGAGATTTACTTCACCAGAGACCCCTCCCGGATGGACACCTGAAAGTATCGGTGGATGTTGTATTAGATCGTGATGCGATTCTACCGGTACCTGACATGGTCTCAGAGACGACATTGCTGCGAGATGCAATAGGATCATTTGTTGCATGGCCCTCGGAGCTCATTACCATTAGTGATGAGGTATACTGAAAACGATTATGAATCATTTAGTTTTCGAATGTCAATTCTAAACCGTTTATTAATTATTTTTTACATTTTAATTTTAGACTGCTCCTATAAAACCCGCAATTAAGGGTAAAGGGATTTTACAGGAGGAGGAGTCTGTTGCATCACTAAAAGAGGTACATTTAAAGTGTTAATATATAGTCTGAATCTAAATCTGCATGATTTTATATTTTACCTAACTTATATGATTTTTAGGCATCCGCTCGGGAGTCACAACAAGTGACGCAGCAGGTTCGTAGCTTACCACCCACTGGTCCTCCGAAGCAAGCGGCAAAAAAAGGCGGTGCTTTTGTGCCTCGATACCGTTCGACACTCGCAACAATGGTTGATATGTCCGATTTGAAGGATGGTGGTTTACGTGAAATCAACATGGATGAAAGTGTCTTCGGTATTGAATTCCCGTCACATATTACATTTGATGACTTGGAAGAGATTTTTAGGCATGATCAACTAGGCGTCAGTAATATGCACTCATACATCCGGTAATATTCACTCATCCGATATATTATTTAATTAGTCCCACAATATAATTTATTTACACATTTCAATGAAAATAATCTAATGTTTATTATGTTTTTATTTAAGGTTGTTGTATGACAGAGTGTTGCGCGGGACTGCATTGTCTAACAGATTCCGTTTCGTGTCTTCCGCCCATTGCAGCGGAATGACAATTGCTTCGGAACCGGAATCAGTTAGACAGCGCTTAGTAGATAGATTCATGTCCACCGGCAATACAGAAAGTCTGCATCTTTGGGCGTATAATACCCGACCAGTAGGGTTAGTTTCTCATTCTTGGTTCATCTAATCTCTGTTTCTTTTGTGTATAGCAAAATTTTCATATAACCTATTGTTTTAATTTATAGAGCACACTGGTTGCTGCTTGCTATCAACCCGATAAGAGAAGTCGTGTATTATCTGAATTCGGTAAATGGTGAATGGACCAATTATCCGGCTATGAAGGAAATCGTTGATTTGTAAGTGGGATCGTTCTAAATATATATTCGTGTATATTTATATATTTTCTTATTTGTGGGATTGATCTAAACATATGCTTTTATATATTTAATAATTAGATCAATACAAGTGTTCCGTAGTCAACGGGACGCACAGGTATCCCGGACTAAATCAAACAACATCACTTGGATCCAAGTGCAGGTACATTACTTTTCACAATTTTGCTTATAATATTTATGCTACTTGGTAAAACAAGACAACTATAGAATCTTATTTGTTTTATTATGTAGTGTCCGCAACAGCGAAACAGTTATGATTGCGGATACTTTGTTTTGAGGTTCATGAAAGAAATCCTTCAGACGAATCAATTAGAGATTCCGCTCACGGTATGAATTTATAACTTAAGATAATTTCATATAATTTATTACATTTAACTAAATATATCATTTATATTATGTTTTTGTTTTGTAGTACCTTGACGAATTCCGTGCTGCTGGGTACCCGAAGCTTAAGTTAGAAGAAATTAAAGAAGATTTGTGTCAATATTATATTAAGCAATTTTTCATGTAGGATTTGTGTCGATTTGAACTATAATATTATTGATGTAATGATGTATATATATAATTTTGGATATTATAATGGTATTATATTAGTATATATATTGTCTTACTGATGGCTGAAATAATAGCGTCGAAAATATATTACAGGTCAAAAATATATTACAGGTCGAAAACATTACAGGTCGACTGGGAGGATTAAATTATAGGCTGTACATAAAAATACCTCATTTAGAAACGACAGCGCTTTTAAAAAGCGCTCTTAAAGGTCCACCTACTAAAGCGCTTCTTAGTAAAAGCGCTGCCAAAGACCAGTAAAAAAGCATAAAAAATTAAAAAAAAAAGCAGCATACAAAAGCGCTTTTGGAAAAGCGCTCTTATAGGGGGGCCTATCAGAGCGCTTTTTCCATAAAAAGCGCTCTCATAGGGGGGCCTACCAGAGCGCTTTTACAAAAGCGCTTTTGTATGCTGCGTTTTTTTTTAATTTTTTATGCTTTTTTACTGGTCTTTGGCAGCGCTTTCTGGGAAAAGCGCTCTTAAAGGGGGGTCTACCAGAGCGCTTTTTCCAGGAAAGCGCTCTTATAGGGGGTCCTACCAGAGCACTTTTTCCAGGAAAGCGCTCTTAAAGGGGGGGTCTACCAGAGCGCTTTTAGAAGCGCTTTTGTTACCTACGCCAGCGCCAGCTATTAAAGCGCTTTTAAGCGCTTTTAAAGGCCAAAATAAGCGCTTTAAAAGCCCTTTTCCGTAGTAGTGGTTGTTGTTGTTTATTTGAAATTGTTGTTGTTGTTGTTTATTTGACGTTGTTGTTGTTGTTTATTTGACGTTGTTGTTGTAGTTGTTTATTTGACATTGTTGTTGTTGACGTTGTTGTTGTTGTTGTTTATTTGACATTGTTGTTGATGTTGTTGACGTTGTTATTGTTTATTTGACGTTGTTGTTGTTGTTGTTCTTTATTTGACGTTGTTATTGTTTATTTGACGTTGTTGTTGTTGTTTATTTGACGTTGTTGTTGTTGTTGTTTATTTGACGTTGTTGTTGTTGACGGTGTTGTTGTTGTTGTTTATTTGACGTTGTTGTTGTTGTTTATTTGACGTTGTTGTTGTTGACGTTGTTTTTGTTGTTGTTTATTTGACGTTGTTGTTGTTGTTGACATAGTTGTTGTTGTTGTTTATTTGACATTTTTGTTGTTGTTGATGTTGTTGTTGTTTTCGTTGTTGTTTATTTGACGTTGTTGTAGTTGTTTAATTGACGTTGTTGTTGTTGTTGTTTATTTGACGTTGTTGTTGTTATTGTGGTTGTTGTTGTTTATTTGACGTTATTGTTGTTGTTGTTTATTTGACGTTATTGTTGTTGTTATTGTTTATTTGACGTTGTTGTTGTTGTTGACGTTGTTGTTGTTGTTGTTTATTTGACGTTGTTGTTGTTGTTTATTTGACATTGTTGTTGTTGTTGTTATTGTTTATTTGACGTTGTTGTTGTTGTTGTTTATTTGGCGTTGTTGTTGTTGTTGTTGACGTTGTTGTTGTTTATTTGACGTTGTTGTTGTTGTTGACGTTGTTTTTGTTGTTGTTTATTTGATGTTGTTGTTGCTGTTGTTTATTTGACGTTGTTGTTGTTTATTTGACGTTGTTGTTGTTGTTTGTTTGACGTTGTTGTTGTTGTTGTTTATTTGACATTGTTGTTGCTGACGGTGTTGTTGTTGTTGTTTATTTGACGTTGTGGTTGTTGTTGTTGTTTATTTGACGTTGTTATTGTGGACGTTGTTGTTGTTGTTGTTGTTTATTTGACGTTGTTTTTGTTGTTGTTCTTTATTTGACGTTGTTATTGTTTATTTGACGTTGTTGTTGTTGTTTATTTAACGTTGTTGTTGTTGACGTTGTTGTTGTTGTTATTGTTTATTTGATGTTGATGTTGTTGTTGTTTATTTGACGTAGTTGTTGTTGTTGACGTTGTTGTTATTGTTGTTGTTTATTTGACGTTTATGTTGTTGTCGATGTTGTTGTTGTTGTTTATTTGACGTTGTTGTTGTTGTTGTTTATTTGACGTTGTTGTTGTTGACGGTGTTGTTGTTGTTTATTTGACGTTGTTGTTGTTGTTTATTTGACGTTGTTGTTGTTGACGTTGTTGTTTTTAGTGTTTGTTTGACATAGTTGTTGTTATTGACATAGTTGTTGTTGTTGTTGTTTATTTGACATTGTTGTTGTTGTTGACGTTGTTGTTGTTTATTTGAAATTGTTGTTGTTGTTGTTGACGTTGTTGTTGTTGTTTATTTGACTTTGTTGTTGTTGTTGTTGTTTATTTGACGTTGTTGTTGTTGTTGTTGACTTAATTGTTGTTGTTGTTTATTTGACGTTGTTGTTGTTGTTGACGTTGTTGTTTATCTGACGTTGTTGTTGTTGTTGTTTATTTGACGTTGTTGTTGTTATTTATTTGACATTGTTGTTGTTGTTGACGTTGTTGTTGTTGTTGTTGTTTATTTGACATTGTTGTTGTTGTTGTTGTTGACGTTGTTGTTGTTGTTGTTTATTTGACGTTGTTTTAGTATTGTTGTTTATTTGACATTGTTAATATTTATTTGACGTTGTTGTGGGTGACATTGTTGTTGTTTATTTGACGTTGTTGTTGTTGTTTATTTGACGTAGTTGTTGTTGTTGACGTTATTGTTGTTGTTGACGTTATTGTTGTTGTTGTTGTTTATTTGACGTTTTTGTTGTTGTTGTTGTTGTTGTTGTTGTTGTATATTTGATGTTGTTGTTGTTGTTATTGTTGTTGTTGTTGTTGTTGTTGTTTATTTGAAATTGTTGTTGTTTTTTATTTGACGTTGTTGTTGTTGTTTATTTGACGTTGTTGTTGTTGTTTATTTGACATTGTTGTTGTTGACGTTGTTGTTGTTGTTGTTGTTTATTTGACATTGTTGTTGATGTTGTTGACGTTGTTATTGTTTATTTGACGTTGTTGTTGTTGTTCTTTATTTGACGTTGTTATTGTTTATTTGACGTTGTTGTTGTTGTTTATTTGACGTTGTTGTTGTTTATTTGACATTGTTGTTGTTGACAGTGTTGTTGTTGTTGTTTATTTGACGTTGTTGTTGTTGTTTATTTGACGTTGTTGTTGTTGTTGTTTATTTGACGTTGTTGTTGTTGTTGACATAGTTGTTGTTGTTGTTTATTTGACATTTTTGTTGTTGTTGATGTTGTTGTTGTTTTCGTTGTTGTTTATTTGACGTTGTTGTAGTTGTTTAATTGACGTTGTTGTTGTTGTTGTTTATTTGACGTTGTTGTTGTTATTGTGGTTGTTGTTGTTTATTTGACGTTATTGTTGTTGTTGTTTATTTGACGTTATTGTTGTTGTTATTGTTTATTTGACGTTGTTGTTGTTGTTGACGTTGTTGTTGTTGTTGTTGACGTTGTTGTTGTTGTTGTTTATTTGACGTTGTTGTTGTTGTTTATTTGACATTGTTGTTGTTGTTGTTATTGTTTATTTGACGTTGTTGTTGTTGTTGTTTATTTGGCGTTGTTGTTGTTGTTGACGTTGTTGTTGTTTATTTGACGTTGTTGTTGTTGTTGACGTTGTTTTTGTTGTTGTTTATTTGATGTTGTTGTTGCTGTTGTTTATTTGACGTTGTTGTTGTTGTTTATTTGACGTTGTTGTTGTTGTTTGTTTGACGTTGTTGTTGTTGTTTATTTGACATTGTTGTTGCTGACGGTGTTGTTGTTGTTGTTGTTTATTTGACGTTGTTGTTGTTGTTGTTGTTGTTGTTTATTTGACGTTGTTGTTGTGGACGTTGTTGTTGTTGTTGTTGTTTATTTGACTTTGTTGTTGTTGACATAGTTGTTGTTGTTGTTGTTTATTTGACGTTGTTGTTGTTGTTTATTTGGCGTTATTGTTGTTGTTGTTGACGTTGTTGTTGTTGTTGTTTATTTGACGTTGTTGTTGTTGTTGACGTTGTTTTTGTTGTTGTTTATTTGACGTTGTTGTTGTTGTTGTTTATTTGACGTTGTTGTTGTTGTTGTTTATTTGACGTTGTTGTTGTTGTTGTTTATTTGACGTTGTTGTTGTTGTTGTTTATTTGACATTGTTGTTGTTGACGGTGTTGTTGTTGTTTATTTGACGTTGTTGTTGTTGTTGTTTATTTGACGTTGTTGTTGTTGTTGTTTATTTGACGTTGTTGTTGTTGTTGACATAGTTGTTGTTGTTGTTGTTTATTTGACATTGTTGTTGTTATTGACGTTGTTGTTGTTGTTGTTTATTTGACGTTGTTGTTGACATAATTGTTGTTGTTGTTTTTTATTTGACATTGTTGTTGTTGTTGTTTATTTGACGTTATTGTTGTTGTTGTTTATTTGACATTGTTGTTGTTGTTGACGTTGTTGTTGTTGTTGTTTATTTGACATTGTTGTTGTTGTTGACGTTGTTGTTGTTGTTTATTTGACTTTGTTGTTGTTGTTTATTTGACGTTGTTGTTGTTGTTGTTGACTTAGTTGTTGTTGTTGTTTATTTGACGTTGTTGTTATTGTTGACGTTGTTGTTTATTTGACTTTGTTGTTGTTGTTTCTTTGACGTTGTTGTTGTTGTTGACGTTGTTGTTTATTTGACGTTGTTGTTGTTATTTATTTGACATTGTTGTTGTTGTTTACGTTGTTGTTGTTGTTGTTGTTGTTTATTTGACATTGTTGTTGTTGTTGTTGACGTTGTTGTTGTTGTTGTTGTTGTTACTTTGACGTTGTTTTAGTATTGTTGTTTATTTGACATTGTTGTTGTTATTTATTTGACGTTGTTGTGGGTGACATTGTTGTTGTTGTTGTTGTTTATTTGAAGTTGTTGTTGTTGTTGTTTATTTGATGTAGTTGTTGTTGTTGTTGTTGTTTATTTGACGTTTTTGTTGTTGTTGATGTTGTTGTTGTTGTTGTATATTTGACGTTGTTGTAGTTGTTATTGTTGTTGTTGTTTATTTGACATTGCTGTTGTTATTGTTGTTTATTTGACGTTGTTGTTGTTGTTTATTTTACATTGTTGTTGTTGTTTATTTGACGTTGTTGTTGTTGACAGTGTTGTTGTTGTTGTTGTTTATTTGACATTGTTGTTGTTGTTGTTGTTGTTGTTGTTGACGTTGTTGTTGTTTATTTGACGTTGTTGTTGTTGTTGTTGTTCTGTATTTGATGTTGTCATTGTTTATTTGACGTTGTTGTTGTTGTTTATTTAACGTTGTTGTTATTGACGTTGTTGTTGTTATTTTTTATTTGACGTTGTTGTTGTTGTTGTTTATTTGACATAGTTGTTGTTGTTGGCGTTGTTGTTGTTGTTTATTTGACGTTTTTATTGTTGTATATGTTGTTGTTGTTGTTGTTTATTTGACGTTGTTATTGTTGTTGTTTATTTGACGTTGTTGTTGTTGACGGTGTTGTTGTTATTTATTTGACGTTGTTGTTGTTGTTGTTGTTGTTGTTTATTTGACGTTGTTGTTGTTGACGTTGTTGTTGTTGTTGTTGTTTATTAGACGTTGTTGTTGTTGTTGACATAGTTGTTGTTGTTGTTGTTGTTTATTTGACGTTTTTGTTGTTGTTGATGTTGTTGTTGTTTTCGTTGTTGTTTATTTGACGTTGTTGTTGTTGTTTAATTGACGTTGTTGTTGTTGTTGTTGTTGTTTATTTGACGTTGTTGTCGTTATTGTTGGTATTGTTGTTGTTGTTGTTTGTTTGACGTTGTTGTTGTTGTTGTTTATTTGACGCTGTTGTTGTTGTTGTTGTTTATTTGACGTTGTTGTTGTTGTTGACGTTGTTGTTGTTGTTTATTTGACATTGTTGTTGTTGTTATTGTTTATTTGACGTTGTTGTTGTTGTTGTTTATTTGGCGTTGTTGTTGTTGTTGACGTTGTTGTTGTTGTTGTTGTTTATTTGACGTTGTTGTTGTTGTTGTTTATTTGACGTTGTTGTTGTTGTTGTTTATTTGACGTTGTTGTTGTTGTTGTTTATTTGACGTTGTTGTTGTTGTTGTTTATTTGACATTGTTGTTGTTGACGGTGTTGTTGTTGTTTATTTGACGTTGTTGTTGTTGTTGTTTATTTGACGTTGTTGTTGTTGTTGTTTATTTGACGTTGTTGTTGTTGTTGACATAGTTGTTGTTGTTGTTTATTTGACATTGTTGTTGTTATTGACGTTGTTGTTGTTGTTGTTTATTTGACGTTGTTGTTGACATAATTGTTGTTGTTGTTTTTTATTTGACATTGTTGTTGTTGTTGTTTATTTGACGTTATTGTTGTTGTTGTTTATTTGACATTGTTGTTGTTGTTGACGTTGTTGTTGTTGTTGTTTATTTGACATTGTTGTTGTTGTTGACGTTGTTGTTGTTGTTTATTTGACTTTGTTGTTGTTGTTTATTTGACGTTGTTGTTGTTGTTGTTGACTTAGTTGTTGTTGTTGTTTATTTGACGTTGTTGTTATTGTTGACGTTGTTGTTTATTTGACTTTGTTGTTGTTGTTTCTTTGACGTTGTTGTTGTTGTTGACGTTGTTGTTTATTTGACGTTGTTGTTGTTATTTATTTGACATTGTTGTTGTTGTTTACGTTGTTGTTGTTGTTGTTGTTGTTTATTTGACATTGTTGTTGTTGTTGTTGACGTTGTTGTTGTTGTTGTTGTTGTTACTTTGACGTTGTTTTAGTATTGTTGTTTATTTGACATTGTTGTTGTTATTTATTTGACGTTGTTGTGGGTGACATTGTTGTTGTTGTTGTTGTTTATTTGAAGTTGTTGTTGTTGTTGTTTATTTGATGTAGTTGTTGTTGTTGTTGTTTATTTGACGTTTTTGTTGTTGTTGATGTTGTTGTTGTTGTTGTATATTTGACGTTGTTGTAGTTGTTATTGTTGTTGTTGTTTATTTGACATTGCTGTTGTTATTGTTGTTTATTTGACGTTGTTGTTGTTGTTTATTTTACATTGTTGTTGTTGTTTATTTGACGTTGTTGTTGTTGACAGTGTTGTTGTTGTTGTTGTTTATTTGACATTGTTGTTGTTGTTGTTGTTGTTGACGTTGTTGTTGTTTATTTGACGTTGTTGTTGTTGTTGTTGTTCTGTATTTGATGTTGTCATTGTTTATTTGACGTTGTTGTTGTTGTTTATTTAACGTTGTTGTTATTGACGTTGTTGTTGTTATTTTTTATTTGACGTTGTTGTTGTTGTTGTTTATTTGACATAGTTGTTGTTGTTGGCGTTGTTGTTGTTGTTTATTTGACGTTTTTATTGTTGTATATGTTGTTGTTGTTGTTGTTTATTTGACGTTGTTATTGTTGTTGTTTATTTGACGTTGTTGTTGTTGACGGTGTTGTTGTTATTTATTTGACGTTGTTGTTGTTGTTGTTGTTGTTGTTGTTTATTTGACGTTGTTGTTGTTGACGTTGTTGTTGTTGTTGTTGTTTATTAGACGTTGTTGTTGTTGTTGACATAGTTGTTGTTGTTGTTGTTGTTTATTTGACGTTTTTGTTGTTGTTGATGTTGTTGTTGTTTTCGTTGTTGTTTATTTGACGTTGTTGTTGTTGTTTAATTGACGTTGTTGTTGTTGTTGTTGTTGTTTATTTGACGTTGTTGTCGTTATTGTTGGTATTGTTGTTGTTGTTGTTTGTTTGACGTTGTTGTTGTTGTTGTTTATTTGACGTTGTTGTTGTTGTTGTTGTTTATTTGACGTTGTTGTTGTTGTTGACGTTGTTGTTGTTGTTTATTTGACATTGTTGTTGTTGTTATTGTTTATTTGACGTTGTTGTTGTTGTTGTTTATTTGGCGTTGTTGTTGTTGTTGACGTTGTTGTTGTTGTTGTTGTTTATTTGACGTTGTTGTTGTTGTTGACGTTGTTTTTGTTGTTGTTTATTTGATGTTGTTGTTGTTGTTGTTTATTTGACGTTGTTGTTGTTGTTTATTTGACGTTGTTGTTGTTGTTGTTTATTTGACATTGTTGTTGTTGACGGTGTTGTTGTTGTTGTTTATTTGACGTTGTGGTTGTTGTTGTTTATTTGACGTTGTTGTTGTTGACATTGTTGTTGTTGTTGTTTATTTGACGTTGTTATTGTTGTTGACATAGTTGTTGTTGTTGTTGTTTATTTGACGTTGTTATTGTTGTTGACATTGTTGTTGTTGTTTATTTGACGTTGTTGTTGTTGTTGACATAGTTGTTGTTGTTGTTGTTTATTTGACGTTGTTGTTGTTGTTGTTGACGTTGTTGTTGTTGTTGTTTATTTGACGTCGTTGTTGTTGTTGTTATTGTTGTTGTTGTTGTTGTTTATTTGACGTTGTTGTTGTTATTGTTTATTTGACGCTGTTGTTGTTGTTGTTTATTTGACGTCGTTGTTGTTGTTGACGTTGTTGTTGTTGTTTATTTGAGATTGTTGTCGTTGTTCTTATTGTTTATTTGACGTTGTTGTTGTTGTTGTTTATTTGGCATTGTTGTTGTTGTTGTTGACGTTGTTGTTGTTGTTTATTTGACGTTGTTGTTGTTGTTGACGTTGTTTTTGTTGTTGTTTATTTGACGTTGTTTTTGTTGTTGTTTATTTGACGTTGTTGTTGTTGTTTATTTGACGTTGTTGTTGTTGTTGTTTATTTGACGTTGTTGTTGTTGTTGATGTTTATTTGACATTGTTGTTGTTGACAGTGTTGTTGTTGTTGTTTATTTGACGTTGTGGTTGTTGTTGTTATTTTTGACGTTGTTGTTGTTGACGTTGTTGTTGTTGTTGTTTATTTGACGTTGTTGTTGTTGACATAGTTGTTGTTGTTGTTGTTTATTTGACGTTGTTGTTGTTGTTGACGTTGTTGTTGTTGTTGTTTATTTGTCGTTGTTGTTGTTGTTGACATAGTTGTTGTTGTTGTTGTTTATTTGACGTTGTTGTTGTTGTTGACGTTGTTGTTGTTGTTTATTTGTCGTTGTTGTTGTTGTTGACATAGTTGTTGTTGTTGTTGTTTATTTGACGTTGTTGTTGTTGACGGTGTTGTTGTTGTTTATTTGACGTTGTTGTTGTTGTTTATTTGACGTTGTTGTTGTTGACGTTGTTGTTTTTAGTGTTTGTTTGACATAGTTGTTGTTATTGACATAGTTGTTGTTGTTGTTGTTTATTTGACATTGTTGTTGTTGTTGACGTTGTTGTTGTTTATTTGAAATTGTTGTTGTTGTTGTTGACGTTGTTGTTGTTGTTGTTTATTTGACTTTGTTGTTGTTGTTGTTGTTGTTTATTTGACGTTGTTGTTGTTGTTGTTGACTTAATTGTTGTTGTTGTTTATTTGACGTTGTTGTTGTTGTTGTTGACGTTGTTGTTTATTTGACGTTGTTGTTGTTGTTGTTGTTTATTTGACGTTGTTGTTGTTATTTATTTGACATTGTTGTTGTTGTTGACGTTGTTGTTGTTGTTGTTTATTTGACATTGTTGTTGTTGTTGTTGACGTTGTTGTTGTTGTTGTTGTTTATTTGACGTTGTTTTAGTATTGTTGTTTATTTGACATTGTTAATATTTATTTGACGTTGTTGTGGGTGACATTGTTGTTGTTTATTTGACGTTGTTGTTGTTGTTTATTTGACGTAGTTGTTGTTGTTGACGTTATTGTTGTTGTTGACGTTATTGTTGTTGTTGTTGTTTATTTGACGTTTTTGTTGTGGTTGTTGTTGTTGTTGTATATTTGATGTTGTTGTTGTTGTTGTTATTGTTGTTGTTGTTGTTGTTGTTTATTTGAAATTGTTGTTGTTGTTTATTTGACGTTGTTGTTGTTGTTTATTTGACGTTGTTGTTGTTGTTTATTTGACATTGTTGTTGTTGACGTTGTTGTTGTTGTTGTTGTTTATTTGACATTGTTGTTGATGTTGTTGACGTTGTTATTGTTTATTTGACGTTGTTGTTGTTGTTGTTCTTTATTTGACGTTGTTATTGTTTATTTGACGTTGTTGTTGTTGTTTATTTGATGTTGTTGTTGTTGTTGTTTATTTGACGTTGTTGTTGTTGACAGTGTTGTTGTTGTTGTTTATTTGACGTTGTTGTTGTTGTTTATTTGACGTTGTTGTTGTTGTTGTTTATTTGACGTTGTTGTTGTTGTTGACATAGTTGTTGTTGTTGTTTATTTGACATTTTTGTTGTTGTTGATGTTGTTGTTGTTTTCGTTGTTGTTTATTTGACGTTGTTGTAGTTGTTTAATTGACGTTGTTGTTGTTGTTGTTTACTTGACGTTGTTGTTGTTATTGTGGTTGTTGTTGTTGTTTATTTGACGTTATTGTTATTGTTGTTTATTTGACGTTATTGTTGTTGTTATTGTTTATTTGACGTTGTTGTTGTTGTTGACGTTGTTGTTGTTGTTGTTTATTTGACGTTGTTGTTGTTGTTTATTTGACATTGTTGTTGTTGTTGTTATTGTTTATTTGACGTTGTTGTTATTGTTGTTTATTTGGCATTGTTGTTGTTGTTGACATTGTTGTTTATTTGACGTTGTTGTTGTTGTTGACGTTGTTTTTGTTGTTGTTTATTTGATGTTGTTGTTGCTGTTGTTTATTTGACGTTGTTGTTGTTGTTTATTTGACGTTGTTGTTGTTGTTTGTTTGACGTTGTTGTTGTTGTTGTTTATTTGACATTGTTGTTGCTGACGGTGTTGTTGTTGTTGTTGTTTATTTGACGTTGTTGTTGTTGTTGTTGTTTATTTGACGTTGTTGTTGTGGACGTTGTTGTTGTTGTTGTTTATTTGACTTTGTTGTTGTTGACATAGTTGTTGTTGTTGTTGTTTATTTGACGTTGTTGTTGTTGTTTATTTGGCGTTATTGTTGTTGTTGTTGACGTTGTTGTTGTTGTTGTTTATTTGACGTTGTTGTTCTTGTTGTTGTTGACGTTGTTTTTGTTGTTGTTTATTTGACGTTGTTGTTGTTGTTGTTGTTTATTTGACGTTGTTGTTGTTGTTGTTTATTTGACGTTGTTGTTGTTGTTGTTTATTTGACGTTGTTGTTGTTGTTGTTTATTTGACATTGTTGTTGTTGACGGTGTTGTTGTTGTTTATTTGACGTTGTTGTTGTTGTTGTTGTTGTTTATTTGACGTTGTTGTTGTTGTTTATTTGACGTTGTTGTTGTTGTTGACATAGTTGTTGTTGTTGTTGTTTATTTGACATTGTTGTTGTTATTGACGTTGTTGTTGTTGTTGTTTATTTGACGTTGTTGTTGACATAATTGTTGTTGTTGTTTTTTATTTGACATTGTTGTTGTTGTTGTTTATTTGACGTTGTTGTTGTTGTTGTTTATTTGACATTGTTGTTGTTGTTGACGTTGTTGTTGTTGTTGTTGTTGTTTATTTGACATTGTTGTTGTTGTTGACGTTGTTGTTGTTGTTTATTTGACTTTGTTGTTGTTGTTTATTTGACGTTGTTGTTGTTGTTGTTGTTGACTTAGTTGTTGTTGTTGTTTATTTGACGTTGTTGTTATTGTTGACGTTGTTGTTTATTTGACTTTGTTGTTGTTGTTTCTTTGACGTTGTTGTTGTTGTTGACGTTGTTGTTGTTGTTTATTTGACGTTGTTGTTGTTATTTATTTGACATTGTTGTTGTTGTTTACGTTGTTGTTGTTGTTGTTTATTTGACATTGTTGTTGTTGTTGTTGTTGACGTTGTTGTTGTTGTTGTTGTTGTTACTTTGACGTTGTTTTAGTATTGTTGTTTATTTGACATTGTTGTTGTTATTTATTTGACGTTGTTGTGGGTGACATTGTTGTTGTTGTTGTTTATTTGAAGTTGTTGTTGTTGTTGTTTATTTGATGTAGTTGTTGTTGTTGACGTTGTTGTTGTTGTTGTTTATTTGACGTTTTTGTTGTTGTTGATGTTGTTGTTGTTGTATATTTGACGTTGTTGTAGTTGTTATTGTTGTTGTTGTTTATTTGACATTGTTGTTGTTATTGTTGTTTATTTGACGTTGTTGTTGTTGTTTATTTTACATTGTTGTTGTTGTTTATTTGACGTTGTTGTTGTTGACAGTGTTGTTGTTGTTGTTGTTTATTTGACATTGTTGTTGTTGTTGTTGTTGTTGACGTTGTTGTTGTTTATTTGACGTTGTTGTTGTTGTTGTTCTGTATTTGACGTTGTCATTGTTTATTTGACGTTGTTGTTGTTGTTTATTTAACGTTGTTGTTATTGACGTTGTTGTTGTTATTGTTTATTTGACGTTGTTGTTGTTGTTGTTTATTTGACATAGTTGTTGTTGTTGGCGTTGTTGTTGTTGTTTATTTGACGTTTTTGTTGTTGTATATGTTGTTGTTGTTGTTGTTTATTTGACATTGTTGTTGTTGTTTATTTGACGTTGTTGTTGTTGACGGTGTTGTTGTTATTTATTTGACGTTGTTGTTGTTGTTGTTGTTGTTGTTGTTTATTTGACGTTGTTGTTGTTGACGTTGTTGTTGTTGTTGTTTATTAGACGTTGTTGTTGTTGTTGACATAGTTGTTGTTGTTGTTGTTGTTTATTTGACGTTTTTGTTGTTGTTGATGTTGTTGTTGTTTTCGTTGTTGTTTATTTGACGTTGTTGTTGTTGTTTAATTGACGTTGTTGTTGTTGTTGTTGTTGTTTATTTGACGTTGTTGTCGTTATTGTTGGTATTGTTGTTGTTGTTGTTTGTTTGACGTTGTTGTTGTTGTTGTTGTTTATTTGACGCTGTTGTTGTTGTTGTTGTTGTTTATTTGACGTTGTTGTTGTTGACAGTGTTGTTGTTATTTATTTGACGTTGTTGTTGTTGTTGTTGTTTATTTGACGTTGTTGTTGTTGACGTTGTTGTTGTTGTTGTTTATTAGACGTTGTTGTTGTTGTTGACATAGTTGTTGTTGTTGTTGTTGTTTATTTGACGTTTTTGTTGTTGTTGATGTTGTTGTTGTTTTCGTTGTTGTTTATTTGACGTTGTTGTTGTTGTTTAATTGACGTTGTTGTTGTTGTTGTTGTTGTTTATTTGACGTTGTTGTCGTTATTGTTGGTATTATTGTTGTTGTTGTTTGTTTGACGTTGTTGTTGTTGTTGTTTATTTGACGCTGTTGTTGTTGTTGTTGTTTATTTGACGTTGTTGTTGTTGACGTTGTTGTTGTTGTTTATTTGACATTGTTGTTGTTGTTATTGTTTATTTGACGTTGTTGTTGTTGTTGTTTATTTGGCGTTGTTGTTGTTGTTGACGTTGTTGTTGTTGTTGTTGTTTATTTGACGTTGTTGTTGTTGTTGACGTTGTTTTTGTTGTTGTTTATTTGATGTTGTTGTTGTTGTTGTTTATTTGACGTTGTTGTTGTTGTTTATTTGACGTTGTTGTTGTTGTTGTTTATTTGACATTGTTGTTGTTGACGGTGTTGTTGTTGTTGTTTATTTGACGTTGTGGTTGTTGTTGTTTATTTGACGTTGTTGTTGTTGACATTGTTGTTGTTGTTGTTTATTTGACGTTGTTATTGTTGTTGACATAGTTGTTGTTGTTGTTGTTTATTTGACGTTTTTATTGTTGTTGACATTGTTGTTGTTGTTTATTTGACGTTGTTGTTGTTGTTGACATAGTTGTTGTTGTTATTTATTTGACGTTGTTGTTGTTGTTGTTGACGTTGTTGTTGTTGTTGTTTATTTGACGTCGTTGTTGTTGTTGTTATTGTTGTTGTTGTTGTTGTTTATTTGACGTTGTTGTTGTTGTTGTTTATTTGACGTTGTTGTTGTTGTTGTTTATTTGACGTGGTTGTTGTTGTTGACGTTGTTGTTGTTGTTTATTTGAGATTGTTGTCGTTGTTCTTATTGTTTATTTGACGTTGTTGTTGTTGTTGTTGTTTATTTGGCATTGTTGTTGTTGTTGTTGACGTTGTTGTTGTTGTTTATTTGACGTTGTTGTTGTTGTTGACGTTGTTTTTGTTGTTGTTTATTTGACGTTGTTTTTGTTGTTGTTTATTTGACGTTGTTGTTGTTGTTTATTTGACGTTGTTGTTGTTGTTGTTGTTTATTTGACGTTGTTGTTGTTGTTGTTGTTGTTTATTTGACATTGTTGTTGTTGATAGTGTTGTTGTTGTTGTTTATTTGACGTTGTGGTTGTTGTTGTTATTTTTGACGTTGTTGTTGTTGACGTTGTTGTTGTTGTTGTTTATTTGACGTTGTTGTTGTTGTTGTTGTTGACATAGTTGTTGTTGTTGTTGTTTATTTGACGTTGTTGTTGTTGTTGACGTTGTTATTGTTGTTGTTTATTTGTCGTTGTTGTTGTTGTTGACATAGTTGTTATTGTTGTTGTTTATTTGACGTTGTTGTTGTTGTTGACGTTGTTGTTGTTGTTTATTTGACGTTGTTGTTGTTGTTTATTTGACATTGTTGTTGTTGTTGACGTTGTTGTTGTTGTTGTTGTTGTTTATTTGACATTGTTGTTGTTGTTGTTGTTTATTTGACTTTGCTGTTGTTGTTTATTTGACGTTGTTGTTGTTGTTGACGTTGTTTTTGTTGTTGTTTATTTGATGTTGTTGTTGCTGTTGTTTATTTGACGTTGTTGTTGTTGTTTATTTGACGTTGTTGTTGTTGTTTGTTTGACGTTGTTGTTGTTGTTTATTTGACATTGTTATTGCTGACGGTGTTGTTGTTGTTGTTGTTGTTTATTTGACGTTGTTGTTGTTGTGGTTGTTTATTTGACGTTGTTGTTGTGGACGTTGTTGTTGTTGTTGTTTATTTGACTTTGTTGTTGTTGACATAGTTGTTGTTGTTGTTGTTTATTTGACGTTGTTGTTGTTGTTTATTTGGCGTTATTGTTGTTGTTGTTGACGTTGTTGTTGTTGTTGTTTATTTGACGTTGTTGTTGTTGTTGACGTTGTTTTTGTTGTTGTTTATTTGACGTTGTTGTTGTTGTTGTTGTTTATTTGACGTTGTTGTTGTTGTTGTTTATTTGACGTTGTTGTTGTTGTTGTTTATTTGACGTTGTTGTTGTTGTTGTTTATTTGACATTGTTGTTGTTGACAGTGTTGTTGTTGTTTATTTGACGTTGTTGTTGTTGTTGTTTATTTGACGTTGTTGTTGTTGTTGTTTATTTGACGTTGTTGTTGTTGTTGACATAGTTGTTGTTGTTGTTGTTTATTTGACATTGTTGTTGTTATTGACGTTGTTGTTGTTGTTGTTTATTTGACGTTGTTGTTGACATAATTGTTGTTGTTGTTTTTTATTTGACATTGTTGTTGTTGTTGTTTATTTGACGTTGTTGTTGTTTATTTGACATTGTTGTTGTTGTTGACGTTGTTGTTGTTGTTGTTGTTTATTTGACATTGTTGTTGTTGTTGACGTTGTTGTTGTTGTTTATTTGACTTTGTTGTTGTTGTTTATTTGACGTTGTTGTTGTTGTTGTTGTTGACTTAGTTGTTGTTGTTGTTTATTTGACGTTGTTGTTATTGTTGACGTTGTTGTTTATTTGACTTTGTTGTTGTTGTTTCTTTGACGTTGTTGTTGTTGTTGACGTTGTTGTTGTTGTTTATTTGACGTTGTTGTTGTTATTTATTTGACATTGTTGTTGTTGTTTACGTTGTTGTTGTTGTTGTTGTTTATTTGACATTGTTGTTGTTGTTGTTGTTGACGTTGTTGTTGTTGTTGTTGTTGTTACTTTGACGTTGTTTTAGTATTGTTGTTTATTTGACATTGTTGTTGTTATTTATTTGACGTTGTTGTGGGTGACATTGTTGTTGTTGTTGTTGTTTATTTGAAGTTGTTGTTGTTGTTTATTTGATGTAGTTGTTGTTGTTGACGTTGTTGTTGTTGTTGTTTATTTGACGTTTTTGTTGTTGTTGATGTTGTTGTTGTTGTATATTTGACGTTGTTGTAGTTGTTATTGTTGTTGTTGTTTATTTGACATTGTTGTTGTTATTGTTGTTTATTTGACGTTGTTGTTGTTGTTTATTTTACATTGTTGTTGTTGTTTATTTGACGTTGTTGTTGTTGACAGTGTTGTTGTTGTTGTTGTTTATTTGACATTGTTGTTGTTGTTGTTGTTGACGTTGTTGTTGTTTATTTGACGTTGTTGTTGTTGTTGTTGTTCTGTATTTGACGTTGTCATTGTTTATTTGACGTTGTTGTTGTTGTTTATTTAACGTTGTTGTTATTGACGTTGTTGTTGTTATTGTTTATTTGACGTTGTTGTTGTTGTTGTTTATTTGACATAGTTGTTGTTGTTGGCGTTGTTGTTGTTGTTTATTTGACGTTTTTGTTGTTGTATATGTTGTTGTTGTTGTTGTTTATTTGACATTGTTGTTGTTGTTTATTTGACGTTGTTGTTGTTGACAATGTTGTTGTTATTTATTTGACGTTGTTGTTGTTGTTGTTTATTTGACGTTGTTGTTGTTGTTGTTTATTTGACGTTGTTGTTGTTGTTGTTTATTTGACATTGTTGTTGTTGACAGTGTTGTTGTTGTTTATTTGACGTTGTTGTTGTTGTTGTTTATTTGACGTTGTTGTTGTTGTTGTTTATTTGACGTTGTTGTTGTTGTTGACATAGTTGTTGTTGTTGTTGTTTATTTGACATTGTTGTTGTTATTGACGTTGTTGTTGTTGTTGTTTATTTGACGTTGTTGTTGACATAATTGTTGTTGTTGTTTTTTATTTGACATTGTTGTTGTTGTTGTTTATTTGACGTTGTTGTTGTTTATTTGACATTGTTGTTGTTGTTGACGTTGTTGTTGTTGTTGTTGTTTATTTGACATTGTTGTTGTTGTTGACGTTGTTGTTGTTGTTTATTTGACTTTGTTGTTGTTGTTTATTTGACGTTGTTGTTGTTGTTGTTGTTGACTTAGTTGTTGTTGTTGTTTATTTGACGTTGTTGTTATTGTTGACGTTGTTGTTTATTTGACTTTGTTGTTGTTGTTTCTTTGACGTTGTTGTTGTTGTTGACGTTGTTGTTGTTGTTTATTTGACGTTGTTGTTGTTGTTTATTTGACGTTGTTGTTGTTATTTATTTGACATTGTTGTTGTTGTTTACGTTGTTGTTGTTGTTGTTTATTTGACATTGTTGTTGTTGTTGTTGTTGACGTTGTTGTTGTTGTTGTTGTTGTTACTTTGACGTTGTTTTAGTATTGTTGTTTATTTGACATTGTTGTTGTTATTTATTTGACGTTGTTGTGGGTGACATTGTTGTTGTTGTTGTTGTTTATTTGAAGTTGTTGTTGTTGTTTATTTGATGTAGTTGTTGTTGTTGACGTTGTTGTTGTTGTTGTTTATTTGACGTTTTTGTTGTTGTTGATGTTGTTGTTGTTGTATATTTGACGTTGTTGTAGTTGTTATTGTTGTTGTTGTTTATTTGACATTGTTGTTGTTATTGTTGTTTATTTGACGTTGTTGTTGTTGTTTATTTTACATTGTTGTTGTTGTTTATTTGACGTTGTTGTTGTTGACAGTGTTGTTGTTGTTGTTGTTTATTTGACATTGTTGTTGTTGTTGTTGTTGTTGACGTTGTTGTTGTTTATTTGACGTTGTTGTTGTTGTTGTTGTTCTGTATTTGACGTTGTCATTGTTTATTTGACGTTGTTGTTGTTGTTTATTTAACGTTGTTGTTATTGACGTTGTTGTTGTTATTGTTTATTTGACGTTGTTGTTGTTGTTGTTTATTTGACATAGTTGTTGTTGTTGGCGTTGTTGTTGTTGTTTATTTGACGTTTTTGTTGTTGTATATGTTGTTGTTGTTGTTGTTTATTTGACATTGTTGTTGTTGTTTATTTGACGTTGTTGTTGTTGACAATGTTGTTGTTATTTATTTGACGTTGTTGTTGTTGTTGTTGTTGTTTATTTGACGTTGTTGTTGTTGACGTTGTTGTTGTTGTTGTTTATTAGACGTTGTTGTTGTTGTTGACATAGTTGTTGTTGTTGTTGTTGTTTATTTGACGTTTTTGTTGTTGTTGATGTTGTTGTTGTTTTCGTTGTTGTTTATTTGACGTTGTTGTTGTTGTTTAATTGACGTTGTTGTTGTTGTTGTTGTTGTTTATTTGACGTTGTTGTCGTTATTGTTGGTATTGTTGTTGTTGTTGTTTGTTTGACGTTGTTGTTGTTGTTGTTGTTTATTTGACGCTGTTGTTGTTGTTGTTGTTGTTTATTTGACGTTGTTGTTGTTGACGTTGTTGTTGTTGTTTATTTGACATTGTTGTTGTTGTTATTGTTTATTTGACGTTGTTGTTGTTGTTGTTGTTTATTTGGCGTTGTTGTTGTTGTTGACGTTGTTGTTATTGTTGTTTATTTGACGTTGTTGTTGTTGTTGACGTTGTTTTTGTTGTTGTTTATTTGATGTTGTTGTTGTTATTGTTTATTTGACGTTGTTGTTGTTGTTTATTTGACGTTGTTGTTGTTGTTGTTTATTTGACATTGTTGTTGTTGACGGTGTTGTTGTTGTTGTTTATTTGACGTTGTGATTGTTGTTGTTTATTTGACGTTGTTGTTGTTGACATTGTTGTTGTTGTTGTTGTTTATTTGACGTTGTTATTGTTGTTGACATAGTTGTTGTTGTTGTTGTTTATTTGACGTTGTTATTGTTGTTGACATTGTTGTTGTTGTTTATTTGACGTTGTTGTTGTTGTTGTTGACATAGTTGTTGTTGTTGTTTATTTGACGTTGTTGTTGTTGTTGTTGACGTTGTTGTTGTTGTTGTTTATTTGACGTCGTTGTTGTTGTTGTTATTGTTGTTGTTGTTGTTGTTTATTTGACGTTGTTGTTGTTGTTGTTTATTTGACGCTGTTGTTGTTGTTGTTTATTTGACGTGGTTGTTGTTGTTGACGTTGTTGTTGTTGTTTATTTGAGATTGTTGTCGTTGTTCTTATTGTTTATTTGACGTTGTTGTTGTTGTTGTTGTTTATTTGGCATTGTTGTTGTTGTTGTTGACGTTGTTGTTGTTGTTTATTTGACGTTGTTGTTGTTGTTGACGTTGTTTTTGTTGTTGTTTATTTGACGTTGTTTTTGTTGTTGTTTATTTGACGTTGTTGTTGTTGTTTATTTGACATTGTTGTTGTTGTTTATTTGACGTTGTTGTTGTTGTTGTTGTTGTTTATTTGACATTGTTGTTGTTGACAGTGTTGTTGTTGTTGTTTATTTGACGTTGTGGTTGTTGTTGTTATTTTTGACGTTGTTGTTGTTGACGTTGTTGTTGTTGTTGTTTATTTGACGTTGTTGTTGTTGTTGACATAGTTGTTGTTGTTGTTGTTTATTTGACGTTGTTGTTGTTGTTGACGTTGTTGTTGTTGTTGTTTATTTGTCGTTGTTGTTGTTGTTGACATAGTTGTTGTTGTTGTTGTTTATTTGACGTTGTTGTTGTTGTTGACGTTGTTGTTGTTGTTTATTTGACGTTGTTGTTGTTGTTGTTGTTGTTGTTTATTTGACATTGTTGTTGTTGTTGACGTTGTTGTTGTTGTTGTTGTTGTTTATTTGACATTGTTGTTGTTGTTGTTGTTTATTTGACTTTGCTGTTGTTGTTTATTTGACGTTGTTGTTGTTGTTGACTTAGTTGTGGTTGTTGTTTATTTGACGTTGTTGTTGTTGTTGACGTTGTTGTTTATTTGACATTGTTGTTGTTGTTTATTTGACGTTGTTGTTGTTGACGTTGTTATTGTTTATTTGACGTTGTTGTTGTTGACGTTGTTGTTGTTGTTGTTATTGTTTATTTGACGTAGTTGTTGTTGTTGACGTTGTTGTTGTTGTTGTTGTTGTTTATTTGACGTTATTGTTGTTGTTGATGTTGTTGTTGTTGTTGTATATTAGACGTTGTTGTAGTTGTTATTGTTGTTGTTGTTGTTGTTGTTTATTTGACATTGTTGTTATTGTTGTTTATTTGACGTTGTTGTTTTTGTTTATTTGACGTTGTTGTTGTTGACGTTGTTGTTGTTGTTGTTGTTGTTGACGGTGTTGTTGTTGTTGTCTGTTTGACATTGTTGTCGTTGTTGTTGTTGACGTTGTTGTTGTTTATTTGACGTTGTTTTTGTTGCTGTTCTTTATTTGACGTTGTAATTGTTTATTTGACGTTGATGTTGTTGTTGTTTATTTGACGTAGTTGTTGTTGTTGACGTTGTTATTATTGTTGTTGTTTATTTGACGTTTATGTTGTTGTTTATGTTGTTATTGTTGTTGTTTATTTGACGTTGTTGTTGTTGTTGTTGTTGTTGTTTATTTGACGTTGTTGTTGTTGACGGTGTTGTTGTTGTTTATTTGACGTTGTTGTTGTTGTTGTTTATTTGACGTTGTTGTTGTTGACATTGTTGTTGTTGTTGTTTATTTGACATAGTTGTTGTTGTTGACATAGTTGTTGTTGTTGTTGTTTATTTGACGTTGTTGTTGTTGTTGTTGTTAACGTTGTTGTTGTTGTTGACGTTGTTGTTGTTGTTTATTTGACATTGTTGTTGTTGTTGTTGATGTTGTTGTTGTTGTTTATTTGACATTGTTGTTGTTGTTTATTTGACGTTGTTGTTGTTGACGTTGTTGTTGTTTTTTATTTGACGTTGTTGTTGTTGACGTTGTTGTTGTTGTTGTTGTTATTGTTTATTTGACGTAGTTGTTGTTATTGACGTTGTTGTTGTTGTTGTTTATTTGACGTTATTGTTGTTGTTGATGTTGTTGTTGTTGTTGTATATTTGACGTTGTTGTAGTTGTTATTGTTGTTGTTGTTTTTTATTTGACATTGTTGTTGTTGTTGTTTATTTGACGTTGTTGTTGTTGTTTATTTGACGTTGTTGTTTATTTGACGTTGTTGTTGTTGACGGTGTTGTTGTTGTTGTTGTTGTCTGTTTGACATTGTTGTCGTTGTTGTTGTTGACGTTGTTGTTGTTTATTTGACGTTGTTTTTGTTGTTGTTCTTTATTTGACGTTGTTATTGTTTATTTGACATTGTTGTTGTTGTTTATTTAACGTTGTTGTTGTTGACGTTGTTGTTGTTGTTATTGTTTATTTGACATTGATGTTGTTGTTGTTTATTTGACGTAGTTGTTGTTGTTGACGTTGTTGTTATTGTTGTTGTTTATTTGACTTTTATGTTGTTGTTGATGTTGTTGTTGTTGTTGTTTATTTGACGTTTTTGTTGTTGACGGTGTTGTTGTTGTTTATTTGACATTGTTGTTGTTGTTGTTTATTTGACGTTGTTGTTGTTGACGTTGTTGTTGTTGTTGTTGACTTAATTGTTGTTGTTGTTTATTTGACGTTGTTGTTGTTGTTGACGTTGTTGTTTATTTGATGTTGTTGCTGTTGTTGTTTATTTGACGTTGTTGTTGTTATTTATTTGACATTGTTGTTGTTGTTGACGTTGTTGTTGTTGTTGTTTATTTGACATTGTTGTTGTTGTTGACGTTGTTGTTGTTGTTGTTTATTTGACGTTGTTTTAGTATTGTTATTTATTTGACATTGTTGTTATTTATTTGACGTTGTTGTGGGTGACATTGTTGTTGTTTATTTGACGTTGTTGTGGTTGTTGTTTATTTGACGTAGTTGTTGTTGTTGACGTTATTGTTGTTGTTGTTGTTTATTTGACGTTTGTGTTGTTGTTGTTGTATATTTGACGTTGTTGTTGTTGTTGTTGTTGTTGTTTATTTGAAATTGTTGTTGTTGTTGTTTATTTGACGTTGTTGTTGTTGTTGTTTATTTGACGTTGTTGTTGTTGTTGTTTATTTGACATTGTTGTTGTTGACGGTGTTGTTGTTGTTGTTTATTTGACATTGTTGTTGATGTTGTTGACGTTGTTGTTGTTTATTTGACGTTGTTGTTGTTGTTGTTCTTTATTTGACGTTGTTATTTTTTATTTGACGTTGTTGTTGTTGTTTATTTGACGTTGTTGTTGTTGTTGTTTATTTGACGTTGTTGTTGTTGACGGTGTTGTTGTTGTTGTTTATTTGACGTTGTTGTTGTTGTTTATTTGACGTTGTTGTTGTTGGCGTTGTTGTTGTTGTTGTTTATTTGACGTTGTTGTTGTTGTTGACATAGTTGTTGTTGTTGTTTATTTGACATTTTTGTTGTTGTTGATGTTGTTGTTGTTTTCGTTGTTGTTTATTTGACGTTGTTGTAGTTGTTTAATTGACGTTGTTGTTGTTGTTTATTTAACGTTGTTGTTGTTATTGTGGTTGTTGTTGTTTATTTGACGTTATTGTTGTTGTTGTTTATTTGACGTTATTGTTGTTGTTATTGTTTATTTGACGTTGTTGTTGTTGTTAACGTTGTTGTTGTTGTTGTTTATTTGACGTTGTTGTTGTTTATTTGACATTGTTGTTGTTGTTGTTATTGTTTATTTGGCGTTGTTGTTGTTGTTGTTTATTTGGCGTTGTTGTTGTTGTTGACGTTGTTGTTGTTGTTGTTTATTTGACGTTGTTGTTGTTGTTGACATTGTTTTTGTTGTTGTTTATTTGATGTTGTTGTTGCTGTTGTTTATTTGACGTTGTTGTTGTTGTTTATTTGACGTTGTTGTTGTTGTTTGTTTGACGTTGTTGTTGTTGTTGTTGTTGTTTATTTGACATTGTTGTTGCTGACGGTGTTGTTGTTGTTGTTGTTTATTTGACGTTGTTGTTGTTGTTGTTGTTTATTTGACGTTGTTGTTGTTGTTGTTGTTGTTTATTTGACGTTGTTGTTGTTGACATAGTTGTTGTTGTTGTTGTTTATTTGACGTTGTTGTTGTTGTTTATTTGGCGTTATTGTTGTTGTTGTTGACGTTGTTGTTGTTGTTGTTTATTTGACGTTGTTGTTGTTGTTGACGTTGTTTTTGTTGTTGTTTATTTGACGTTGTTGTTGTTGTTTATTTGACGTTGTTGTTGTTGTTTATTTGACGTTGTTGTTGTTGTAGTTTATTTGACGTTGTTGTTGTTGTTGTTTATTTGACATTGTTGTTGTTGACGGTGTTGTTGTTGTTTATTTGACGTTGTTGTTGTTGTTTATTTGACGTTGTTGTTGTTGTTGTTTATTTGACGTTGTTGTTGTTGTTGACATAATTGTTGTTGTTGTTGTTTATTTGACATTGTTGTTGTTATTGCTGTTGTTGTTGTTGTTGTTTATTTGACGTTGTTGTTGACATAGTTGTTGTTGTTGTTGTTTATTTGACATTGTTGTTGTTGACGTTGTTGTTGTTGTTGTTTATTTGACGTTGTTGTTGTTGTTGTTTATTTGACATTGTTGTTGTTGTTGACGTTGTTGTTGTTGTTGTTTATTTGACATTGTTGTTGTTGTTGACGTTGTTGTTGTTGTTTATTTGACTTTGTTGTTATTGTTGTTGTTGTTGTTGTTTATTTGACGTTGTTGTTGTTGTTGTTGACTTAGTTGTTGTTGTTGTTTATTTGACGTTGTTGTTGTTGTTGACGTTGTTGTTTATTTGACATTGTTGTTGTTGTTTATTTGACGTTGTTGTTGTTGTTGACGTTGTTGTTGTTGTTTATTTGACGTTGTTGTTGTTGACGTTGTTGTTGTTGTTATTGTTTATTTGACGTAGTTGTTGTTGTTGACGTTGTTGTTGTTGTTGTTTATTTGATGTTATTGTTGTTGTTGATGTTGTTGTTGTTGTTGTTGTATATTTGACGTTGTTGTAGTTGTTATTATTGTTGTTGTTGTTGTTGTTGTTTATATGACATTGTTGTTGTTGTTGTTTATTTGACGTTGTTGTTGTTGTTTATTTGACGTTGTTGTTGTTGACGTTGTTGTTGTTGTTGTTGTTGTTGTTGTCTGTTTGACATTGTTGTCGTTGTTGTTGTTTATTTGACGTTGTTTTTGTTGTTGTTCTTTATTTGACGTTGTTATTGTTTATTTGACGTTTTTGTTGTTGTTTATTTAACGTTGTTATTGTTGACGTTGTTGTTGTTGTTATTGTTTATTTGACGTTGATGTTGTTGTTGTTTATTTGACGTAGTTGTTGTTGTTGACGTTGTTGTTATTGTTGTTGTTTATTTGACGTTTATGTTGTTGTTGATGTTGTTGTTGTTGTTGTTTATTTGACGTTGTTGTTGTTGTTGTCGTTTATTTGACGTTGTTGTTGTTGACGGTGTTGTTGTTGTTTATTTGACGTTGTTGTTATTGTTTATTTGACGTTGTTGTTGTTGACATTGTTGTTGTTGTTGTTTATTTGACATAGTTGTTGTTGTTGACATAGTTGTTGTTGTTGTTGTTTATTTGACGTTGTTGTTGTTGTTGTTGACGTTGTTGTTGTTGTTGACGTTGTTGTTGTTGTTTATTTGACATTGTTGTTGTTGTTGACGTTGTTGTTGTTTATTTGACATTGTTGTTGTTGTTTATCTGACGTTGTTGTTGTTGACGTTGTTGTTGTTGTTTATTTGACGTTGTTGTTGTTGACGTTGTTGTTCTTGTTGTTATTGTTTATTTGATGTAGTTGTTGTTGTTGACGTTGTTGTTGTTGTTTATTTGACGTTATTGTTGTTGTTGATGTTGTTGTTGTTGTTGTATATTTGACGTTGTTGTAGTTGTTATTGTTGTTGTTGTTGTTGTAGTTGTTTATTTGACGTTGTTGTTGTTGACATAGTTGTTGTTGTTGTTGTTTATTTGACGTTGTTGTTGTTGACGTTGTTGTTGTTGTTGTTTATTTGACGTTGTTGTTGTTGTTGACGTTGTTTTTGTTGTTGTTTATTTGACGTTGTTGTTGTTGTTGTTTATTTGACGTTGTTGTTGTTGTTTATTTGACGTTGTTGTTGTTGTAGTTTATTTGACGTTGTTGTTGTTGTTGTTTATTTGACATTGTTGTTGTTGACGGTGTTGTTGTTGTTTATTTGATGTTGTTGTTGTTGTTTATTTGACGTTGTTGTTGTTGTTGTTTATTTGACGTTGTTGTTGTTGTTGACATAGTTGTTGTTGTTGTTGTTTATTTGACATTGTTGTTGTTATTGACGTTTTTGTTGTTGTTGTTGTTTATTTGACGTTGTTGTTGACATAGTTGTTGTTGTTGTTGTTTATTTGACATTGTTGTTGTTGACGTTGTTGTTGTTGTTGTTTATTTGACGTTGTTGTTGTTGTTGTTTATTTGACATTGTTGTTGTTGTTGACGTTGTTGTTGTTGTTTATTTGACATTGTTGTTGTTGTTGACGTTGTTGTTGTTGTTTATTTGACTTTGTTGTTATTGTTGTTGTTGTTGTTGTTTATTTGACGTTGTTGTTGTTGACTTAGTTGTTGTTGTTGTTTATTTGACGTTGTTGTTGTTGTTGACGTTGTTGTTTATTTGACATTGTTGTTGTTGTTTATTTGACGTTGTTGTTGTTGTTGACGTTGTTGTTGTTGTTTATTTGACATTGTTGTTGTTGACGTTGTTGTTGTTGTTATTGTTTATTTGACGTAGTTGTTGTTGTTGACGTTGTTGTTGTTGTTGTTTATTTGATGTTATTGTTGTTGTTGATGTTGTTGTTGTTGTTGTATATTTGACGTTGTTGTAGTTGTTATTATTGTTGTTGTTGTTGTTGTTGTTGTTTATATGACATTGTTGTTGTTGTTGTTTATTTGACGTTGTTGTTGTTGTTTATTTGACGTTGTTGTTGTTGACGTTGTTGTTGTTGTTGTTGTTGTTGTTGTTGTCTGTTTGACATTGTTGTCGTTGTTGTTGTTGACGTTGTTGTTGTTTATTTGACGTTGTTTTTGTTGTTGTTCTTTATTTGACGTTGTTATTGTTTATTTGACGTTGTTGTTGTTGTTTATTTAACGTTGTTATTGTTGACGTTGTTGTTGTTGTTATTGTTTATTTGACGTTGATGTTGTTGTTGTTTATTTGACGTAGTTGTTGTTGTTGACGTTGTTGTTATTGTTGTTGTTTATTTGACGTTTATGTTGTTGTTGATGTTGTTGTTGTTGTTGTTGTTTATTTGACGTTGTTGTTGTTGTTGTCGTTTATTTGACGTTGTTGTTGTTGACGGTGTTGTTGTTGTTTATTTGACGTTGTTGTTGTTGTTGTTTATTTGACGTTGTTGTTGTTGACATTGTTGTTGTTGTTGTTTATTTGACATAGTTGTTGTTGTTGACATAGTTGTTGTTGTTGTTGTTTATTTGACGTTGTTGTTGTTGTTGTTGACGTTGTTGTTGTTGTTGACGTTGTTGTTGTTGTTTATTTGACATTGTTGTTGTTGTTGACGTTGTTGTTGTTTATTTGACATTGTTGTTGTTGTTTATTTGACGTTGTTGTTGTTGACGTTGTTGTTGTTGTTTATTTGACGTTGTTGTTGTTGACGTTGTTGTTCTTGTTGTTATTGTTTATTTGATGTAGTTGTTGTTGTTGACGTTGTTGTTGTTGTTTTTGTTTATTTGACGTTATTGTTGTTGTTGATGTTGTTGTTGTTGTTGTATATTTGACGTTGTTTTAGTTGTTATTGTTGTTGTTGTTGTAGTTGTTGTTTATTTGACATTGTTGTTGTTGTTGTTTATTTGACATTGTTGTTGTAGTTTATTTGACGTTGTTGTGTATTTGACGTTGTTGTTGTTGACGGTGTTGTTGTTGTTGTCTGTTTGACATTGTTGTCGTTGTTGTTGTTGTTGACGTTGTTGTTGTTTATTTGACGTTGTTTTTGTTGTTGTTCTTTATTTGACGTTGTTATTGTTTATTTGACGTTGTTGTTGTTGTTTATTTAACGTTGTTGTTGTTGACGTTGTTGTTGTTGTTATTGTTTATTTGACGTTGATGTTGTTGTTGTTTATTTGACGTAGTTGTTGTTGTTGACGTTGTTGTTATTGTTGTTGTTTATTTGACATTTATGTTGTTGTTGATGTTGTTGTTGTTGTTGTTTATTTGACGTTGTTGTTGTTATTGTTGTTTATTTGACGTTGTTGTTGTTGACGGTGTTGTTGTTGTTTATTTGACGTTGTTGTTGTTGTTGTTTACTTGACATTGTTGTTGTTGACGTTGTTGTTTTTGTTGTTTATTTGACATAGTTGTTGTTGTTGACATAGTTGTTGTTGTTGTTGTTTATTTGACGTTGTTGTTGTTGTTGACGTTGTTGTTGTTGTTGACGTTGTTGTTTATTTGACATTGTTGTTGTTGTTGACGTTGTTGTTGTTGTTTATTTGACATTGTTGTTGTTGTTGACGTTGTTGTTTTTGTTGTTTATTTGACTTTGTTATTGTTGTTGTTGTTGTTTATTTGACGTTGTTGTTGTTGTTGTTGACTTAATTGTTGTTGTTGTTTATTTGACGTTGTTGTTGTTGTTGTTTATTTGACGTTGTTGTTGTTGACGGTGTTGTTATTGTTGTTTATTTGACGTTGTTGTTGTTGTTTATTTGACGTTGTTGTTGTTGACGTTGTTGTTGTTGTTGTTGTTTATTTGATGTTGTTGTTGTTGTTGACGTTGTTGTTGTTGTTTATTTGACTTTGTTGTTATTGTTGTTGTTGTTGTTGTTTATTTGACAATGTTGTTGTTGTTGTTGTTGTTGTTGACTTAGTTGTTGTTGTTGTTGTTTATTTGACGTTGTTGTTGTTGTTGATGTTGTTGTTTATTTGACATTGTTGTTGTGGTTTATTTGACGTTGTTGTTGTTGTTGACGTTGTTGTTGTTGTTTATTTGACGTTGTTGTTGTTGACGTTGTTGTTGTTGTTATTGTTTATTTGACGTAGTTGTTGTTGTTGACGTTGTTGTTGTTGTTGTTTATTTGATGTTATTGTTGTTGTTGATGTTGTTGTTGTTGTATATTTGACGTTGTTGTAGTTGTTATTATTGTTGTTGTTGTTGTTGTTATTGTTTATATGACATTGTTGTTGTTGTTGTTTATTTGACGTTGTTGTTGTTGTTTATTTGACGTTGTTGTTGTTGACGTTGTTGTTGTTGTTGTTGTTGTCTGTTTGACATTGTTGTCGTTTTTGTTGTTGACGTTGTTGTTGTTTATTTGACGTTGTTTTTGTTGTTGTTCTTTATTTGACGTTGTTATTATTTATTTGACGTTGTTTTTGTTGTTTATTTAACGTTGTTATTGTTGACGTTGTTGTTGTTGTTATTGTTTATTTGACGTTGATGTTGTTGTTGTTTATTTGACGTAGTTGTTGTTGTTGACGTTGTTTTTATTGTTGTTGTTTATTTGACGTTTATGTTGTTGTTGATGTTGTTGTTGTTGTTGTTTATGTTGTTGTTGATGTTGACGTTGTTGTTGTTGACGGTGTTGTTGTTGTTTATTTGACGTTGTTGTTGTTGTTGTTTATTTGACGTTGTTGTTGTTGACATTGTTGTTGTTGTTGTTTATTTGACATAGTTGTTGTTGTTGTTGTTTATTTGACGTTATTGTTGTTGTTGTTGACGTTGGTGTTGTTGTTGACGTTGTGGTTGTTGTTTATTTGACATTGTCGTTGTTGTTGACGTTGTTGTTGTTTATTTGACATTGTTGTTGTTGTTTATTTGACGTTGTTGTTGTTGACGTTGTTGTTGTTGTTTATTTGACGTTGTTGTTGTTGACGTTGTTGTTCTTGTTGTTATTGTTTATTTGATGTAGTTGTTGTTGTTGACGTTGTTGTTGTTGTTGTTGTTTATTTGACGTTATTGTTGTTGTTGATGTTGTTGTTGTTGTTGTATATTTGACGTTGTTGTAGTTGTTATTGTTGTTGTTGTTGTAGTTGTTGTTTATTTGACATTGTTGTTGTTGTTGTTTATTTGACATTGTTGTTGTTGTTTATTTGACGTTGTTGTGTATTTGACGTTGTTGTTGTTGACGGTGTTGTTGTTGTTGTCTGTTTGACATTGTTGTCGTTGTTGTTGTTGACGTTGTTGTTGTTTATTTGACGTTGTTTTTGTTGTTGTTCTTTATTTGACGTTGTTATTGTTTATTTGACGTTGTTGTTGTTGTTTATTTAACGTTGTTGTTGTTGACGTTGTTGTTGTTGTTATTGTTTATTTGACGTTGATGTTGTTGTTGTTTATTTGACGTAGTTGTTGTTGTTGACGTTGTTGTTGTTGTTGTTGTTTATTTGACATTTATGTTGTTCTTGATGTTGTTGTTGTTGTTTATTTGACGTTGTTGTTGTTATTGTTGTTTATTTGGCGTTGTTGTTGTTGACGGTGTTGTTGTTGTTTATTTGACGTTGTTGTTGTTGTTGTTTACTTGACGTTGTTGTTGTTGACGTTGTTGTTTTTGTTGTTTATTTGACATAGTTGTTGTTGTTGACATAGTTGTTGTTGTTGTTGTTTATTTGACGTTGTTGTTGTTGTTGACGTTGTTGTTGTTGTTGACGTTGTTGTTGTTGTTTATTTGACATTGTTGTTGTTGTTGACGTTGTTGTTGTTGTTTATTTGACATTGTTGTTGTTGTTGTTGACGTTGTTGTTTTTGTTGTTTATTTGACTTTGTTGTTGTTGTTGTTGTTGTTTATTTGACGTTGTTGTTGTTGTTGTTGACTTAATTGTTGTTGTTGTTTATTTGACGTTGTTGTGGTTGTTGACGTTGTTGTTTATTTGACGTTGTTGTTGTTGTTTATTTGACGTTGTTGTTGTTATTTATTTGACATTGTTGTTGTTGTTGACGTTGTTGATGTTGTTGTTTATTTGACATTGTTGTTGTTGTTGTTGTTGACGTTGTTGTTGTTGTTGTTTATTTGACGTTGTTTTAGTATTGTTGTTTATTTGACATTGTTGTTATTTTTTTGACGTTGTTGTGGGTGACATTGTTGTTGTTTATTTGACGTTGTTGTTGTTGTTTATTTGACGTAGTTGTTGTTGTTGACGTTATTGTTGTTGTTGACGTTATTGTTGTTGTTGTTGTTTATTTGACGTTTTTGTTGTTGTTGTTGTTGTTGTTGTAGATTTGACGTTGTTGTTGTTGTTATTGTTGTTGTTGTTGTTTATTTGAAATTGTTGTTGTTGTTGTTTATTTGACGTTGTTGTTGTTGTTTATTTGACGTTGTTGTTGTTGTTGTTGTTTATTTGACATTGTTGTTGTTGACGGTGTTGTTGTTGTTGTTGTTTATTTGACATTGTTGTTGATGATGTTGACGTTGTTGTTGTTTATTTGACGTTGTTGTTGTTGTTGTTCTTTATTTGACGTTGTTATTGTTTATTTGACGTTGTTGTTGTTGTTTATTTGACGTTGTTGTTGTTTATTTGACGTTGTTGTTGTTGTTGTTTACTTGACGTTGTTGTTGTTGACGTTGTTGTTTTTGTTGTTTATTTGACATAGTTGTTGTTGTTGACATAGTTGTTGTTGTTGTTGTTTATCTGACGTTGTTGTTGTTGTTGTTGTTGTTGTTGACGTTGTTGTTGTTGTTGACGTTGTTGTTGTTGTTTATTTGACATTGTTGTTGTTGTTGACGTTGTTGTTGTTGTTTATTTGACATTGTTGTTGTTGTTGTTGACGTTGTTGTTTTTGTTGTTTATTTGACTTTGTTGTTGTTGTTGTTGTTGTTGTTTATTTGACGTTGTTGTTGTTGTTGTTGACTTAATTGTTGTTGTTGTTTATTTGACGTTGTTGTGGTTGTTGACGTTGTTGTTTATTTGACGTTGTTGTTGTTGTTTATTTGACGTTGTTGTTGTTATTTATTTGACATTGTTGTTGTTGTTGACGTTGTTGTTGTTGTTGTTGTTTATTTGACATTGTTGTTGTTGTTGTTGACGTTGTTGTTGTTGTTGTTTATTTGACGTTGTTTTAGTATTATTGTTTATTTGACATTGTTGTTATTTTTTTGACGTTGTTGTGGGTGACATTGTTGTTGTTTATTTGACGTTGTTGTTGTTGTTTATTTGACGTAGTTGTTGTTGTTGACGTTATTGTTGTTGTTGACGTTATTGTTGTTGTTGTTGTTTATTTGACGTTTTTGTTGTTGTTGTTGTTGTTGTAGATTTGACGTTGTTGTTGTTGTTATTGTTGTTGTTGTTGTTGTTGTTGTTGTTTATTTGAAATTGTTGTTGTTGTTGTTTATTTGACGTTGTTGTTGTTGTTTATTTGACGTTGTTGTTGTTGTTGTTTATTTGACATTGTTGTTGTTGACGGTGTTGTTGTTGTTGTTGTTTATTTGACATTGTTGTTGATGATGTTGACGTTGTTGTTGTTTATTTGACGTTGTTGTTGTTGTTGTTCTTTATTTGACGTTGTTATTGTTTATTTGACGTTGTTGTTGTTGTTTATTTGACGTTGTTGTTGTTGTTGTTTATTTGACATTGTTGTTGTTGACGGTGTTGTTGTTGTTGTTTATTTGACGTTGTTGTTGTTGTTGTTGTTTATTTGACGTTGTTGTTGTTGATGTTGTTGTTGTTGTTGTTGTTTATTTGATGTTGTTGTTGTTGACATAGTTGTTGGTTTTGTTTATTTGACATTTTTGTTGTTGTTGTTGTTTATTTGACGTTGTTGTTGTTATTGTGGTTGTTGTTGTTTATTTGACCTTGTTGTTGTTGTTTATTTGACGTTATTGTTGTTGTTATTGTTTATTTGACGTTGTTGTTGTTGTTGTTGACGTTGTTGTTGTTGTTTATTTGACGTTATTGTTGTTGTTGTTTATTTGACGTTATTGTTGTTGTTATTGTTTATTTGACGTTGTTGTTGTTGTTGACGTTGTTGTTGTTGTTGTTTATTTGACGTTGTTGTTGTTGTTGTTTATTTGACATTGTTGTTGTTGTTGTTATTATTTATTTGACGTTGTTGTTATTGTGGTTTATTTGGCGTTGTTGTTGTTGTTGACGTTGTTGTTGTTGTTTATTTGACGTTGTTGTTGTTGTTGACGTTGTTTTTGTTGTTGTTGTTGACGTTGTTGTTTTTGTTGTTTATTTGACTTTGTTGTTGTTGTTGTTGTTTATTTGACGTTGTTGTTGTTGTTGTTGACTTAATTGTTGTTGTTGTTTATTTGACGTTGTTGTTGTTGACGTTGTTGTTTATTTGACGTTGTTGTTGTTGTTTATTTGACGTTGTTGTTGTTATTTATTTGACATTGTTGTTGTTGTTGACGTTGTTGTTGTTGTTGTTTATTTGACATTGTTGTTGTTGTTGTTGACGTTGTTGTTGTTGTTGTTTATTTGACGTTGTTTTATTATTGTTCTTTATTTGACATTGTTGTTATTTATTTGACGTTGTTGTGGGTGACATTGTTGTTGTTTATTTGACATTGTTGTTGTTGTTTATTTGACGTAGTTGTCGTTGTTGACGTTATTGTTGTTGTTGACGTTATTGTTGTTGTTGTTGTTTATTTGACGTTTTTGTTGTTGTTGTTGTTGTTGTATATTTGACGTTGTTGTTGTTGCTGTTATTGTTGTTGTTGTTGTTGTTTATTTGAAATTGTTGTTGTTGTTTATTTGACGTTGTTGTTGTTGTTTATTTGACGTTGTTGTTGTTGTTGTTTATTTGACATTGTTGTTGTTGACGGTGTTGTTGTTGTTCTTTATTTCACATTGTTGTTGATGATGTTGACGTTGTTGTTGTTAATTTGACGTTGTTGTTGTTGTTGTTCTTTATTTGACGTTGTTATTGTTTATTTGACGTTGTTGTTGTTGTTTATTTGACGTTGTTGTTGTTGTTGTTTATTTGACGTTGTTGTTGTTGACGGTGTTGTTGCTGTTGTTTATTTGACGTTGTTGTTGTTTATTTGACGTTGTTGTTGTTGACGTTGTTGTTGTTGTTGTGGTTTATTTGACGTTGTTGTTGTTGTTGACATAGTTGTTGTTGTTTATTTGACATTTTTGTTGTTGTTGATGTTGTTGTTGTTTCCGTTGTTGTTTATTTGACGTTGTTGTAGTTGTTTAATTGACGTTGTTGTTGTTGTTTATTTGATGTTGTTGTTGTTATTGTGGTTGTTGTTGTTTATTTGACGTTATTGTTGTTGTTGTTTATTTGACGTTATTGTTGTTGTTATTGTTTATTTGACGTTGTTGTTGTTGACGTTGTTGTTGTTGTTGTTTATTTGACGTTGTTGTTGTTGTTGTTGTTGTTTATTTGACATTGTTGTTGTTGTTGTTATTGTTTATTTGACGTTGTTGTTGTTGTTGTTTATTTGGCGTTGTTTTTATTGTTGACGTTGTTGTTGTTGTTGTTTATTTGACGTTGTTGTTGTTGACGTTGTTTTTGTTGTTGTTTATTTGATGTTGTTGTTGCTGTTGTTTATTTGACGTTGTTGTTGTTGTTTATTTGACGTTGTTGTTGTTGTTTGTTTGACGTTGTTGTTGTTGTTGTTTATTTGACATTGTTGTTGCTGACGGTGTTGTTGTTGTTGTTGTTTATTTGACGTTGTTGTTGTTGTTGTTTATTTGACGTTGTTGTTGTGGACGTTGTTGTTGTTGTTGTTGTTTATTTGACGTTGTTGTTGTTGACATAGTTGTTGTTGTTGTTGTTTATTTGACGTTGTTGTTGTTGTTTATTTGGCGTTATTGTTGTTGTTGTTGACGTTGTTGTTGTTGTTGTTTATTTGACGTTGTTGTTGTTGTTGACGTTGTTTTTGTTGTTGTTTATTTGACGTTGTTGTTGTTGTTGTTTATTTGACGTTGTTGTTGTTGTTTATTTGATGTTGTTGTTGTTGTTGTTGTTGTTTATTTGACGTTGTTGTTGTTGTTGTTGTTTATTTGACATTGTTGTTGTTGACGGTGTTGTTGTTGTTTATTTGACGTTGTTGTTGTTGTTGTTTATTTGACGTTGTTGTTGTTGTTGTTGTTTATTTGACGTTGTTGTTGTTGTTGACATAGTTGTTGTTGTTGTTGTTTATTTGACTTTGTTGTTGTTATTGACGTTGTTGTTGTTGTTGTTTATTTGACGTTGTTGTTGACATAGTTGTTGTTGTTGTTGTTTATTTGACATTGTTGTTGTTGACGTTGTTGTTGTTGTTGTTGTTTATTTGACGTTGTTGTTGTTGTTGTTTATTTGACATTGTTGTTGTTGTTGACGTTGTTGTTGTCGTTGTTTATTTCACATTGTTGTTGTTGTTGATGTTGTTGTTGTTTATTTGACTTTGTTGTTGTTGTTGTTGTTGTTGTTTATTTGACGTTGTTGTTGTTGTTGTTGTTGTTGACTTAGTTGTTGTTGTTGTTTATTTGACGTTGTTGTTATTGTTGATGTTGTTGTTTATTTGACGTTGTTGTTGTTGTTTCTTTGACGTTGTTGTTGTTGTTGACGTTGTTGTTGTTGTTTATTTGACGTTGTTATTGTTATTTATTTGACATTGTTGTTGTTGTTTACGTTGTTGTTGTCGTTGTTGTTTATTTGACATTGTTGTTGTTGTTGTTGACGTTGTTGTTGTTGTTGTTGTTGCTTTGACGTTGTTTTAGTATTGTTGTTTATTTGACATTGTTGTTGTTATTTATTTGACGTTGTTGTGGGTGACATTGTTGTTGTTGTTGTCTATTTGACGTTGTTGTTGTTGTTGTTGTTGTTTATTTGACGTAGTTGTTGTTGTTGACGTTGTTGTTGTTGTTGTTTATTTGACGTTTTTGTTGTTGTTGATGTTGTTGTTGTTGTATATTTGACGTTGTTGTAGTTGTTATTGTTGTTATTGTTTATTTGACATTGTTGTTGTTGTTGTTGTTGTTGTTGTTTATTTGACGTTGTTGTTGTTGTTTATTTTACATTGTTGTTGTTGTTTATTTGACGTTGTTGTTGTTGTTGTTTATTTGACATTGTTGTTGTTGTTGTTGTTGTTGTTTATTTGACGTAGTTGTTGTTGTTGACGTTGTTGTTGTTGTTGTTGTTTATTTGACGTTTTTGTTGTTGTTGATGTTGTTGTTGTTGTTGTATATTTGACGTTGTTGTAGTTGTTATTGTTGTTGTTGTTTATTTGACATTGTTGTTGTTGTTGTTGTTTATTTGACGTTGTTGTTGTTGTTTATTTTACATTGTTGTTGTTGTTTATTTGACGTTGTTGTTGTTGTTTATTTGACATTGTTGTTGTTGTTGTTGTTTATTTGACGTAGTTGTCGTTGTTGACGTTATTGTTGTTGTTGTTGTTTATTTGACGTTTTTGTTGTTGTTGTTGTTGTTGTATATTTGACGTTGTTGTTGTTGTTGTTATTGTTGTTGTTGTTGTTGTTGTTTATTTGAAATTGTTGTTGTTGTTTATTTGACGTTGTTGTTGTTGTTTATTTGACGTTGTTGTTGTTGTTGTTTATTTGACATTATTGTTGTTGACGGTGTTGTTGTTGTTGTTTATTTGACATTGTTGTTGATGATGTTGACATTGTTGTTGTTTATTTGACGTTGTTGTTGTTGTTGTTGTTCTTTATTTGACGTTGTTATTGTTTATTTGACGTTGTTGTTGTTGTTTATTTGACGTTGTTGTTGTTGTTGTTTATTTGACGTTGTTGTTGTTGACGGTGTTGTTGCTGTTGTTTATTTGACGTTGTTGTTGTTGTTGTTTATTTGACGTTGTTGTTGTTGACGTTGTTGTTGTTGTTGTTGTTTATTTGACGTTGTTGTTGTTGTTGACATAGTTGTTGTTGTTGTTTATTTGACATTTTTGTTGTTGTTGATGTTGTTGTTGTTTTCGTTGTTGTTTATTTGACGTTGTTGTAGTTGTTTAATTGACGTTGTTGTTGTTGTTGTTTATTTGACGTTGTTGTTGTTATTGTGGTTGTTGTTGTTTATTTGACGTTATTGTTGTTGTTGTTTATTTGACGTTATTGTTGTTGTTATTGTTTATTTGACGTTGTTGTTGTTGACGTTGTTGTTGTTGTTGCTTATTTGACGTTGTTGTTGTTGTTGTTTATTTGACATTGTTGTTGTTGTTGTTATTGTTTATTTGACGTTGTTGTTGTTGTTGTTTATTTGGCGTTGTTGTTATTGTTGACGTTGTTGTTGTTGTTTATTTGACGTTGTTGTTGTTGTTGACGTTGTTTTTGTTGTTGTTTATTTGATGTTGTTGTTGCTGTTGTTTATTTGACGTTGTTGTTGTTGTTTATTTGACGTTGTTGTTGTTGTTTGTTTGACGTTGTTGTTGTTGTTGTTTATTTGACATTGTTGTTGCTGACGGTGTTGTTGTTGTTGTTGTTTATTTGACGTTGTTGTTGTTGTTGTTGTTGTTTATTTGACATTGTTGTTGCTGACGGTGTTGTTGTTGTTGTTGTTTATTTGACGTTGTTGTTGTTGTTGTTGTTGTTTATTTGACGTTGTTGTTGTGGACGTTCTTGTTGTTGTTGTTTATTTGACGTTGTTGTTGTTGACATAGTTGTTGTTGTTGTTGTTGTTTATTTGACGTTGTTGTTGTTGTTTATTTGGCGTTATTGTTGTTGTTGTTGACGTTGTTGTTGTTGTTGTTTATTTGACGTTGTTGTTGTTGTTGACGTTGTTTTTGTTGTTGTTTATTTGACGTTGTTGTTGTTGTTGTTTATTTGACGTTGTTGTTGTTGTTTATTTGACGTTGTTGTTGTTGTTGTTTATTTGACGTTGTTGTTGTTGTTGTTGTTTATTTGACATTGTTGTTGTTGACGGTGTTGTTGTTGTTTATTTGACGTTGTTGTTGTTGTTGTTTATTTGACGTTGTTGTTGTTGTTGTTGTTTATTTGACGTTGTTGTTGTTGTTGACGTAGTTGTTGTTGTTGTTGTTTATTTGACATTGTTGTTGTTATTGACGTTGTTGTTGTTGTTGTTGTTTATTTGACGTTGTTGTTGACATAGTTGTTGTTGTTGTTGTTTATTTGACATTGTTGTTGTTGACGTTGTTGTTGTTGTTGTTGTTTATTTGACGTTGTTGTTGTTGTTGTTTATTTGACATTGTTGTTGTTGTTGACGTTGTTGTTGTCGTTGTTTATTTGACATTGTTGTTGTTGTTGACGTTGTTGTTGTTGTTTATTTGACTTTGTTGTTGTTGTTGTTGTTGTTTATTTGACGTTGTTGTTGTTGTTGTTGTTGACTTAGTTGTTGTTGTTGTTTATTTGACGTTGTTGTTATTGTTGATGTTGTTGTTTATTTGACGTTGTTGTTGTTGTTTCTTTGACGTTGTTGTTGTTGTTGACGTTGTTGTTGTTGTTTATTTAACGTTGTTATTGTTATTTATTTGACATTGTTGTTGTTGTTTACGTTGTTGTTGTTGTTGTTGTTTATTTGACATTGTTGTTGTTGTTGTTGACGTTGTTGTTGTTGTTGTTGTTGTTGTTGTTGCTTTGACGTTGTTTTAGTATTGTTGTTTATTTGACATTGTTGTTGTTATTTATTTGACGTTGTTGTGGGTGACATTGTTGTTGTTGTTGTTTATTTGACGTTGTTGTTGTTGTTGTTTATTTGACGTAGTTGTTGTTGTTGACGTTGTTGTTGTTGTTGTTTATTTGACGTTTTTGTTGTTGTTGATGTTGTTGTTGTTGTTGTATATTTGACGTTGTTGTAGTTGTTATTGTTGTTATTGTTTATCTGACATTGTTGTTGTTGTTGTTTATTTGACGTTGTTGTTGTTGTTTATTTTACATTGTTGTTGTTGTTTATTTGACGTTGTTGTTGTTGTTGTTGTTTATTTGACATTGTTGTTGTTGTTGTTGTTGTTGTTGTTGTTGTTGTTGTTTATTTGACGTAGTTGTTGTTGTTGACGTAGTTGTTGTTGTTGTTTATTTGACGTTTTTGTTGTTGTTGATGTTGTTGTTGTTGTTGTATATTTGACGTTGTTGTAGTTGTTATTGTTGTTGTTGTTTATATGACATTGTTGTTGTTGTTGTTGTTGTTTATTTGACGTTGTTGTTGTTTATTTTACATTGTTGTTGTTGTTTATTTGACGTTGTTGTTGTTGTTTATTTGACATTGTTGTTGTTGTTGTTGTTGTTGTTTATTTGACGTAGTTGTCGTTGTTGACGTTATTGTTGTTGTTGACGTTATTGTTGTTGTTGTTGTTTATTTGACGTTTTTGTTGTTGTTGTGGTTGTTGTATATTTGACGTTGTTGTTGTTGTTATTGTTGTTGTTGTTGTTGTTGTTTATTTGAAATTGTTGTTGTTGTTTATTTGACGTTGTTGTTGTTGTTTATTTGACGTTGTTGTTGTTGTTTATTTGACATTATTGTTGTTGACGGTGTTGTTGTTGTTGTTTATTTGACATTGTTGTTGATGATGTTGACGTTGTTGTTGTTTATTTGACGTTGTTGTTGTTGTTGTTGTTCTTTATTTGACGTTGTTATTGTTTATTTGACGTTGTTGTTGTTGTTTATTTGACGTTGTTGTTGTTGTTGTTGTTTATTTGACGTTGTTGTTGTTGACGGTGTTGTTGCTGTTGTTTATTTGACGTTGTTGTTGTTGTTGTTTATTTGACGTTGTTGTTGTTGACGTTGTTGTTGTTGTTATCTATTTGACGTTGTTGTTGTTGTTGACATAGTTGTTGTTGTTGTTTATTTGACTTTTTTGTTGTTGTTGATGTTGTTGTTGTTTTCATTGTTGTTTATTTGACGTTGTTGTAGTTGTTTAATTGACGTTGTTGTTGTTGTTGTTTATTTGACGTTGTTGTTGTTATTGTGGTTGTTGTTGTTTATTTGACGTTATTGTTGTTGTTGTTTATTTGACGTTATTGTTGTTGTTATTGTTTATTTGACGTTGTTGTTGTTGACGTTGTTGTTGTTGTTGTTTATTTGACGTTGTTGTTGTTGTTGTTGTTGTTTATTTGACATTGTTGTTGTTGTTGTTATTGTTTATTTGACGTTGTTGTTGTTGTTGTTTATTTGGCGTTCTTGTTATTGTTGACGTTGTTGTTGTTGTTTATTTGACGTTGTTGTTGTTGTTGACGTTGTTTTTGTTGTTGTTTATTTGATGTTTTTGTTGCTGTTGTTTATTTGACGTTGTTGTTGTTGTTTATTTGACGTTGTTGTTGTTGTTTGTTTGACGTTGTTGTTGTTGTTGTTTATTTTACATTGTTGTTGCTGACGGTGTTGTTGTTGTTGTTGTTTATTTGACGTTGTTGTTGTTGTTGTTGTTTATTTGACGTTGTTGTTGTGGACGTTGTTGTTGTTGTTTATTTGACGTTGTTGTTGTTGACATAGTTGTTGTTGTTGTTGTTGTTTATTTGACGTTGTTGTTGTTGTTTATTTGGCGTTATTGTTGTTGTTGTTGACGTTGTTGTTGTTGTTGTTTATTTGACGTTGTTGTTGTTGTTGACGTTGTTTTTGTTGTTGTTTATTTGACGTTGTTGGTTTTGTTGTTTATTTGACGTTGTTGTTGTTGTTTATTTGGCGTTATTGTTGTTGTTGTTGACGTTGTTGTTGTTGTTGTTTATTTGACGTTGTTGTTGTTGTTGACGTTGTTTTTGTTGTTGTTTATTTGACGTTGTTGTTGTTGTTGTTTATTTGACGTTGTTGTTGTTGTTTATTTGACGTTGTTGTTGTTGTTGTTTATTTGACGTTGTTGATGTTGTTGTTGTTGTTTATTTGACATTGTTGTTGTTGACGGTGTTGTTGTTGTTTATTTGACGTTGTTGTTGTTGTTGTTTATTTGACGTTGTTGTTGTTGTTGTTTATTTGACGTTGTTGTTGTTGTTGACATAGTTGTTGTTGTTGTTGTTTATTTGAAATTGTTGTTGTTATTGACGTTGTTGTTGTTGTTGTTGTTTATTTGACGTTGTTGTTGACATAGTTGTTGTTGTTGTTGTTTATTTGACATTGTTGTTGTTGACGTTGTTGTTGTTGTTGTTGTTTATTTGACGTTGTTGTTGTTGTTGTTTATTTGACATTGTTGTTGTTGTTGACGTTGTTGTTGTCGTTGTTTATTTGACATTGTTGTTGTTGTTGACGTTGTTGTTGTTGTTTATTTGACTTTGTTGTTGTTGTTGTTGTTGTTGTTGTTTATTTGACGTTGTTGTTGTTGTTGTTGTTGACTTAGTTGTTGTTGTTGTTTATTTGACGTTGTTGTTATTGTTGATGTTGTTGTTTATTTGACGTTGTTGTTGTTGTTTCTTTGACGTTGTTGTTGTTGTTGACGTTGTTGTTGTTGTTTATTTGACGTTGTTATTGTTATTTATTTGACATTGTTGTTGTTGTTTACGTTGTTGTTGTTGTTGTTTATTTGACATTGTTGTTGTTGTTGTTGTTGACGTTGTTGTTGTTGTTGTTGTTGTTACTTTGACGTTGTTTTAGTATTGTTGTTTATTAGACATTGTTGTTGTTATTTATTTGACGTTGTTGTGGGTGACATTGTTGTTGTTGTTGTTTATTTGACGTTGTTGTTGTTGTTGTTTATTTGACGTAGTTGTTGTTGTTGACGTTGTTGTTGTTGTTGTTTATTTGACGTTTTTGTTGTTGTTGATGTTGTTGTTGTTGTTGTATATTTGACGTTGTTGTAGTTGTTATTGTTGTTGTTGTTTATTTGAAATTGTTGTTGTTGTTGTTGTTTATTTGACGTTGTTGTTGTTGTTTATTTTACATTGTTGTTGTTGTTTATTTGACGTTGTTGTTGTTGTTGTTGTTTATTTGACATTGTTGTTGTTGTTGTTGTTGACGTTGTTGTTGTTTATTTGACGTTGTTGTTGTTGTTATTGTTCTGTATTTGATGTTGTCATTGTTTATTTGACGTTGTTGTTGTTGTTTATTTAACGTTGTTGTTATTGATGTTGTTGTTGTTGTTATTGTTTATTTGACGTTGTTGTTGTTGTTGTTTATTTGACGTAGTTGTTGTTGTTGACGTTGTTGTTGTTGTTTATTTGACGTTTTTGTAGTTGTATATGTTGTTGTTGTTGTTGTTTATTTGATGTTGTTGTTGTTGTTGTTTATTTGACGTTGTTGTTGTTGACGGTATTGTTGTTATTTATTTACCGTTGTTGTTGTTGTTGTTTATTTGATGTTGTTGTTGTTGACGTTGTTGTTGTTGTTGTTTATTAGACGTTGTTGTTGTTGTTGACATAATTGTTGTTGTTGTTGTTTATTTGACGTTTTTGTTGTTGTTGATGTTGTTGTTGTTTTCGTTGTTGTTTATTTGACGTTGTTGTAGTTGTTTAATTGACGTTGTTGTTGTTGTTGTTTATTTGACGTTGTTGTCGTTATTGTTGTTATTGTTGTTGTTGTTGTTTGTTTGACGTTGTTGTTGTTGTTGTTTATTTGACGTTGTTGTTGTTGTTGTTGTTTATTTGGCGTTGTTGTTATTGTTGACGTTGTTGTTGTTGTTTATTTGACGTTGTTGTTGTTGTTGACGTTGTTTTTGTTGTTGTTTATTTGATGTTTTTGTTGCTGTTGTTTATTTGACGTTGTTGTTGTTGTTTATTTGACGTTGTTGTTGTTGTTTGTTTGACGTTGTTGTTGTTGTTGTTTATTTTACATTGTTGTTGCTGACGGTGTTGTTGTTGTTGTTGTTTATTTGACGTTGTTGTTGTTGTTGTTGTTTATTTGACGTTGTTGTTGTGGACGTTGTTGTTGTTGTTTATTTGACGTTGTTGTTGTTGACATAGTTGTTGTTGTTGTTGTTGTTTATTTGACGTTGTTGTTGTTGTTTATTTGGCGTTATTGTTGTTGTTGTTGACGTTGTTGTTGTTGTTGTTTATTTGACGTTGTTGTTGTTGTTGACGTTGTTTTTGTTGTTGTTTATTTGACGTTGTTGGTTTTGTTGTTTATTTGACGTTGTTGTTGTTGTTTATTTGGCGTTATTGTTGTTGTTGTTGACGTTGTTGTTGTTGTTGTTTATTTGACGTTGTTGTTGTTGTTGACGTTTTTTTTGTTGTTGTTTATTTGACGTTGTTGTTGTTGTTGTTTATTTGACGTTGTTGTTGTTGTTTATTTGACGTTGTTGTTGTTGTTTATTTGACGTTGTTGTTGTTGTTGTTGTTGTTTATTTGACATTGTTGTTGTTGACGGTGTTGTTGTTGTTTATTTGACGTTGTTGTTGTTGTTGTTTATTTGACGTTGTTGTTGTTGTTGTTTATTTGACGTTGTTGTTGTTGTTGACATAGTTGTTGTTGTTGTTGTTTATTTGAAATTGTTGTTGTTATTGACGTTGTTGTTGTTGTTGTTGTTTATTTGACGTTGTTGTTGACATAGTTGTTGTTGTTGTTGTTTATTTGACATTGTTGTTGTTGACGTTGTTGTTGTTGTTGTTGTTTATTTGACGTTGTTGTTGTTGTTGTTTATTTGACATTGTTGTTGTTGTTGACGTTGTTGTTGTCGTTGTTTATTTGACATTGTTGTTGTTGTTGACGTTGTTGTTGTTGTTTATTTGACTTTGTTGTTGTTGTTGTTGTTGTTGTTGTTGTTTATTTGACGTTGTTGTTGTTGTTGTTGTTGACTTAGTTGTTGTTGTTGTTTATTTGACGTTGTTGTTATTGTTGATGTTGTTGTTTATTTGACGTTGTTGTTGTTGTTTCTTTGACGTTGTTGTTGTTGTTGACGTTGTTGTTGTTGTTTATTTGACGTTGTTATTGTTATTTATTTGACATTGTTGTTGTTGTTTACGTTGTTGTTGTTGTTGTTGTTTATTTGACATTGTTGTTGTTGTTGTTGACGTTGTTGTTGTTGTTGTTGTTGTTGTTGTTGTTACTTTGACGTTGTTTTAGTATTGTTGTTTATTTGACATTGTTGTTGTTATTTATTTGACGTTGTTGTGGGTGACATTGTTGTTGTTGTTGTTTATTTGACGTTGTTGTTGTTGTTGTTTATTTGACGTAGTTGTTGTTGTTGACGTTGTTGTTGTTGTTGTTTATTTGACGTTTTTGTTGTTGTTGATGTTGTTGTTGTTGTTGTATATTTGACGTTGTTGTAGTTGTTATTGTTGTTGTTGTTTATTTGAAATTGTTGTTGTTGTTGTTGTTTATTTGACGTTGTTGTTGTTGTTTATTTTACATTGTTGTTGTTGTTTATTTGACGTTGTTGTTGTTGTTGTTTATTTGACATTGTTGTTGTTGTTGTTGTTGACGTTGTTGTTGTTTATTTGACGTTGTTGTTGTTGTTATTGTTCTGTATTTGACGTTGTCATTGTTTATTTGACGTTGTTGTTGTTGTTTATTTAACATTGTTGTTATTGATGTTGTTGTTGTTGTTATTGTTTATTTGACGTTGTTGTTGTTGTTGTTTATTTGACGTAGTTGTTGTTGTTGACGTTGTTGTTGTTGTTTATTTGACGTTTTTGTTGTTGTATATGTTGTTGTTGTTGTTGTTTATTTGATGTTGTTGTTGTTGTTGTTTATTTGACGTTGTTGTTGTTGACGGTGTTGTTGTTATTTATTTGACGTTGTTGTTGTTGTTGTTTATTTGACGTTGTTGTTGTTGACGTTGTTGTTGTTGTTGTTTATTAGACGTTGTTGTTGTTGTTGTTGACATAATTGTTGTTGTTGTTGTTTATTTGACGTTTTTGTTGTTGTTGATGTTGTTGTTGTTTTCGTTGTTGTTTATTTGACGTTGTTGTAGTTGTTTAATTGACGTTGTTGTTGTTGTTGTTTATTTGACGTTGTTGTCGTTATTGTTGTTATTGTTGTTGTTGTTGTTTGTTTGACGTTGTTGTTGTTGTTGTTTATTTGACGTTGTTGTTGTTGTTGTTGTTTATTTGACGTTGTTGTTGTTGTTGACGTTGTTGTTGTTGTTTATTTGACATTGTTGTTGTTGTTATTGTTTATTTGACGTTGTTGTTGTTGTTTATTTGGCGTTGTTGTTGTTGACGTTGTTGTTGTTGTTGTTTATTTGACGTTGTTGTTGTTGTTGACGTTGTTTTTGTTGTTTATTTGACGTTGTTGTTGTTGTTGTTTATTTGACGTTGTTGTTGTTGTTGTTTATTTGACGTTGTTGTTGTTGTTGTTTATTTGACATTGTTGTTGTTGACGGTGTTGTTGTTGTTGTTTATTTGACGCTGTGGTTGTTGTTGTTTATTTGACGTTGTTGTTGTTGACGTTGTTGTTGTTGTTGTTTATTTGACGTTGTTGTTGTTGTTGACATAGTTGTTGTTGTTGTTGTTTATTTGACGTTGTTGTTGTTGTTGACGTTGTTGTTGTTGTTGTTTATTTGACGTTGTTGTTGTTGTTGACATAGTTGTTGTTGTTGTTGTTTATTTGACGTTGTTGTTGTTGTTGACGTTGTTGTTGTTGTTGTTTATTTGACGTTGTTGTTGTTGTTGACGTTGTTGTTGTTGTTGTTTATTTGACGTGGTTGTTGTTGTTTATTTGACATTGTTGTTGTTGTTGACGTTTTTGTTGTTGTTGTTTATTTGACATTGTTGTTGTTGTTTATTTTACTTTATTGTTGTTGTTGTTTATTTGACGTTGTTGTTGTTGTTGTTGACTTAGTTGTTGTTGTTGTTTATTTGACGTTGTTGTTGTTGTTGACTTTGTTGTTTATTTGAGGTTGTTGTTGTTGTTTATTTGACGTTGGTTTTGTTGACGTTGTTGTTGTTGTTGTTGTTTATTTGATGTTGTTGTTATTGACGTTGTTGTTGTTGTTGATATTGTTTATTTGACGTTATTGTTGTTTATTTGACGTAGTTGTTGTTGTTGACGTTGTTGTTGTTGTTGTTGTTTATTTGACGTTTTTGTTGTTGTTGACGTTGTTGTTGTTGTTGTTTATTGGACGTTTTTGTTGTTGTTGATGTTGTTGTTGTTGTTTATTTGACGTTGTTGTTGTTTATTTGACGGTGTTGTTGTTGTTGTTTATTTGACGTTGTTGTTGTTGTTGTTGTTGTTTATTTGACGTTGTTGTTGTTGTTGTTGACGTTGTTGTTATTGTTGTTTATTTGATGTTGTTGTTGTTGACATGGTTGTTGTGGTTTATTTCACGTTGTTGTTGTTGTTGACGTTGTTGTTTATTTGACGTTGTTGTTGTTGTTGTTGTTGACGTTGTTGTTGTTGTTGTATATTTAACATTGTTGTTGTTGTTTATTTGACATTGTTGTTGTTGTTGACGGTGTTGTTGTTTTTGTTGTTTATTTGACATTGTTGTTGTTGTTGACGTTGTTGTTGTTGTTGACGTTATTGTTGTTGTTTATTTGACTTTGTTGTTATTGTTGTTGTTGTTGTTGTTTATTCGACGTTGTTGTTGTTGTTGTTGACTTAGTTGTTGTTGTTGTTTATTTGACGTTGTTGTTGTTGTTGACGTTGTTGTTTATTTGACATTGTTGTTGTTGTTTATTTGACGTTGTTGTTGTTGTTGACGTTGTTGTTGTTGTTTACTTGACGTTGTTGTTGTTGACGTTGTTGTTGTTGTTATTGTTTATTTGACGTAGTTGTTGTTGTTGACGTTGTTGTTTATTTGATGTTATTGTTGTTGTTGATGTTGTTGTTGTTGTTGTATATTTGACGTCGTTGTAGTTGTTATTGTTGTTGTTGTTGTTGTTGTTGTTGTTGTTTATATGACATTGTTGTTGTTGTTGTTTATTTGACGTTGTTGTTGTTGTTGTTGTTGACGTTGTTGTTGTTTATTTGACGTTGTTGTTGTTGTTATTGTTCTGTATTTGACGTTGTCATTGTTTATTTGACGTTGTTGTTGTTGTTTATTTAACATTGTTGTTATTGATGTTGTTGTTGTTGTTATTGTTTATTTGACGTTGTTGTTGTTGTTGTTTATTTGACGTAGTTGTTGTTGTTGACGTTGTTGTTGTTGTTTATTTGACGTTTTTGTTGTTGTATATGTTGTTGTTGTTGTTGTTTATTTGATGTTGTTGTTGTTGTTGTTTATTTGACGTTGTTGTTGTTGACGGTGTTGTTGTTATTTATTTGACGTTGTTGTTGTTGTTGTTTATTTGACGTTGTTGTTGTTGACGTTGTTGTTGTTGTTGTTTATTAGACGTTGTTGTTGTTGTTGTTGACATAATTGTTGTTGTTGTTGTTTATTTGACGTTTTTGTTGTTGTTGATGTTGTTGTTGTTTTCGTTGTTGTTTATTTGACGTTGTTGTAGTTGTTTAATTGACGTTGTTGTTGTTGTTGTTTATTTGACGTTGTTGTCGTTATTGTTGTTATTGTTGTTGTTGTTGTTTGTTTGACGTTGTTGTTGTTGTTGTTTATTTGACGTTGTTGTTGTTGTTGTTGTTTATTTGACGTTGTTGTTGTTGTTGACGTTGTTGTTGTTGTTTATTTGACATTGTTGTTGTTGTTATTGTTTATTTGACGTTGTTGTTGTTGTTTATTTGGCGTTGTTGTTGTTGACGTTGTTGTTGTTGTTGTTTATTTGACGTTGTTGTTGTTGTTGACGTTGTTTTTGTTGTTTATTTGACGTTGTTGTTGTTGTTGTTTATTTGACGTTGTTGTTGTTGTTGTTTATTTGACGTTGTTGTTGTTGTTGTTTATTTGACATTGTTGTTGTTGACGGTGTTGTTGTTGTTGTTTATTTGACGCTGTGGTTGTTGTTGTTTATTTGACGTTGTTGTTGTTGACGTTGTTGTTGTTGTTGTTTATTTGACGTTGTTGTTGTTGTTGACATAGTTGTTGTTGTTGTTGTTTATTTGACGTTGTTGTTGTTGTTGACGTTGTTGTTGTTGTTGTTTATTTGACGTTGTTGTTGTTGTTGACATAGTTGTTGTTGTTGTTGTTTATTTGACGTTGTTGTTGTTGTTGACGTTGTTGTTGTTGTTGTTTATTTGACGTTGTTGTTGTTGTTGACGTTGTTGTTGTTGTTGTTTATTTGACGTGGTTGTTGTTGTTTATTTGACATTGTTGTTGTTGTTGACGTTTTTGTTGTTGTTGTTTATTTGACATTGTTGTTGTTGTTTATTTTACTTTATTGTTGTTGTTGTTTATTTGACGTTGTTGTTGTTGTTGTTGACTTAGTTGTTGTTGTTGTTTATTTGACGTTGTTGTTGTTGTTGACTTTGTTGTTTATTTGAGGTTGTTGTTGTTGTTTATTTGACGTTGGTTTTGTTGACGTTGTTGTTGTTGTTGTTGTTTATTTGATGTTGTTGTTATTGACGTTGTTGTTGTTGTTGATATTGTTTATTTGACGTTATTGTTGTTTATTTGACGTAGTTGTTGTTGTTGACGTTGTTGTTGTTGTTGTTGTTTATTTGACGTTTTTGTTGTTGTTGACGTTGTTGTTGTTGTTGTTTATTGGACGTTTTTGTTGTTGTTGATGTTGTTGTTGTTGTTTATTTGACGTTGTTGTTGTTTATTTGACGGTGTTGTTGTTGTTGTTTATTTGACGTTGTTGTTGTTGTTGTTGTTGTTGTTTATTTGACGTTGTTGTTGTTGTTGTTGACGTTGTTGTTATTGTTGTTTATTTGATGTTGTTGTTGTTGACATGGTTGTTGTGGTTTATTTCACGTTGTTGTTGTTGTTGACGTTGTTGTTTATTTGACGTTGTTGTTGTTGTTGTTGTTGACGTTGTTGTTGTTGTTGTATATTTAACATTGTTGTTGTTGTTTATTTGACATTGTTGTTGTTGTTGACGGTGTTGTTGTTTTTGTTGTTTATTTGACATTGTTGTTGTTGTTGACGTTGTTGTTGTTGTTGACGTTATTGTTGTTGTTTATTTGACTTTGTTGTTATTGTTGTTGTTGTTGTTGTTTATTCGACGTTGTTGTTGTTGTTGTTGACTTAGTTGTTGTTGTTGTTTATTTGACGTTGTTGTTGTTGTTGACGTTGTTGTTTATTTGACATTGTTGTTGTTGTTTATTTGACGTTGTTGTTGTTGTTGACGTTGTTGTTGTTGTTTACTTGACGTTGTTGTTGTTGACGTTGTTGTTGTTGTTATTGTTTATTTGACGTAGTTGTTGTTGTTGACGTTGTTGTTTATTTGATGTTATTGTTGTTGTTGATGTTGTTGTTGTTGTTGTATATTTGACGTTGTTGTAGTTGTTATTGTTGTTGTTGTTGTTGTTGTTGTTGTTGTTTATATGACATTGTTGTTGTTGTTGTTTATTTGACGTTGTTGTTGTTGTTTATTTGACGTTGTTGTTGTTGACGTTGTTGTTGTTGTCTGTTTGACATTGTTGTCGTTGTTGTTGTTGACGTTGTTGTTGTTTATTTGACGTTGTTTTTGTTGTTGTTCTTTATTTGACGTTGTTATTGTTTATTTGACGTTGTTGTTGTTGTTTATTTAACGTTGTTATTGTTGACGTTGTTGTTGTTGTTATTGTTTATTTGACGTTGATGTTGTTGTTGTTTATTTGACGTAGTTGTTGTTGTTGATGTTGTTGTTATTGTTGTTGTTTATTTGACGTTTATGTTGTTGTTGATGTTGTTGTTGTTGTTGTTTATTTGACGTTGTTGTTGTTGTTGTTGTTGTTTATTTGACGTTGTTGTTGTTGTTGTTGTTTATTTGACGTTGTTGTTGTTGACGGTGTTGTTGTTGTTTATTTGACGTTGTTGTTGTTGTTGTTTATTTGACGTTGTTGTTGTTGACATTGTTGTTGTTGTTGTTGTTTATTTGACATAGTTGTTGTTGTTGACATAGTTGTTGTTGTTGTTGTTTATTTGACGTTGTTGTTGTTGTTGTTGACGTTGTTGTTGTTGTTGACGTTGTTGTTGTTGTTTATTTGACATTGTTGTTGTTGTTGACGTTGTTGTTGTTTATTTGACATTGTTGTTGTTGTTTATTTGACGTTGTTGTTGTTGACGTTGTTGTTGTTGTTTATTTGACGTTGTTGTTGTTGACGTTGTTGTTCTTGTTGTTATTGTTTATTTGATGTAGTTGTTGTTGTTGACGTTGTTGTTGTTGTTGTTGTTTATTTGACGTTATTGTTGTTGTTGATGTTGTTGTTGTTGTTGTATATTTGACGTTGTTGTAGTTGTTATTGTTGTTGTTGTTGTAGTTGTTGTTTATTTGACATTGTTGTTGTAGTTGTTATTGTTGTTGTTGTTGTAGTTGTTGTTTATTTGACATTATTGTTGTTGTTGTTAATTTGACGTTGTTGTTGTTGTTTATTTGACGTTGTTGTGTATTTGACGTTGTTGTTGTTGACGGTGTTGTTGTTGTTGTCTGTTTGACATTGTTCTCGTTGTTGTTGTTGACGTTGTTGTTGTTTATTTGACGTTGTTTTTGTTGTTGTTCTTTATTTGACGTTGTTATTTTTTATTTGACGTTGTTGTTGTTGTTTATTTAACGTTGTTGTTGTTGACGTTGTTGTTGTTGTTATTGTTTATTTGACGTTGATGTTGTTGTTGTTTATTTGACGTAGTTGTTGTTGTTGACGTTGTTGTTATTGTTGTTGTTTATTTGACATTTATGTTGTTGTTGATGTTGTTGTTGTTGTTTATTTGACGTTGTTGTTGTTGTTATTGTTGTTTATTTGACGTTGTTGTTGTTGACGGTGTTGTTGTTGTTTATTTGACGTTGTTGTTGTTGTTGTTTACTTGACGTTGTCGTTGTTGACGTTGTTGTTTTTGTTGTTTATTTGACATAGTTGTTGTTGTTGACATAGTTGTTGTTGTTGTTGTTTATTTGACGTTGTTGTTGTTGTTGACGTTGTTGTTGTTGTTGACGTTGTTGTTGTTGTTTATTTGACATTGTTGTTGTTGTTGACGTTGTTGTTGTTGTTTATTTGACATTGTTGTTGTTGTTGTTGACGTTGTTGTTTTTGTTGTTTATTTGACTTTGTTGTTGTTGTTGTTGTTGTTTATTTGACGTTGTTGTTGTTGTTGTTGACTTAATTGTTGTTGTTGTTTATTTGACGTTGTTGTTGTTGTTGACGTTGTTGTTTATTTGACGTTGTTGTTGTTGTTTATTTGACGTTGTTGTTGTTATTTATTTGACATTGTTGTTGTTGTTGACGTTGTTGTTGTTGTTGTTTATTTGACATTGTTGTTGTTGTTGTTGACGTTGTTGTTGTTGTTGTTTATTTGACGTTGTTTTAGTATTGTTGTTTATTTGACATTGTTGTTATTTATTTGACGTTGTTGTGGGTGACATTGTTGTTGTTTATTTGACGTTGTTGTTGTTGTTTATTTGACGTAGTTGTTGTTGTTGACGTTATTGTTGTTGTTGACGTTATTGTTGTTGTTGTTGTTTATTTGACATTTTTGTTGTTGTTGTTGTTGTTGTTGTTGTATATTTGACGTTGTTGTTGTTGTTGTTATTGTTGTTGTTGTTGTTGTTGTTGTTTATTTGAAATTGTTGTTGTTGTTGTTTATTTGACGTTGTTGTTGTTGTTTATTTGACGTTGTTGTTGTTGTTGTTTATTTGACATTGTTGTTGTTGACGGTGTTGTTGTTGTTGTTGTTTATTTGACATTGTTGTTGATGATGTTGACATTGTTGTTGTTTATTTGACGTTGTTGTTGTTGTTGTTCTTTATTTGACGTTGTTATTGTTTATTTGACGTTGTTGTTGTTGTTTATTTGACGTTGTTGTTGTTGTTGTTTATTTGACGTTGTTGTTGTTGACGGTGTTGTTGTTGTTGTTGTTTATTTGACGTTGTTGTTGTTGTTGTTTATTTGACGTTGTTGTTGTTGACGTTGTTGTTGTTGTTGTTTATTTGATGTTGTTGTTATTGACGTTGTTGTTGTTGATATTGTTTATTTGACGTTATTGTTGTTTATTTAACGTAGTTGTTGTTGTTGACGTTGTTGTTGTTGTTGTTGTTTATTTGACGTTTTTGTTGTTGTTGACGTTGTTGTTGTAGTTTATTGGACGTTTTTGTTGTTGTTGATGTTGTTGTTGTTGTTGTTTATTTGACGTTGTTGTTGTTTATTTGACGGTGTTGTTGTTGTTGTTTATTTGACGTTGTTGTTGTTGTTGTTGTTTATTTGACGTTGTTGTTGTTGTTGTTGACGTTGTTGTTATTGTTGTTTATTTGATGTTGTTGTTGTTGACATGGTTGTTGTGGTTTATTTCACGTTGTTGTTGTTGTTGACGTTGTTGTTTATTTGACGTTGTTGTTGTTTATTTGACGTTGTTGTTGTTGTTGTTGTTGACGTTGTTGTTGTTGTTGTATATTTAACATTGTTGTTGTTGTTTATTTGACATTGTTGTTGTTGTTGACGGTGTTGTTGTTTTTGTTGTTTTTTTGACATTGTTGTTGTTGTTGACGTTGTTGTTGTTGTTGACGTTATTGTTGTTGTTTATTTGACTTTGTTGTTATTGTTGTTGTTGTTGTTGTTTATTCGACGTTGTTGTTGTTGTTGTTGTTGACTTAGTTGTTGTTGTTGTTTATTTGACGTTGTTGTTGTTGTTGACGTTGTTGTTTATTTGACATTGTTGTTGTTGTTTATTTGACGTTGTTGTTGTTGTTGACGTTGTTGTTGTTGTTTACTTGACGTTGTTGTTGTTGACGTTGTTGTTGTTGTTATTGTTTATTTGACGTAGTTGTTGTTGTTGACGTTGTTGTTTATTATATGTTATTGTTGTTGTTGATGTTGTTGTTGTTGTTGTATATTTGACGTTGTTGTAGTTGTTATTGTTGTTGTTGTTGTTGTTGTTGTTGTTTATATGACATTGTTGTTGTTGTTGTTTATTTGACGTTGTTGTTGTTGTTTATTTGACGTTGTTGTTGTTGACGTTGTTGTTGTTGTTGTTTATTTGACGCTGTGGTTGTTGTTGTTTATTTGACGTTGTTGTTGTTGACGTTGTTGTTGTTGTTGTTTATTTGACGTTGTTGTTGTTGTTGACATAGTTGTTGTTGTTGTTGTTTATTTGACGTTGTTGTTGTTGTTGACGTTGTTGTTGTTGTTGTTTATTTGACGTTGTTGTTGTTGTTGACATAGTTGTTGTTGTTGTTGTTTATTTGACGTTGTTGTTGTTGTTGACGTTGTTGTTGTTGTTGTTTATTTGACGTTGTTGTTGTTGTTGACGTTGTTGTTGTTGTTGTTTATTTGACGTGGTTGTTGTTGTTTATTTGACATTGTTGTTGTTGTTGACGTTTTTGTTGTTGTTGTTTATTTGACATTGTTGTTGTTGTTGTTGTTGTTGTTGTTGTTGTTGTTTATTTGACGTTGTTGTTGTTGTTGTTGTTTATTTGACGTTGTTGTTGTTGACGGTGTTGTTGTTGTTTATTTGACGTTGTTGTTGTTGTTGTTTATTTGACGTTGTTGTTGTTGACATTGTTGTTGTTGTTGTTGTTTATTTGACATAGTTGTTGTTGTTGACATAGTTGTTGTTGTTGTTGTTTATTTGACGTTGTTGTTGTTGTTGTTGACGTTGTTGTTGTTGTTGACGTTGTTGTTGTTGTTTATTTGACATTGTTGTTGTTGTTGACGTTGTTGTTGTTTATTTGACATTGTTGTTGTTGTTTATTTGACGTTGTTGTTGTTGACGTTGTTGTTGTTGTTTATTTGACGTTGTTGTTGTTGACGTTGTTGTTCTTGTTGTTATTGTTTATTTGATGTAGTTGTTGTTGTTGACGTTGTTGTTGTTGTTGTTGTTTATTTGACGTTATTGTTGTTGTTGATGTTGTTGTTGTTGTTGTATATTTGACGTTGTTGTAGTTGTTATTGTTGTTGTTGTTGTTGTAGTTGTTGTTTATTTGACATTGTTGTTGTAGTTGTTATTGTTGTTGTTGTTGTAGTTGTTGTTTATTTGACATTATTGTTGTTGTTGTTAATTTGACGTTGTTGTTGTTGTTTATTTGACGTTGTTGTGTATTTGACGTTGTTGTTGTTGACGGTGTTGTTGTTGTTGTCTGTTTGACATTGTTCTCGTTGTTGTTGTTGACGTTGTTGTTGTTTATTTGACGTTGTTTTTGTTGTTGTTCTTTATTTGACGTTGTTATTTTTTATTTGACGTTGTTGTTGTTGTTTATTTAACGTTGTTGTTGTTGACGTTGTTGTTGTTGTTATTGTTTATTTGACGTTGATGTTGTTGTTGTTTATTTGACGTAGTTGTTGTTGTTGACGTTGTTGTTATTGTTGTTGTTTATTTGACATTTATGTTGTTGTTGATGTTGTTGTTGTTGTTTATTTGACGTTGTTGTTGTTGTTATTGTTGTTTATTTGACGTTGTTGTTGTTGACGGTGTTGTTGTTGTTTATTTGACGTTGTTGTTGTTGTTGTTTACTTGACGTTGTCGTTGTTGACGTTGTTGTTTTTGTTGTTTATTTGACATAGTTGTTGTTGTTGACATAGTTGTTGTTGTTGTTGTTTATTTGACGTTGTTGTTGTTGTTGACGTTGTTGTTGTTGTTTATTTGACATTGTTGTTGTTGTTGACGTTGTTGTTGTTGTTTATTTGACATTGTTGTTGTTGTTGTTGACGTTGTTGTTTTTGTTGTTTATTTGACTTTGTTGTTGTTGTTGTTGTTGTTTATTTGACGTTGTTGTTGTTGTTGTTGACTTAATTGTTGTTGTTGTTTATTTGACGTTGTTGTTGTTGTTGACGTTGTTGTTTATTTGACGTTGTTGTTGTTGTTTATTTGACGTTGTTGTTGTTATTTATTTGACATTGTTGTTGTTGTTGACGTTGTTGTTGTTGTTGTTTATTTGACATTGTTGTTGTTGTTGTTGACGTTGTTGTTGTTGTTGTTTATTTGACGTTGTTTTAGTATTGTTGTTTATTTGACATTGTTGTTATTTATTTGACGTTGTTGTGGGTGACATTGTTGTTGTTTATTTGACGTTGTTGTTGTTGTTTATTTGACGTAGTTGTTGTTGTTGACGTTATTGTTGTTGTTGACGTTATTGTTGTTGTTGTTGTTTATTTGACATTTTTGTTGTTGTTGTTGTTGTTGTTGTTGTATATTTGACGTTGTTGTTGTTGTTATTGTTGTTGTTGTTGTTGTTGTTGTTTATTTGAAATTGTTGTTGTTGTTGTTTATTTGACGTTGTTGTTGTTGTTTATTTGACGTTGTTGTTGTTGTTGTTTATTTGACATTGTTGTTGTTGACGGTGTTGTTGTTGTTGTTGTTTATTTGACATTGTTGTTGATGATGTTGACATTGTTGTTGTTTATTTGACGTTGTTGTTGTTGTTGTTCTTTATTTGACGTTGTTATTGTTTATTTGACGTTGTTGTTGTTGTTTATTTGACGTTGTTGTTGTTGTTTATTTGACGTTGTTGTTGTTGACGGTGTTGTTGTTGTTGTTGTTTATTTGACGTTGTTGTTGTTGTTGTTTATTTGACGTTGTTGTTGTTGACGTTGTTGTTGTTGTTGTTTATTTGATGTTGTTGTTATTGACGTTGTTGTTGTTGATATTGTTTATTTGACGTTATTGTTGTTTATTTAACGTAGTTGTTGTTGTTGACGTTGTTGTTGTTGTTGTTGTTTATTTGACGTTTTTGTTGTTGTTGACGTTGTTGTTGTAGTTTATTGGACGTTTTTGTTGTTGTTGATGTTGTTGTTGTTGTTTATTTGACGTTGTTGTTGTTTATTTGACGGTGTTGTTGTTGTTGTTTATTTGACGTTGTTGTTGTTGTTGTTGTTGTTTATTTGACGTTGTTGTTGTTGTTGTTGTTGACGTTGTTGTTATTGTTGTTTATTTGATGTTGTTGTTGTTGACATGGTTGTTGTGGTTTATTTCACGTTGTTGTTGTTGTTGACGTTGTTGTTTATTTGACGTTGTTGTTGTTTATTTGACGTTGTTGTTGTTGTTGTTGTTGACGTTGTTGTTGTTGTTGTATATTTAACATTGTTGTTGTTGTTTATTTGACATTGTTGTTGTTGTTGACGGTGTTGTTGTTTTTGTTGTTTTTTTGACATTGTTGTTGTTGTTGACGTTGTTGTTGTTGTTGACGTTATTGTTGTTGTTTATTTGACTTTGTTGTTATTGTTGTTGTTGTTGTTGTTTATTCGACGTTGTTGTTGTTGTTGTTGTTGTTGACTTAGT